>VWYE01003883.1:103020-193294 GCA_013398995.1 Alaudala cheleensis
CGGCGAGCACGCATGGCAGCCGCGGGCACGGCCGCGCTCCCGCCGCTCCGCGCTGTCCCCCCCGGGCGGCCCGGCCCCGAGGGACACCCCCTGCCCCGCGCCGGGGGGCGCCCCGACACCGCCAAGGGGAGGGGAAGGCGAAGTTAGGGCTTCGCTCCCGGTAGTTTCTGCTCGTTTTCACCTCAAACGGGGTTTCGTGGTGCGCAGCTCTGACGGAGCATCTTTGGAATGCCCTGTGCTTCGTCACGTAGGCAGAACGCTAGATACGAGGCACGGTTGAGCAGCGCTGATGGCAGTGCTGCATCTTTCACAGTTTTTGGGAGTGGGAAGGTGTATTCCTGAGCACTCTCACCCGTCGGCTGCCATTGGGGAGAGGCAGGACGCCTGGGCCTGCCGGCTGGAGCAATTTGCCGTTAGGAATCGGCATCCAGCTATGTTTAGTGAATCTGTGAAATTCACAGCCACGACTCAGTGAATCAGAGACGCGGTCTCGTGGCTCCAGCAGCTGTGGTAGCTCTGTTTCCTGGTGCCATTCCCGGTATGCTGTTAGGGGTGTTGTCCCTTTGCCCACGACCGGGCATTGCATCTCTTCCCTTGCTCAGAGGTAGCAGAGGGTGTCCTCTAGCTGAAGAGGACTCTTCTAAGAAGATTAAGGTGTTTGGCACACTCCTGGGACACAGCAAGGGGAACAAAACCAGGGACAAGGGAAGAGACATTTGTAATGAAACATACCTATGCTTCAGTCACTTCAGTACAAACACAGACCCAAAGGCACGTGTGACAATATTTAACAGCATGTGAATATAGCACATCCTGATGCTTCAAACTTAATAGTAAATACTGGTAAAGTTCCTTTCAAGCATCAGCTACCTGATGCTGTCTCCTCCAAGTTAAAACTTAAGGCTCTTCAGGAGAGATTTTAGTTCAAATTATGGATCCGTTCAAAGACCAGCATAAGAAGCACAGTTCTTTATTTCCCCTGGGGAAAATGGGCATCTCACTATGAAATGCAGGTATTCTGTTAAGAATGGGGAAGTATGTGCCCAATTTTCAGCTAAGAGAATGTATTATCTCTGAAATACCTTTGCTGCTCGTTTTAAACAGGAAAATTTGGAAACTATGGGGCATTTCCTGATGAGGTCGCTTTTCGTGTCCTCAGCCAGCCCAAAGAGGGAGTTCAGGTCAGAAGTAGCCCTTGTAAGGCGAGCAAACACGGCACAGGCAACATCTATCTACATGATAGAGGTGTTCTTCAGAGGAAATAAGCCATTGACTACTACAAGTGGCAGGACAGAGCAATAGTGCAGCAATTCCTATTATCTGTAATAAGAGGATCTTTATGTTACTGGTTTGGTAGCTTTTGTTTTTGAAATCAAAATAGCACAAGATAATGTCCTGAGCAATCTGACACTATTTGTGTTCTCCATCAATTAAAGTGCTGCATGCAATGTCTACCTTCAGTGTGGATAGAGCACCCAGATACTTCTGAGGAGGAAGAGGCAAATGAACCAATGTCAGTATTGATAGGTATTACTTAACCCTTGTTTCTGCCATTTACTCCTGTCCCCACGTGTGCAGCTGCACCTCTGACACCATTCAGCCTGAGGAAGGACAGCTGAGTGCTTCAGGCACCTGTCAGCCACCCCATGTGAGTGAGAGCACCACTGCTCCAAATCAAGGTTTTCTTGTGCAGCAGCTCCTCTTCGAAATCTTAATGAGCTGTAAAAATTGACCTCTTGCTGAGCAGAGCATGTATGCCAAGGTGGTGGCAGTGGCTGAAGGGGCTGGGGGGGGGGGGGGGGCAGCCCCCCCTGTGGCTGAAGGAATTTAGCAGGAATCTGTGTCAGCCAAGAGCAGGGAAGGGCTCCTGCAGCTCTGGAAAGCCTAAACTGAGTGAGGAGCAGCAAAAGTTGGAGGGGCATGAAGCCTGAGGCAACCCCGACCACAGAAAGGCAGAGGGGAAGGAGCTGCTCGCTTTTGCTTGGATTTTGTTTCTGGAAGGGATGGATGGATTGCCTGAAGGGCTACAACTGCTCTGTGACTAAATCTGACATCTATAATCAATTTTATTCCATCCTCCTGAGCTGAATTGGGGCCAGAGCAGTGATCAGTGGGCTGGACCCAAAGCTCTGAGCTGCTGTTACATAGCGCAGAGTGTAAAATGCAGAAGGATTTATCCCCTGGTTATCCCACCCGGATGTTGTGATTTCTGTGCCTTCCTACACTTGGCTGCCCCTCCACTATTTTTTTAAAGCAAGTTACAGATGTACCTCAAACCTGTGGGGACTAACCCTGAATTGCCTCTGGTGGGGATAAACCTTCCTGGTGCTGGTGCAGACGGGCAGTCCAAGAGATTATGTGACTTTTTTTTTGTACTCACAAAGCTGTTTCCATCTCCCTGCACTGCTTCTGCAGCTAAAAATGCCACCCCTCGGAATGAAGATGAAAAGTGCTCATCTGCACCCTCCAGACTCAGGTCCGTGTTTTTTGGGCCCAGGAACATCGAGGTGGTGGTGGGAATGGGGGGAGACCGTGTCTTTCTCGTGGCAGGTTGTGGGTGCTGCCATGTGGTGAGAGGCATTCCTGGCCAACTTTGCTCTCCTTGGAGGGAGAGGCTTCAGCTCTGCTCCAGCTGGTGCACACAGTCAGCTCCTGGCTGCTTCTAGCGAGTGCAGGGTGGGCATCCCACCCAGATCCTGGCTGGCTGTGGGCTTACAGCTCATATTCTCACAGGGTTTTGTAATCACCTCCATGAATAAACAATTGTGTGTATAACTCCTGTGGTTGCAGGATTTTGTCTTGCCATACACATTCATCTGCTTCATTCTCTTATTTTTTCTTCTTATGTGCCCTCTTTTAGTTGATTATCTTATTCTGAAGTCTGTACTGGATAAAAAGCTGTATTGGAAAACTCAGTTAAAAGCATCCAACCCACAAAGTGGTGCCTCACTCCAAGCTAAGTGACAAGAGCAGCAACATTGACTCTGCCCAGGACTAGGAATATGAAGGCCATGCCTACTTTACACAGCGTTTGGCCCTGAGTCAATTTTCTCTCTGTGTCAAGAAGTAGGGACTATCTTCCAAGGCATCCAAGGCAGTGTGAGAGTCTGTGGCATCACCAATCCAAGTGGTGCCCCTGCAACACGAACCTGTGTTGCACAGCTGCTGCCATGGCACATGGAAGTGTTCAAGAATGCTCAAAAACCAGGACAAAAGTGGGACAGGAACAGCCAAATCTGCTTTAGTCTCATTCGCACTGCTTGTTGGGAAGGTGTCTGGACTAAATTGTTTCCAGGACTGCTAACAGGTTTTGTTTCAAAGGGAACAAATTCATTCAGAAAAAGACACAAACAAACAAACAAACCAAAAAAAAACCAAAAAAAACCCCCACAAAAAACCAAGGACTAAGGAATGAATGAGCTCACCCAGTCTTCCCCCATCCTGACAGGAAGGGGAGGAGAGCTGGGGAAGAAAGAGAAGAAACTCATGGTTTGAGATCAGAACAGTTTAATAATTGAGATCAGAACAGTTTCATAATTGAAACAAAGTAAAATATAGTAAGAATACTAATGATAATAATAATTAGAATTAAAAATATGGACAGAGACAGAGAGAGAGGCAGAGAGAGAGAGAGGAATAATCCCCAAGAGAAACAAGTGATGCATAACACAGTTGCTCACCACCCTCCAACTGATAGCAATGATTGGTGCCTCCTGGCCAATTCCCTCCAGTTTATGTCCTGAGCATGACCCTTCATGGTGTGGAATATCCTTTTGGCCAGTTCAGGTCAGCTGTTCTGGATGTGCTCCCTCATGTTTCTTGTGCAGCTCCTCTCTGGCAGAGTGTGGGAAACAGAAAACTCTTAATTTAGAGTAAGCACTTCTCAGCAACAACTAAAACATCAGTGTATTGTCAACACAGTTCTCATACTGAACCCAAAACACAGCACTTACCACCCACTAAGAAGAAAATCAGCTCTATCCCAGCCAAAACCAGGACACTGGTAAGTCATTTCCAGTCAGCTGGAAAGGAGGCTTTGCAGTCCAAATTCTTGGGTGCCCAACACTCTGGTTGGCCTCAGTGCATGCATGAGTGGTCATACACATCTTTAATTTGCTTAGCAAAATGTAACCTAAAATATTGGGAACTGGATTAAGTGTTGGGGGTTTTAATTATCACATTAAGATATTCCTCCTCCATGTTTTAGCTGCTGAAAAAGAAGACCAGAAGGAATTGTCCTGGTGATGTGGCTGTTGCATAGGTAAGTTTCATCCTCAAACTAGACTCCAGAAAGGGTGAAAAGGAAGTAGTGAGAATTGTAGCTGAGGGTGAAGAGAGAATCTATCTGAGGCAATATGGGACTGTGAAAAAAAGACCCCAGGGCATGGCAGTGTCAGTTGAATGAGTAAAGGAGTGGTCAGTCCACGGGGAAAAGAACAGCTTACCACAGAAGTCTGCAACTAATTATTTTCATATATAAAATGGCAATGATTGGCATTGAGATGAATCCAGACTGTAAGTACATATTGTTGCAAAACGTCCTCCAGACCTCCTGGCCACAGACCAGCTTCCCATTTCTTTGGCCACAAGGAAGTGCTGTTGCCTTGAGCTCACAGGTGTAAACACAATTCTGCACACAAAATTAAGAAAATAGCTCAAACATCATCTAACAAAATGCAGGGAGTTGCTAAAGGGATTTCTGAATGCCTTGGAAGGCACAAAACTATTCAGGGCTAAGATTCATAATGACCTTGTTGTGTCCTTACGGAAGATAATAGCCTGAGATATGCTGTATTACTTGTATTCTTAACAGGCTCAGGCTTTCAAGCATTTTCAAGTAAAAACTCATTTGTTGAACTCCCTTATATATCAGATAAGGCATTCAGTCACTTCCTTCATACCTGGAGTACGCCGTATTTCCCTTTGAACTGAGAAATATTAATGAGCTGATATTTCACAAAAATAAGGTGTGCATGGGTGACCTGGGGAGGTGCACATTATTAAACCATGTAAGAAGAAATAGATGCTCTGCAAAGAAAGGTTTTATCTTCTTAGATGTTAGTGGTGATGTCTTACTGTTAATATTCAAGAATTAACAAGTTCCTGCATGCTTTCCAATCTATTCCCAAGAGTGCTCTGGTCCCCAAAAGGGCACTCCTGGAGACCCTCCTCTTCACCATGATGTTGCCTTTGCTTGTTTCTGCAGGAGACTGACCCCTAAATATCTCTGGGTAGATTTGCTCTGGAAGCCTTGATTTCATCATTTTCCTCCATCCATGTCTAAAAAGGCCAGCTCTCTCACCTACCTCAGCCTGAAGAGAGTGATTGCTGGACACTCAGTAATTGCAGGGATTGCAGGAAAGCAATTATTCTAAACAGAATACTTTAACGTGATTGCTTATAAGAGAGGCTTCCCTCATAAATGTGCTTTCAAAAATAGGTAAGCCATTAGGAGGATAATTATTTTGATGAATTCTGAACCACTAACAGTTATGATGGCTCAAGAAAAGCAGCCCTAAAATTGTAGAGTCCTGATTCTGCAAATGCTGGCTCCTTCCAAATCCTACCAAATTCAAAGAAGAGCTGAAGGCATTCATTTTCTCACAAAGTCAGGATTTAAGAAGAACCTTTCTCTTCCCTAAACATAATCGCTCTTGTTTGAAGAGAGCAGGGGGCACCCTGAAGAAAATCACAGGAATATGAAAGGAGAATTCTTTTTTCTTCACTGAGCCATTAGTACTGACAGCCATAAACTCACATCTGGGACCAATACACAAACATAAATAACCAGCCATCAGAGTAGTTTTACCAATTAGTGCTAATTACATTTCATTAGAAAAACTGGCAGTGTAGGGAGGATGGAGTTTGAACTACTTTTTTGTTTCCTGCTGACCTACATAACTAATGAAAAATTTTAGTTAACACAAAACCACGCTTTATTTTTATTTCCATCAACATGGTTTAGAGGACATCACAGAAATAAATGATACCTGGCTAATTGGAGAACTGGACCAAATCACACTTACTGGGAGGCCAATTCTTCAGCTGAGCACATGAGGATTTTTGTACTCTTCTGATTACAGCCAAATTGAACTTGCTACTAGTCCTGTGACTACATTTGGCCCTCACTTTCCAGCAAACAATAATTTTCAGCAGAAAAATGTAAAATTAAACAATTCCTGGAGCTGAAACAATTTAAATTGGTTATGAGTGCTTTTCATTTCATGCCCCCAGACCAGAAGAAGCTTGAAAACACAAAATGAAATATGTAGTGTTTGATTTCCAACACCCTTCTAAGCCCTGAATGGTATTCATCACCCTTGAGTATAAACTCATGATGAATTTCCCTATGCCCACAGCACACTTGGCACAGTTCATTTCCTTTGCATTTTGATACCTGAAGTTCTGCATAAGAGGACCCCGGTGTCTTTCAACTCCAGCTTACAAGTTCATTACTCACTGGTCTGTTTAAATTGAGGTACTCAGCCCCATCCACTTACCCCCTTTCTGACCTTTTCATCAGTGTGGCAGAAGCAGACCTGAGTGCCACAGTGCCTTTGAGGCAGACAGCACAGTCCCTGGTACAGGGAACTGTACAGGGACAGCAAGACACCAATTCCTTCCCACCACTGCCTGAGCTTACAGCTACAAGCAGACTCAGCCCCTACACTAAAAACTGCAGCCTCCAGACTCCAGCTCAGCTGCAGTGTAAGTCAAAGGCGCTTCAATATCTCTTAGCAAAAATTCCCAGGAGTTTGTGGTTGTGTTTCAGGCTGTGGTCTCAGCCCTGGCAGCAGGGATCTTGTGGTTTGTTTGGTAAGGTTGTACCTCTGTGTGCTGGATTCACAGAAGCTTTCACAATGCTTTTGATAAGCAAAATGTCTTTCAAACCAGAGGGGATGTGCCTTCCTTTGTCCAAACAGAGAAGCTGAGCTTTCCACTCAGATGCAGAAGAAATCAGCCTCCACATGGCCCTTGGATTCTGGCCCTTGATTCTCATGTCTCTGCAGAGTTGGTGTAGACAGAATGTGTTTGCCTAAAAGCATTTAACTAAGCCATGTAGAAAAGTAAAGAATTGTGCACTACCTTTTCCCTTGCATGGAGAGCAGCTTTATGAATTCCTTGAGGATGCAAGGAAAGAAGAATAAGGAATCACAGCAGAGTCCCCATGAGAGAAGAGAATGAGAGAGCTGAAGCAGATGTGTTCAACATATTCTTTGAAAAGCTGTGACAAAAATAGAGCAGCTGGTTGAGAACCCTTCCAGTGCAAATATCTGTGCCTTTACAATCCTAAAGGTAGAATAACAGAAAAAGTTAAAATGTCACAATGTTATAGCCCTGCATAATGACTTCCTAAAATGTTGAGATTCTTTTATATTGAGTCCTAACTAAATGCCATGCAAAATCTTAGCTTCATAATATATGGTCAAATATAAATTCAGAGAATTAAGAATTAATTTACATGCATCTTATGCATTCCATGTCTACACATATTTCATGTTTCTTGGTAGGCATACAGCAATTTGCATTAACTTCATTTCACTGCAAAACTATGGAAAAGCTGCAAGAAGATAGTTCTGTCAGTGTTACATTAGAATTCCTGTAACTTCCTCTGGCATCTGTTCTGATGCACACACTAAAAACCACCAGTATTGAGCTCCAAAACTGTTCCAAAAGTCCACAATGTGAAGCAGCAGCCACGTAGTGTGAATTAGTGTAGCCAGAAGAAAGGGAGCAGGAAGAAAAATCCTAGACAGAATTCAATATGAGCAGACCTTGAAGATGCAGAGATTTGGATTTGAGCTGTTCTCATTTTTGATTTCCATGTTTATTTTCTACCTTTTTCACACAGACACAAAAATAACTCTCTTCTGCTGTAGCCACATTACTACTCAGTTGTGCCAATTGTATCAGCTGTTCATCTGGCTCTCAGTGCAAGGAACAGTTCAGGTTTGTTCAGGTTTCTTCCTGCATGTGATCCTTTTCTTCCTTTTTGCTGATGCATTTTTGTAGTTTAATATCTGTCAGCTCTTATCAGGTGAGATAATAACAAATTTAAAGCTGTCTGGAAAATACATGATCACCATTCCTGCTTGCTGTTGCCACCCTGAAATTCATAGCAACAAGAGGATTAGCTTGAATTGAAGACTAAACAAGATTAAGTTCGATTAGCTATTCTCCTTTAGCAGAAGAAACTCTAAGCAAAACAAAACCCCAAACAAACAAAAATAAAATAAAAAAATATATCAGCAGTTCCTAAAAGGAGGGGTGCAAGCAGGTTAGGAAAAGTCCAGCCAGCCCTGAAGGTTATGCATGGAGTTGTGAGTTAGAGGACTGTCCCTGCCCTCTCTGGTCCTTTGAGGTGAAGCTGTGGGTGGAGAGCAACAGAAGGTGGGAGAAGAGGGTGAGGAAAAAGGAAATTGCTGGAATTGGGTTGAGTTACCCTGTGATTAACTGTTTGGGTACAGAAAACATGGGAGTGAGAGCAAACCCTCCACGGTCTGGGGAAGGAGAAGGCAGCAACCTGCCAGGGACACTTCATTGCAAGTGGCAACAGCCTGGATTGGAAAGATCTCTGAAATGGTGCTGCTTTCCTCTTTTCTTCATGTCCCTGCCTTTCTGCACAAGGTCTCTTCATCCCCCAGGGACAACAGCTCCCCAGAGCAATGGTTGAAGCCCAGGCTAGCTGCACAGAGAAAGGAATTCTGCCTTTTTTTGTCACACATAAGATGATTTTCAGATATTTAGATCCCCCTGAGAGTCATCTAATTCTTCATACTTGCTAATGAAAAGCAAATCCAGCCAGGTTCAGTCTTCCTCAACAGATTAATTGTCATAATATTAATTATTCTTTTTTTATGAAGTTTAGTGCCATTTAAAGTTTTGCCTTTCTTTGTACTTAGGTGTTAAGGCTATATTATTTATATATATGTGATTGTTTTGTTTAAAGGGTAAAACACAAACTGAAACATAAACTAACTTTTTTTTTTTGGTATAGCAATGCCAATACTTTTTTGGTGCCATAAAGCATCAGATATTAAATACATGGACGGGACAATGTGTGGTGGTGAGATGGCAAGAACTTCACATGACAGGCTTTCAAAATCTAATGCTAATTACATCTTCATCAGCTCAGAACCTCCATGTGTCCCTGACAACTCTGTTACTCTCAGATGCCTCTAAATATTTTGTATGCTGAAGCTCATTAGTGTCTGGTTAAACCAAAGTTTCCTGGACATCCAGTTTCCTTGTGTTAGTTTGTTCAAACTCTCAGTTACTTTCCATGAGAAAATAAGATTTCCAACTATCCAAATTGAATTTGTCAACTTCAGTTCACAAACAATGATTTCTCAGAGGTTTCTTTCACTTGGATTTCCCCTTACCCTCATTTGGAATCTCTTCTGTACTTTTTCTCATGAAAATACTTCAATAGCACATTTGAAGCACTTCACAAGATTCTTCAAGGTAAGAGTGAGGTCTTCAAATTTCTCACACTGAAAGTATTAAAAAGGAGCTTGTTTGAGCAGCTCCAGGGTCACCTGGCACAGAGAAGGCTGAGCAGGGGCAGGACCCCCGGATGGTCTAGATGATAATTTTAGGATTGTATAGATTCTATTCTGTGACAGGGGTGTGCCTGATCTGGTGACCCATGAGATCTGGACCTGCTCATCACTGGACCTTTGTGCTCATCACTGCTGTGGCACTAAAGGGTAAGCTCTGCTGGGCAGAGAAGGCCTTGGCTGAGCTTGCTCCCACAACCCGAGCAGCAAGGAGAGGAGGGTTTTGAATCCCCACCTTTGCCAGCCACTGGGCTCTGCTGAGCTCCTGTGCAGGGAGGGAGAAGCCTGTGCTGGGGTGGGAAAGGCTTTGTTCAGTCGTGGCAGGAAAGGACAAGAAAAAATAGACATTGCTCTCTTAAGAGGTGGCTGTTTCTCTTCTTTGGAGCTACAAACTTCAGGCTTGGTTTTGCTATTGAGAAGTTCATTGCAGCTCCTTTTTCAAAGGGATTTCTCCATGATGATGAGGGCAGCCACCAGCCCCAGTGCTGGGCTGTCTTGCCCCTAGAGAAAAGCCCAAACTGCCTCGTGCCCAGCCTGAAAGGAACTGAAAGTTTTTGCTGTCATGTCTTTTTGTCCCTCCGCCATTCCCCACACATCATAAATTCTCTAAAATTCATCTAAAATTGATTGTTATATGTTGCCCTTATGTATTGATTGCATATCACTGCTTACTCCTAATTGCTGCTTTCATATTTTTTTTCCCAGAATCTGGCTTTCAGGCAATGCTGTCATCTTTCTTGGCACTGGAATCACAGCTTTTTGGCTGTTTCATGAGCTCTCCTTGAAGGAGCTCACAGTTCTCCATCACATTTGCTCCTAAGAGTTTTTTCCTCACTATCACTCTCTTCATCTGTGGGAGGCTACTCCTTCTGAAACACTAAAAATGTGTAAAAGTCTGTTTTCTTTTTGCCCATTGTAAATACTTGCAAGCAGTGATTACCATTCCGTGGCTGACCACTTAGCTTTACCTGTAACAAAAGGGTCCAGACTAAATTTGTTTGGGATGGGTGTTCAAGATTAGAAAGTTACACCTGTAACTTTTAGGGAAAAAAATGCCTTTGGGATAGTCTTGAAGGATACTGCAGCCCTTTCCTTACACAAAGATAATGAAGAAAAGGGGACTGTGAAATTTTTTGTAACTGATTTGAATCCAGGAGTTCTTGTTCGGTCCATCATAGTCAAGTCAGAAATTATTTTTCTAACATTTGAGACTGTTTGGGTAGCAGTTCAGCTGATGATTTATTTATGAATCTGAGGAAAAGGATTATTTATGACTGCAAATGCAGGATAAATTGAGAAATTTTACCTATAACCAGAGTTACAAAACTTCAGCATATATTTTATTCAAAAGCTTCCTTCCTTTTACATTATTTAGCAAACATAACATTATCTCATTATATGTGGTCTTTGCCCCAAAGAGTTTGCAGTCTCGTTCGGGCACCAAAGATTTTTTAGCAGAGGAAAGCATAATGAAGTAATTAGTTTTGAAATAAACAGACATCATTGCAGATTAGAGAGGATGCACATTAATTAAGGCATCATCCAGAGCCCTTCTTCTGCAAGGCACATGTTCTGCAGCAGCCATGGCTAAAGATGTTACAGACAGGACTTCACTGAAAGCAGAGACATTTCCCTTTGGATTATGGCCGTGAAGTCATTTTATCCATGCCAAGATCTTCAGGCCATCAATAAAACTGAAAGGAGAGTGATTTCAAAAGCCATACATTATGTTTAGCCCTCCTTACAATGCACTCAGAGCACTTTCCTACGGTTTGATTTTGCTGGGAGCTGAAACCATTGAGGTGCTCAGTCCTCAGGTAGAGTTACAGCTCTGGGAATTATTCCACCACAGTTCAGTGCCATTTACCACGCCTCATCATACAGACAGTCCCTGAATGCAAATGGGAAGAATAATTTCATTAAATCATTTTTGTAACTGCATAATTTTTGGTAATTAAAACCTTTACTTGTACCTATTCAGGAATGGGAAGAATATTATATTAATGCACTGTGCTTATTAAATTTTTAAGGTTGACTGGTAAATTTAGGGGTGATGCAAGACATATTTAAACACCTTTGAGTAAAAAAATGGTCAAACAGCATTTTGATTAGTACAAATATGTGGGAATTGTCTCCTCAGATTTAGTTTGGTGGGAACATATGGGCTTTTCCATGTACCTGATTCTATGGCTATTTTGCTATGCTTCAGATGTTTCAGAGGCACAGGTGTTTCTAGGCAACATTTACAGAATTCCCAGTGGAAAAAAATCAGCATAGGAAAAGCAAAACTAAAAGCTGCCTGACCCAGCCAGTGTACTGAGTTAGCATGTTGTCTACTTCTTCAGTCATTCAAGACCAAAGAAATACATTTGTTTGTTTCTTTGGGGTTTGTGTCAAGCTTTTAGGTTATGATTCGCAAAAACAGAGGGAAACCCAAACAGAGCAAAGCCCAAGAGACATACAATGAAGACATTCACCAAATACTGATAATAATTCAGTCATCTCCATAAGCACGGACAGGGCACAGAAAACAAATGCAACAAAGCACATGCAGTACATTGAAATCCTGATTTGATATATATTTTATCCTGCCAAAAAAAAAACCTGGATATCTCTCTCTCTCTCTCTCACACACACACACACAAAATATGTAAGGGAGCAAGGCTCAATATGGATTTAATCACAATGTCTGATCCCAGGTTAGTTTAAAGGAAAATGAAAGAAATCATCTCACCTTTCATAATTCATTAGAAATGTAAGTTAGACACTACAATTGATTCAGATGAGTACATGACACTTTTTTCATTGCCTCTTCTCTATTTCTCTGCCAGAAAGCTCTTATATCTCAGCTTCTTACAAGATTGTTAAATTACTAGTCAGAAGAACAAACCTTTGAAAAGATTTAGAGGTTTTACCTTCTGGATTATATACCATGGTAATTTAATGCTAACAAGCTGCAGTGCTGACTAAGGCAATTTAATTCATAAGAATTTATGGGCTATTCAGAATATATCCCAAAGCATGATTACAATTATCTGACAAATTGTTCCGTGAGAGGCGGGACTGATGGTGCATCTGTGTCCTTTTCCCATCGCAAGCATCTCTGCTTCCAAGCATCCCTTGGCTGTGGCTGGGGCAGAGCTGCAAACATCACAGCCATTGCTTCTGGGGCCAGACAAAACCTGCAGTGTGTTGATTCTACACCTAAAACCAGCGTGCACAATAGAAAGAAGAACTGCTTAATAATCCTGGTAGAAAGAGGTTTTCTTTTCCTGGTCCCTTCACAAGTCTGTTTCTTCTCACTGCTATCCAAGCAAAGGCAGGATTGCCACAACAGCTTTAGGCACCTGCTGGAAACCGAGATCACAAGTCCTTTGTAATTCATGGGGATTTGCCTTTGGCCCCAGCAGTTAGAAGATCATTATTGAAATCTTTCAGCACTCTGTTTGCTCCTGTTTGTACTAGCACAGGTTATCTCGACTGTACTTCTTATGCTTGATCACATTCCAGCTTTACAAACAGAAAAGTCCTTGGGAATATACAATTCTGAAAATATACAATTTACAGTTTCACCTTATCTGCTGTTACTGAAGGTAAAAAATTGTAAAGAAAAAGGCACAACAACAAAAGAGTACAGTGGGGTGAAATTCTGCTTTCGCACCCTGGAATCACTCCCAGGAGTTATGCAGCTGAAGTAAGTGGATTTACACTCAAGTAGATTAGAGTAGATTTAGTTCCCAGACTGTCACCCATATCTGCCTCTTATCTCATCATTGTCATGCTTACACTGTTGAAACTATTGAGGAATGATACCTTCATTTAACATTGCCCACAGATCTGTAATTCCAACTGTAAGAAAATGAGGTTTTAGCTGCTGCTGAATTGGGCTTCCACTTCGGTTCTTTTAAGAAAAGAAGATGTTCATTGCCCTAACATTTTTCCTAACCTTCCTCCAAAATGATTCTAACTTGTATCAGCACTACTTTCACTTCAACTCTGATCAAGCACATCTTGGGTGGCTTTAGAAAAGGAGAGATGCAAAGTGGCTTTTGTTCTTTCTAGTGACAGAGTAAATGAGCATCCCAGGACTTCTGATCTGCGCCACTTTCTTTTCAGCCTCTGCATATCTTTATCACCTCTGGCTGTTACATTACATATCCATCTGTGATAATCATTCTGGAGTAATTTCAAGCTCTTATTACTTGGTGTTCAGGCGCAATTGTTGTCAAGAATTCTAAAATAGAAAAGTTCCTGCACTTTGAGAACTGCTTAATGCCCTGAGATTGAGTCTCCCCTAGCTGAATTCTCTTGGTGTTTAGACTGGCCCTGCCAGCTCCCCAAAAATTTCCTCGCAGCTTTGTTTATCAGAAACTGCAATAATTAATTTCCCATTACTGTCCTGTGATGATGGATTAACGTTTTCAAGGATCTGAGGGAAGACTCCAGCTGTGAAAAGCACAACCACAGTGGGAATTGCCATTGCAGGCACCAAGGAAGTCTGAGAGTCTGCTGCCTGCTCAGAGAATCCCTGAGTGAGCGTTTCCACGTAAAGTGCTTCACACCATGCTCGGTTGCCTAGAATTACAGATTGGAAAGTTAAAGGCTGTGCATTGACACGAGTAAAATATAGGGGTTTTATGCACAATAGAAGAAATTCTTGACCAGCCTACAGTCTTTGTAGGGGAAATAATCTTCTGTCCCATTCTAACTGCAAAAGGAGGAAATCGGTTAAAACCAAATCACATTATAGTGTTTATGCTTATGACTTGCATAAATTTCTTGCTCTCTATAAAGTTTGACTCTGATGAGAAGAAAAGCTGTGTTAGGAATGATTATGTCCTTATTTTGGTAGAAATGATCCACCAGTTTCTGAAGAAAACAACAGAGAAAAATGCTTGAAAGATATCAGCTCTGACATGTTGCCAGAGTCATTTTCTTCTACAAATACCAAAGTCTGAAAGTTCTTTAGTCTCTTAGACAAAAATTAATGTACTCAGTCATGAAATGGTAAGTTTCATACTGAAAACTCAAAAGCTATGGAAAAAATTTCCTTCTGTGGCAATATTTGGGTTTATGTTTTGTTTAGGGTACAGTCACTGAAGAATCTGATCTATGATAGCAAAGTGGATATATCACCCTCTACAAAGCAGATGTGCATTCATTTTGAGAAAGAAGCCAGCAAGCTGCTGGTTCTCTCTCTTTACTCTCTCCCCACTGGCTAAAACACAAAATAGCAAATAAGCCCAACCCCAGCCCCTATACTAAACAAAACATGTATGAAGTTCTACATTTGATTTAAATAAGCATTTGTTTGAAACCTTGCAAGCCTTCATATCCTGAAGCACTAAAAAGCCTGAAGCAGAAAACACATAAAAAAGCAATCATAACTCAGATCCAGGTACAAAAAGATGCTGCTCTCCATTTGCACCAAGCCTTACTCAAATAACTTCTGAAAACACTGCCTCATATCCTGCAGTTAATCCCAGAACAAATAGTTCAAAGGTTACTTCATATATATCTCAACAATCTCATCTAGTTGAAGGCATCTTGGACAGGATAGCTAAATTTTAAATCCAGAGAGGGTCATTAGGCATTATGAAAAATTTTAACATTTCCTTCATCATCTTTAGTATTCTGTTTGCATTAAATGGTGACGTTCTCATACTCCCTAGTTCCAAGATTTTGGTCCTCTAGATAATGCCCTGCAGATTTGCTGGACAGAGAGATAAGTGAAACAAGCAGTTTCTTGTGGGGTGTATCACTGCTCCCACTGCTGTGAGGTTACTCTCTGTAAACATAAATGGTTTTCTGTGTTGTAGAAATTTGAATATCTGAGTACTCAGACCATTTATTGACTTTCAAAATCTGTATGGCTGAATTATATGGCACAAAACAAATCTTTTGTATTTAAATAGAGCAAACAGGGAATACCACAGTGGTATGATGAAATGAATTTCTTTTTGTAAGAGGAATGTTGTTTGCTGCAACCATTGCAATAGAAAGATAACTGGGTGAGCTTGCAGGTTATTAATTCCTTTTCATTGTGGAAAAACTTAGTGATAATGTGTTTTGCTTTGCCTTTCTAAAATGAGCTTGAGTTTTCTCTAGTTGAATCCCTTAACATCAGGGGAACTGTTCAGCTGAACTGGTCATGCTGAGTCATAACAATTCAGAAGTTGAGCAGACAGAAATCTAATTATCCCCCAACCCTTACCACAGATCAAGTCTCTCTGAGCAAAGGTTGGTGAGTATGACTAAATGACAGTGGAAATCTTATCCATTCAGCTTCTTCATGCTAGTTATTGCACTAGGGATCAAGTAACAGTCCCAAACTCCAGTTTTCACACTGCCTCCTGCAATCTCAAAGGAGCTACATATAATCTGAACATATAGATCAATCTGCATCATTTTTAGATGGCATTGTGCAAATTATGTCTGCTTTATCCAGAAAAATCTCAGCCAAGAGAAATCATGTACCTAATGTCAATCAATGTCGTGTGGCTGCCTCTTCAAGGCAGGTGTAGCTAACAGGCAAGGCAGATCACACCAGCAGAGCAGTTCCCTGCAAACCGAGCACTTCAAAGTGCTCCTGCCTCCTTGTGGCTGTTCAGCAGGTGGGATCAGGCTCCTTTGCAGAAATCCTCTCCTCTCCCTTTGATGCTGATCACCAGACCGGGTGTGCAGCCCAGCACTTGGAGCAACACTGATGTACTCTCAATGCTTTCCTGGTGGTCTTGACACTTCTACAGGCAAAGCCCTAAGAAAAAGGATCACTGACCTCAAGAAACTTCAGACCCTGTCGTTGATGTATCTGGAAGACATGGAGTAAGAGGCACATTTGAATAGAGGGAAGGAATAGAATGAAGCAAAGCACCCCCTGAACCTACTGAAGAAGACACACTTAGTGGATTAACTCTTCATGGATGTCCTGGGACAATTAAAGCTAGAGGATGAGTTTGGATACTGATAAATCTACATTGGGGAACCATCCAATCATCTTGTTGTGGTCTGCTGAGGGTCAAAGAAAAAAACAAAAAAACCCTATTTTTCATCGTTTCAGCAGTTTCCCAGGATATCTCTGATGTCTTGCATAGCACATGACTCCTAAAGGTCATGGACCATTAATTAAAATTTCACTGTACATCCACCTTTCGAGGGATGTCTCCTCAGCTTGCCATCTGGAAGGTTAATGACACAGATTCACAGGCTGTGCTGCAATGCTCACATCCAAAGATGGATTTCAGACACCACTGATTGCAGCAGCTCTTCAGAACTGCATTTTGGGTGCTTTGCATCAGGAGGGCCCTTCCGAAAGTGTGGGTTCAGTGTCAAAGTTTTCACAGGGTTCCATTCCACTGGGCATGTAAATGATCAGAAAGGGTCATGTGGAAAGATAACAAGGGATTCTCTGTTGCCATCTGGGTGGGGAGAGCAACTGAGTCACCACCTGGGACTGCTTTGGCAAGCAAACAGCTTCAGCCAGTTTTGGTGCCACCTTCCCTGACATGACATTGAGCCTCAGGGCTGGAATTCAGGGGCAAGTAACACAGACAGGTTACATCTTCTCTTTTAGCACCAGAAAGGGAAAGATTAGCAAAAGCTTCCTGAACAATGGACTTTCATAGCTTCTCTGTGACTCTCTTGAGTGTTTTTTGTGAATTTCTGGTGATAGACTCACAGCTATGGAACGGAAATACAAACCCCTGAGATGGCAGTCCTAAGCATGTTTAACCTAAACTCTTTCAATGGTCTCAGCTCTCTCTTTTCCAAAGAACATCCCACTTCATTCTATCTTTTAGCATTAAATAACTGATGTTTTCTTGTGCCTGACATTTGTAAAGATCTCCAAAGCAACAAATCCTGAACTTTAATATTGGTGTGTGGCTTTGTCTTCCTCTTACACCCCAACTAATTTACCCATTCTTTGCATCCACACCCTTGTCTAAGAGGTGCAGAGGAGCACAGTGATGTGTAACCCAGGAATGCTGTTCATGCCTGGAAAATGTTGTTGCACACCTCACCCTATAAGCCATGTAGGGCTGCAGTCTTTTACCACACACTGATCATCAGCCACAGAAGGGCAAAGAGGTTTGATCCAGCTGAGCTGTCCCCTGTGCACAGAGTCTTGTTTCCTGGTAACATGTTACAACCCATATAATAGAAAAACAGCATCCAGAACTGTAGGCAGCATTCCCCAGAGAAGAAAAATTTGCAGCTAGAGAAAAGGCTGCTATTTGGTACATTATTCTGGCACTGCTTAGCATTTAGTTCTATTTTTGCTTAGGAAGACAGCTCGTGATGAAGAATGTCTCACCTTATCAACGATGGACAGCAGCTGCTGCATGGGGATGGGAGGTCTTTAGGTGATCAGCTGCACTGGGAATAATTTGAAGAGATGAGAGTTAATTAGTCCAGGATAAACTAAGAAGAGATCTGATTAGCCAGAGTACTAAAAGCCAATTACTTCCAGAACACAGCTAAATGGCTTTACAAAGCTAAAAAAAGACAGCATCTGATAGCTTTTCTAACAGATGAGCTCTGATCACTAAAAAAACGACCTCTCCCTGCCCTCCCCCAGAAAATTTAGTTCAGGACGATGAGGGCAGACTTGGGAGACAGTTTGCTGTTTTTTCCTTTTTTTTTTTTTTCTCCAGATAAGTAACTTCTAGAAGGGTTTATAAGATACCCAGCTACTCATGAGTAGGCTTTAATATGCAGAAAAAAATCATCACCACAAAGCATGATTCTTTTGGAGAACCGCTGTTAAGAGCAAATTGATCTCTCTTGCTGAGTCAAGTTCTCCCTTCTTGAAGTGGAGTTGACACTCAGGCAACCAACTCGGCCACCTGGGAACTGCATCAGGTCAGCCTCCTAACAGCTGGTCCCCTCTTCTCTGGCAAGAGAAAATGACATATATGTAAGTACTGGCCTGATTATTTTCTTCCCATGGGTTGCACATTAAAATATCTACTAACTCTATTTGTGGTTGGAACATGAAGAAATGCATTTCTGGAAATTCAGAGATATTCAGTATATTGCGTAACTGTACTGGTTTGAAAGCAAAACCAGTGAGAGACCAAGTCAGAAATACAGTTTAATAGGAAAACTATAAAATAAATATAATAGTAAAAGGAACAAACAAAAAGACCCTTGGCAGAGTCAGAATACAACCTGATACCCTGTTCCTTAGGGTGGTGGGTACAGTCCGAATAAAGCAGTCTTGTTGAAACAGTGATCCCGTAGAAAGATCTGGCAGCTCCTCTCCTCTGGGAATCCAGTCAGTGGTGTGCTGTCCCAAACTGCAGATAATATCCAGGTGGGAATGCTTGGCTCCTCCCCACTGGGCAGAGCATCTCACAATGGGCTGATGTCATTCTATGAGTCATACAATGGGTCCTTGATTGCCCATTAAGCAGAGACAGCTCCCAAGGGGAGTTACCTGTGAGTCATTGGCCAGGGCATTGATGGGCTATTAACAGCAGATAGTCCGGAGGGAGGGGGCAGGGAAAACACTGCCCCACCTGGTTCCAACAACCCATGCAGATGGTAATAGAATACATACTTTGGGCACATCTTACATTGCAACCTAGGACAGTAACGTATATAAAAACAAAAGGATGCTCAAGGTGGGTAAAGGTGAAAATGTGAGCAAGAACGGGACCATCTGTGGGCTAGTGTGTGGCTGCCTCTGTGGCTGCTAACACTTAATTCCAGCTGGACTGTCAGTTCCTTCCTTGTAAGCATACTCTCAATGTAAATTGACAGGAATCCCCAGGATCTGAGCTTCAGAATGTTTCCCTTATGCAGGGCTAGTTGTTCACAACAGGGCAGATATGGCAGGAGAGGATGTTTGACTAATTGCATATAAAATTGCACCCAAGCCAAAAAGCAGTCACAGAAGAGGCAGTGTGCAGTTTCAGATAGGGAGAAATGGGATCACACGAATGCATGAACTCAGCCACTTAGGTTCTGCTTAAATTCTCCCTGTAAATACCCAGCAGAATTTGCAGAGCCGTGAGCCGGTGCTCTGCGTGAATGTGAATTGCATCCCTAGCATTTATAAACTGTGCCTTGGATAATTCATGAGAATAGCCACACGGGGTCATACCAAAGGTTCATTTAGCTCAGCATCCTGTCTTTGAGGCTGAACAGTGAAAGGTGTGCAGGGAAAAAGCATGAGAAATGGGATAAGCATAGCATGCTGCTTCCCCTGGTGTGCTCTCTATCTGCTGACAGTCACTAGTTCAGTCTTCTGGAGGCTGTTCCTGCTTCCCAGAGCTTAATGGCCCTTGAGAGACCTTTCTTACTGATTCTGTCTAATTACTTCTTCTGCCCATTCTTGCTTCTATCCAAAACATCCTGTGGCAAGGAGGTGTACAATCTAATTATATGTTGTGTGCAGATGTTCTTCGTTTCATTCATTGTGATTAATAATTTCATGCGTTCTTTACTAATTCCTGAGTTATAATAGAGAGTGAACAATTTTTTCTTACTCATTTTTGCAATTTGCTCTTCCTCCCATAGATTGCTTGTATTATTTGGAGAAAATTAAATCTTCAATTGTCTCATTTCAAATATTAAGCTGATTTGGGATCACACCTATTTGTTAACTTCCAGCTGTGAATAGTGGACCTGTTCTGAATTTCAGGTGCTAGAAATGGTCTCTCTTTAATGTTCAGGCTTTGAATACAAATTACAGCATGAACCTGCCTCCAGCATTATTATCCACTAGACTACTGGGATTTAAAAACTCTTTGTATCTTGTGTGGTTACTATGGCCATTCTCAAAGTCTGCTATGTCTGTGCTTTGTACCAGACCTGTAAGTATAAGGCAGCTTAAAAGGTGCAGCATTTCAGTGAAAATCTTTCCATGTTCAGACACAGAGGTTTCAGTAGGCCCCCAGATGGGAAGACCAAAAGGAACCCAGAAACCCTGGATCTAAAATAAAAACAATCCTGTTTCTCTTTCCCCCCCATCTCCACACGTATTATTGTGCAAAATGCTCCTATGAAGGTCTCCCTCTGCAACTACTCCACCCACCATTGGCTTCTGCCTCTTATTCAAAGTCTCACAGATCTCCTGTCTCACTCCATGCAGTGTACCTGTCTCCTAATACTGTACCAGAAGCGATCAGATCTTCCTGATCGCTTGCCATGGGCAACAGTCATTTTTCCTTTCTCAAAGGGAAGCCATATTCACACATCTCCATCTTCATGCCAGAGTCTCCCTCGCTCCTTGTTTTCAAAGCCCCTCATATAAAATGCACAAGGGGTAAGGACTGACAGAAAATCAGAGTATCTGCATTTTGTACTCCTCTGGCACTGGCTTGAGTGGCTGCACAAAAACACAAGCCTGGAGTTTTGAGGTCCCCTGCTTTCATCACCCCCATATCTCTGCTTCTATTAAAAGACTTTATTCCCTTCTGGCCTGTCTGAATTTGAGTCACAAAGGCAGGAAAAAGTGATATTTACAGTGCTCCTCATTGCCAGTGTCTGGGAATATTAACAAGTCAGTGCACCCTGACAATGGTTCATTTCAAGTGTGGAGCATTACAATTTTCATCAAGGGCAAAGAGTCTAGTGCAGTTCACAAGAGCTCAGATGCTTTAAGCTCCTCTCTAAAATTGCATTTCTGCAGACAGCAGACCATTTAGCTGAGTAATTCTGTGTAAACTGAATGAAATCTTCCAGTTGCAGTTCTGTGTGATCAATAGTGGGTGCACCATTTGAGGGGAATATTTTAAACCATCCCATGTGGAAGTTTACCTCTGGCAGCCTGGGCAGTGGCTGAGCTCCACCACAGAGCAAAGGGCCAGGGCAGCTCCTTTCTCCTCCTCCTGCTGCTGATCCCTCCCACTGCAAAAGAAAGGAGAGCAAGAGCCCATCAGTGGAGACAACCAGGCAGTGTACCCAGCTCTGCCCTGCCCAGGGCAGCACCATGCAGCAGGATGGGCAGGGAGTCAGCAGCTGGAACCATGGCTGTGGCCTAGAGGCTCCTGAGAGCTGGCACATGACAGGGCAGCCTGGTCCAGCCCTTGCCTGCCCTCCTGCAAGCTGTGCGTCCCCACAGAACCATGTCCAGCAGATGCTGTCACTCTTCCAGATGTCCTCCATCTGTCCACCCTTGCATGAAACACTCAGGAGACAAGTGAAGACAGCTCCTCCCAGCTTCAGCTGGGGAGCAGGGACCCATCTGCCCGCTTCTGAGGACAGAGCTGAAGCAGGCAGCACCTGAAGTGCTCAATACTCTTGAAGGGTCCCAAGGATTTATCTCTCTTGTGCTGCAGCATGATGGGCAGCAACTTCCTCTGGGCAAAGGGCAGCAGCACCATCCTCAGATATGTTGGTTCAGGAGGAAAGACATAGCCTGCCCTTTTTTTCAAAATTCAAATGGTGAACAGCAAGTTTCCCACCATTTTCAGACAAGAGCCCTTTGCCTGGAATCATCCTGCAGGAACCAGGCTGTGTTCACAGAGCAGTCCCACAACAGAAATGGCACTGGGGAGCTGCCACACAGCCCCAGCAGCCTGAGGGTGGCAGAGCTGGGACCCTCTGCCCTCTGGGGCTCTCTGACCCATGTGGCAGATTTCCTCCCAGTACCACCAAGGCTGTGCTGGTGTTCCTGGTGGGGTTCCAACCCTCTGTGTTCCCTGAGGGGCACTGCTGGACCCTCTTTCCCTCATTCCCACACTAGCTCACCCCACTGGCCACACATCACCTCTGCACAGCCAGAGGCAGCTGAAAGGCAGCCTTGCTGCTGCCATCCTCCCCTTCTTCTTCCTGCCCCACTGCTTTCTTTCCTGAACTCAGCATCCACATCCTCGGGGCAGAGCTCAGACTAGAGGGACACACAGCAGGGTAGCAGCTCATCTCTTTCTCAAGGAATGTTATGGATGGCAGACAGACAAAGGAGGAGGAATCAGGACACAGCCAAGGGGAAGGATCACCTCCCTCCACCTGTTGGTCTTCACTTCCCCTTGGTTTGGGCTTCACTGCTTGTTAGAAAAAAGGGTTCTCCTTCCTCTACCTCCTGCAGTAGTCCCGGCTAGGTGGTGTGTGCTGCTCTGCTGCGTGCGTGCGTGTGTGCAGGAGAGAGAGGATGGGATTTTTCTAACATAAGTAGGGTTTCTCAGGGAAAAGGATAAGGGACACGGCTCCCAGAGATTAGCAGTTTATTAGCTGCAAACTCCAAAAGCCTCGAGTTCAGTTGGCAAAGGGTTTTTACAAAGTTGCCCTTGGGCGTGGCATCACAGGACAGTCCAATCAGATACAAAGGAATCGAGGAGTGACAGCCCGGCTACAGCCAATCGCTTCTGGGCATCCTTGCATATTCATGCCCTCATTAAAAGTTTCCCGCTCTCAGGTAGACAAAGAAACCATGCTGCCACTCCCGGGCAGCCACAACTGCTGGTCTTGATCTCTGATAAACTTGGTGTGACTTTGGGCCACCAGGCTTTGGCTCAGCCACTCAGCCAGTTTTCAAACTACTTCCCATTCTGCTCAGCCTGCCCACACTTCTTCAGCTTCTCCATGAGGCTGTTCTGGCAGACAGTCCTCCTGAAGGGGACAATGGCCACTGTGCTCCCTTTATGTGCCGGCCCAGTCATTCCACCACAGAAGATTATCAGGTTTGGAAAGCAGGGTTTCCTTTGCTGGCTCCTAGTTCCAATCACCTAGTTCCAATGTGGTATTCCCAGCACCTCCATGAACACAGGATCCCTTTTCTTACCAAATACAGTAATAAGTTCAGGGTACCTGCTGATCTTGGCCTTAATTTTTTGTGTTTGTTTATTTTTTCCCAAGCCTCTCCGAGAATGTGACAGTGAACACTACAGCAAACATTTAACAAGATGTGTGGGCTCTGTCCTCATTAGTCTAAACACGAAGGGTGAAGCAGCAGATGCATGCAGAGCAGGCACTGCTGAACGACATGAAGTTAATTTGAGCTTGCAGGAGGGGAGCCTTTGACTGGCAGACAGCCCCACGTGAACCCGCACGTGCGAGCCCTCAGCCACATGGCATTGCCTACTGCCCCAGGGTCCTTCACTGGAATATGAGTTTAAAACACCCCAAAAAGCCAAGGGCAAGTGGAACAGAAATTTTAGATCGACTTGTCATCAAAGCTGTTTTGAAACCTGAATTCACCTTGTGTTTGAGAGCTTATTTCCTTGAGCTATGTTCAGAGCACCCACTATGAAATTGGACTTCCAGGGCATTTTTTCCTTGCAGGCTTGCTGTACTATCATCCACATTTTACAGAAAGGGAACAGAGATAGAAGGTCAGAATGGGCTGATGTGATAGAAATGGAAAAAGCACTGAAACAATGTGGAAAAGATGGGTCTGATTTATACGGGAGGGACTTGAATGGCAGTGATTTATACAAGTGTTTATACCAAGCCTGAAATGAAAACACAGTGTCAAGACATTTACATTATCACTTCTTTTTATTCTTAATAAAGGCAATGATTTGGCTTGAAAATAGAATTAATGTGACCTTAAACATTGCCTTGATATTTTCCTTAGGGATTTTTAACTTCTGATTATCATTCCTTACACTTTCTCATCTCATCTTTCCCCATCTCAAATTAACTGATGACACTACCCACGTCTGAGCTGCCAGGATGTCTCCTGTGAGCAATCCTCCCAAAGTACCTTCCACCGAGGCTTAGGAGCAGCCCTCTTCCTAAGTCTAGCCACAAAAGCCTCCTGCTATTACAAGAAGATCCAAATACAGCCACTATTTTCAGGGAAGTTGGTGAACTAAGGGATCGCATGCAACATTTTGTAGAAAACCATTAAAACAGAGCTGCCTGCTGTTTAGCTTGGGGGTAGGTTGAAGTCAGGCAACCTACAAGGCACCAGGTGACACACCACAGGACTTCCCCAGGAACACCTGGGGCCAGCCAGCACCATTGCAGTGTAACAGTTTGATACCCACTGGGGAAAGAAAACCCATTTTGCTGAAAAGAACCAGAGACACAGGCATCAGCTGTGATGTGCTCGGAGTCCCCCCTGAGAGGCACCATATTATGCCACCAGTGACAGTCCAGAGCAGCAGTGATGCACATCTTGCCCTCAGACTCTTCATAAGATCACAAGGATTTTAATTGAGAGTCCAGATTCAAGCTGTAAGAATAAAACTCTCTCTGCTTCCTTGGGTAGATCTGTCTCAGCCACAAATGATATGACAAGAATCCTATACTGGAAAAAAAGATGAAAGCACATGAAAACTATGTGGCCCAGGGAGGAGAATAATGAGAAAGACCCTCTGTGATGCTACAGACAAGACCACTGTGCCTGTGTGGAGTAGATGAGTAAAAACACAGGTTTTAAATTAGTCCCCTGGCAAGTGTATGGCTCTTGTTCAGTCTTAGTGCACAGGACATAAAGCATCTGCCTGGACCCTGTGGTTCCTTAGCACACTCTGAAGAGGAGCCATTTGTCAAGTTGTCCTTAATGTATGTCAGCAGCTGGAGAGGAGTCAGAGCTGAGGGTCACGACATCTCCCTCTTTCAGTTCTGTTCCTGATTCAGAAAGACAGCAGGATCACATGAGCTGGAATACAAGTTAGTGCAGCTCCCAGGATCATTTTGGTTCCCAGTTTAAGTTGCCCAGGCCTCCTGTGAACTCAAAAACCAATATGGTACAAGTGTGGAGAGCTCATTTATCTGCATAATTTTGGCTTTGGTTATGCTGCTGTTATGGGTAGAATGGGAACTTCAACTAAAGTTTATTAGAGAGGTCCTTCTGTTGAGTCATGAAGGACAAAAGGAACCCCCTTGCTTTCTAAACTCCTTCCCATGAGAGGAGTCTAGGTGCTGCTGGATCCAATCTTAGCCACAGATTTGTCAATGATTTATGGCTAAAGGATTACATAGATGTAATTGAACCTTTATACAACTTTGTCCCACAAGGTAAAGGATGGCAAACCAAATATATTTATATAAAAATAAATAATTAAAATGACTAGACTAAAAGATCTTAATAAAATTATTTACTACACAGTAGAGCAAGCTGTAACTATTAGTATTGTACACTATTTTGAAGCAATATTGAAGCAATTATGTTGCAGGAAGCAAAACCAACCATTAAGTAGAGATTGACGTTACTCACCCGTGCCAACAACTGCAGGCCAATCTCTTTCACTCAGCCTCAGGGATAACCTTGAGGGGTGTCCCCACACCAGGGAGGAATCTCCAAACCAAATCCAAGAAAGAGTATGTTAGAAGGTGTGAGCCCTGGCACAGGTTGCCCAGAGAAGCTGTGGATGCCCCATCCCTGGAAGTGTTCAGGGTCATGTTGGTTGGGGCTCTGAGCAGCCTGGCCTAGTGTAAGGTGTCCCTGCCCATGAAGGAGGGTTGGGACTGGATGGTCTTTAAGGTCCCTTCCAACCTAAACGATTGTATGATTCTGTGAAGATCCTGCTGTTAAAAAGTGGGACTGGGTTTTTATACATGAAGCGATTTTCTGTCTGTCATATGTCTCCAGGACAGCTGTGTCAGCTCAGCTTTAGATAAGCTGTCAGCAGTATCACTTGCTTGTCCCTTTATATCAGGTGCTTTATCAGGTCTGCCACATCTTCAAGTCACTATCAGAATGTTTATCTTTGGGAATGATGAGTCAGGCTGTTTTCAGCGTCATTCAGCACCAAAAGCAACATGCCAGCCCCCTTCTCCTTTCACTGCTGATAGCTTTGCCAACAGGGTATTGTTGGAGCTGTCTTCCCCCCACTCCAGGCAGAGCATCCTGCTACAGCTGCCCTTCTGAGCACTCACTAGAAACTATTGACTTTGACTAGAGCCTCAAGTCTATAATTCACTCCTGCTCCCACCAACCTTGAATTCAGATCACTTTTTGAAAACATGTAATAGCATTTGCCAATTAAGTGATTAGGCCCAGTTACCTTTAAGAGAGATAACTTTTACTGGAAAAACTATAAAGAGCTGTTGAAATAAGAGATCTCTTATACTACAGGTGATAAAATATTGCTAATTGCCAATGTTTCATTTTCCTGGGGTGAGAATAGGACTGCTGGGAGGATACTAATCGGTCTGATTCTTGCAGCTCCCTCTGAACTCCTGCCTCTTGAGCTTTGCCACTCTCTCTTCAGAGAAAAACGTCTGCAAAGGGGGGAACATTAGTTAACCTTGTGCTTCTCTTGGAGCTCATCAGCAGTGTGATTAATGGTTTGAAGGGAGAAAATCCTTCTTGCATGAGCTCAAAGAGTGACCTGAAGGATTTCTGTAATGTAGTGTCTCCTACACAGTTTGTGATAGCAGTTACTTGCTCCCATTTGTTCCAAAACTGAAATTTGTGTCGGGTTTTAGCATGCCAGGCCAGGTGGGGAATGTTTTGCTGGCCTAAGAGAGTTACCATTAGTTTGAATGTCCTTACTTCTCCTTTATTGTTTAAAAGGCAGAACCATGGGGTTTTTTTGCTTGAATAATATATTAAAATCTTGTCAATGTTTTGATTTCAAACACCTTTCTTGTAAATTAAAATTTTGAGGAAGAAGAAATTGCATCAATTAATTGATATCCGCATTCTGCTTCAGCTCTCCTCTGAGACTGAAAATGCAGTAAGCTTGATTTGTTTCAACACAGAGGCACTTTCTGACAAAAAGAGCATTTTGAAGGATCATTTATCAGGTAGCTGTTACAGAGGCAGGTTGAGAGCTTTCCAAGATCTCCCTCTGCCCACTCTGGTACTTCACCATTACTACAACTCTCCTCTCTCCAACTTGTCAGTGCCTTCATATCATTGGAATATCAAAATAAAGGGGCTGCTTTGTCATCCAGCAGACTCTGGGCTTAGCAAAATGGTTGAGGGAGCTGCTTTGGAGCATAGCTGCATATAGGAGAGCTGAGTCACAAACTCCAGGTTTGCATTTGGGTTGAACCTTGAGATAATCTGGAATAGCTGAGGTGACTGTAATAACCTCAGTGAGGGAGGTGTGCAGATGTGGGATGGCATCAGGCAATGCTAAGTGAAAAGGGAAAAATTCCCTGGCTTTCCCTGCATGGTAAGTTTTGTTCATCAGGACTTGAGGAGGTCAAGGATGTGCAGGCAGTGACAGAGAGAGACACTCAGCATCAGCTGCTGCTCAAGCACTCCCAGGTTTATCTGCAAAATTAATATATTCGGTGCTGATAAAGTAATCCAAGATAAGATAGGAGGCAATCAGAGCTGGTCGTATTAGGATGTGATATAATTAATTTAAAATTACTTATTTGTGAGACTGTGATGATCAGTGTTGTGTTTTCTCTCCGGATGACAGAGTTATTAGTTAGCTTCAGGCCGCCTGAGGGTATGAAGCAGGCAGGAATTGTAGATAAATAACAGGCATGTACATGCCACACACATTACATTAGTACCCCTTCCCTTTTTTCTCCCCATCATGCCCCCTGGCCATATCTCCTTGGTCTTTTACTTGTTTGACCTCTGGCATGTATTAAAAAACCACTGACAATCAAAGGTCAGTACAGTCACTTACTACTGATTTGAATAATATTAATCAGAATTTAATTTCAGCTGCTGCAGCACAGTGTGAAATAGAAGCATTTCCTTTAAACACCTCCTGAATTTTCTCTCCCAACCTCCAAGATTGTATTAAAATTACCCGACTGAGCTTTATCTTGCGGTGTTCAGGTCCACATTCACAACATTTTTAACAAACAAGAAAAAAAAATTCTGTGAGAGGGCACAGAGTCAGTCCTTGATTCCTCTCCCCCATGCCAGGGCTCACCCAAAGCTTTTCCCTGGGCAGAGGTTTGCATCAAAGAAGTTGATGTGAGTTGGGATTGGGCTCATGCTTGGGATCCATCCTGTGCTGACAGTTTGATTCTGCACTCATCTCTGTAAGGCAGCTCCAGCACTGGTGGGAGTCACTGGCAGCATGGCTGTATTGAATTTAAAGTTAGGGGCATCCCCTCCTATCTGGAAATAAAGGATGCAGCCACCTGGAAAGCCAGGGGCAATACTTTATTCTAAATGACTTTTCAGGCATCATGGAGCCCTCTATCACATTCCAATGTTTTCTTGAAGAGAAAAAGATACATTTATAGTGTATATTTCTAAAAATCCAAATAAAGTTTACGTTACATTTTAAATGATTCCTACTGATTTTAGTGTGCTTCAATGGAGCTCTTTTTAAAACAAATTCACAGCATTCTTTACACCTGCTCAGAAATCAGCTCAAATTTAAAGTGCAGTGTCAACAAAATCAATACCTAGGAGCTTTTGCAATTTGTCCATGTTTCTTTAAAGACAGAAGGTGCTACATACAGGAAAGAAATGGACCTAATAGATTCCACCGGTTTAAAAAAAAAAAAAAAAAAAAGAAAGAAAGAAAGAAAAAAAGTGTTAACTGGAATTTCAGCAAAGTGAGACCCTTACAGCAAGGATAGATCAGACTGTGTCACTCAAGCCTCTCTGGGAGAGGAGACACTTCCAACACCTCTCCATCATTTATACAACTTTGTCTCATTCTGGCCATGTTTCTTAAGCAGGTTTCTCAGTAGAGGATCTTTACAATGGGGTGGATATCCCTGTGAGGATCCTTCCCCTTGATTCTCTTCTGACAGAGCAGCCCATATCACTCCGGCAGCGCCACGCCCCGGCCAGACAGGAGCACATTCCAGCAGAGCCCGAGGGGAGCTGGAGCTTTCCTCTGCTTGGGAGCAACTGAGATGGAAAGAAAAATTCCAGAAAAGCACTGCTTAAAAATACCCAGGCCCTGCCAAAAGGAGCTGGCACCTTATCATTTCACTAGTCCTGCCATGTACGAGTACTCACTGGGTCTCTGCAGTTAAACAGGTCCAGCCTTGAAAATGCTTTTGGAAACAAGTGATACTAACTCCTTCCTCTGAGCAGGAGCTGGTGACAGCCCCTTGACTCTTCCCTGTGTAGTGAGTCGTGATCCTCAGAGTCAAAAATTATGTCCAAAACTAAAATGAATCATACTTATTATTTTTAGAGTTAGCCACTGATGCTGGCATATATGAGTGTATTCAACAAGGTTGTTTTGAGGATTAGAGCACTCTCCTAATCTGAACTGGAAAGAATGAACTGTTTTATTATCTGATCTGACCTTTGCTTGTGTTAGAGTCAAGCTTGTGACTTCAGTGATAACACATGTTTTATTGTCTTTTATTTCTGTTACTCCTATAAACCCTGAAAAGTGTAGTCCAGATTTTATTTCCCTTCTTTATCACCAGGGAAATCATGTACTGAGTTCCCAAACATTTACACACTGCAAATTCACTTGAAGGAAAGACACTGCTCATGGTCCAGGCTGGAAAAAGGTATCATGGCCTATTTTGTTTGGTGGAACCTGTATTCAACACAATGGTCTGGGACATCTGCCCAGGCTGATGGGTGGCACTGAGAAAGTTAAGAACTTTTTCACTTGGGAACTGAGCATATAATTTTAAATGGATATTGTGGGTGACAGAAGATACAGGGCTCTGCCAGCCTGAATGTAGAAGAACTTTTCCTATTTGAAAGAGGACTCTCTTCTAAAACTCAACACCAATGTGCGTGGTGTTGCAATTCCAGCAGAGCAGACTGTCACATCAAGAGAGATCCCAAAGCAATTAGATGTGTCTGGAGGCTCAGGCAGACCTTGCTGTTGTTTTATACTGGTTTTAATCAGGCTGTGCTGAAAGGCAATTTTTGGATTTCACTGTTTGCGCAGTGCTCGTGGATGTGGCACCCAGTACACATCTTATCCAATTTGAAAGCAGATCTGTCTCACACATGTTGGTTGTGGGAATGGGTGACAGGGAAAATCTTGGGCCAAAGCCTTGTGTTGCTGGGAGTGAGTTAAAAGGGCTAGATGAAAAGGAAGCATTACAGCTTGGATATCATCATCACAAAGAAGCATGTTTGCAGGCAGATATACTTGTGTCTTTGGGCACTCAGATGCTTCTCCTCTGGGCACTGATCCCTGTCAGGATAGCTTTTTAAATTCTAGTGGTTTTTTTATTCCATCCCACGAGTAATTTTCTAGAGCTGTTAGAAAACAGGAGTTAGGAAGGGATGCTTTCAGGTGATCCAGGGCTTATAGTTACCGCTATCATCAGATCTGAAAATCAGAGCTATGGGTTGTCTCCATGCTGTGCTTCCTGAGGGAGCCCTAGAGACCCAGGGAGGTTTTTCTCAACTGGCAGAAACCAGGATTAAATTAAATAATTTTAATACATGCCTTAGTGCCCCCAAGCCCACACATTTAAGTTATTTTTATAGAAAGAAAAACAATTGTGCTTTTCTAGGTTGTCTGCTGCTTTAGAGTAACTGTTACTAACCAAAATACTTCAGCCAATTCAATAACTGGCCAGAACTGGGCTTTGCAAATACTTTCCACAGTTTCATTGCCTTATAAATCTATAAATAAACATATGACTTACCACTCTGTAGCACTTATTTAGGATGCAGTAAAAGCAGTAAAGGAGGGAGGAGGAGGAAAAGTGAAATCTTTCTGAGAGGGCACAAGTTCCTTTTGCTCTGTGGCATGTCAGCTCCTCTCTGCTCAGCAAAGCAGAAGCTGACAGGAGGCTCCTGACAACCCAGAGGGGTGAAATTCAAAGCACTGGTGGTACCTGCACAGCAGATGGGGACGAGTCTATTTGAGATAATGTGGAGCAAGTACTGGTCTCCTGGAAAGGATCTCTGGTCAATCCAGTGGACCATCCTGTCTCAAAGTGTCCAAGATTGAGTGTTTCAGAGTAGCCACATAGATGGAGGGTTATTTTAAACTTCACAGCAGGTTTGCTCTCAATCTCCTATATTAGTGGTTGGCTCAAAGCCTGAAATTATGAAGTTTCATAATTTTTCAAAAGGTGCTTTAGCAATAAAGATTAAAACAAAACCACTGGTGGCACTTTTGTCCATACAAATGTCTTATCCCCCTTTTCATCTTGCCAAATACTGTAGACCAACAACATCCACTTACAACAAGTTCTGCATTTTAGTTAGGATTTTAAAAATCTATTTCCCTTGATCAGGTGTAAGTGTGTTACTTCAATATTATATACTCTTCTCCTGGAGTACAGCAGATGTTTTCTTGAGAGAGCTCCTGGCAAACCCATTGGCTAAGAAGTTAGGTTCTACAAAATTCGAAAAGAAAGGAAGAAAAGAGATACAAAATCTACCAAACATTACTATGCAATTTTTGGCTGGTTTCAGCAAAATATGGGGATAGCGCCAAAAGGATCCTGACTCCAGCTACTTGCCAGGAGTCGTGGAAACCCAGATGAACAAATGGTGGGTTCCACTGAAAGCACACTGGTTCCATTGAATGATGTGGAATGCACTTAAATACACTTCAGGTATTTAACTTCAGCATGAGTGAAAGGGAAAGTGCACCACTACCTGGCAGATGTATTTGGCAGCACTGGGATGTGTTGGCTTTTTACTGCTGGTTGTAATTACTCTTGAATGGTTTTATTGCATGCCTGCCTACACCCCTGTGTATTCCAGTTACAGTGGTGGGATGAATGGAGTTGTCTGGAGGTGGAGGTTCCTTCTGTCTGTCAGGTCATTTGGGGGAGGTTGTGCTCCTTGTTTCAGGAGCATGCCTTCTACTGATAAAGACTTAGTTGTTCCCCAGATTAGATGGTACTGAAGAACACATAGTGTAGCTCCTGGGTATTGTAGGACCAACAAAACTGTGGATTTGCACTGCCAATGGCTTCCTTTGGCTCTTGTTCACAGGAGACCTCAGCAACACACTTCCATCACACAGTAAGTATCCTCACAATATTCCCATGGCTTCAGTGCCCCTGCTCAGCCAAGAACTCCATGTGAGTGAGGGTATCCATCTGGGCCTGGGAGATGTCCCTGCAGCAGCTGAGGGCTCTGCCAAGCATTCCCCAGGCAGTCTGTGAGGGCTTGCACAAAATTAGGCTGGGGACTGCGCTGATACAGCAACAGCAGAATAATCTGAGCAATAGATAAAGAAACAAGAGTGGTTCCCCAGTGAAATTAGGAAGAGCACTTTTATGCAATTAAGAAAATTAATTAGATGTAGACATAGGGAGTGCAGGTTGAAGGCATATTGCCACACAGACTTGTCTAGCTTTGTGGTACTTTTGAGATCTGCTGCTGGTATAATTGGTTTTGCAGTGTCTCTGAATGAGCTGTATTCTCAGATTTCTCTATTGACCACTCCTAGGTCATGGAGCACAATTTCCTAGAAACAGCAGAAAACTTCAGCCTATCAGAACCACTATCAAAATATGTTGTGCACTTCCTGCTCAAAGCAGTGAACCTTGTTAGTCTAGCCAGAATCACTCCTCCTCTAGCTGAGTTCTGATTTAGCTGTCTCCATCCCTCCATGAAATTATCTTGTACTTAGGGATGGAAACATCAAGTATCCTCAAGCCAGCTATCACTGCATTACCAGCTCCTTTTAAATGAAATGAATGAGACCTGGCCAACAGTATTTTACTTACCTTTTTCTCCCAGGAATCCCAAAACAGAAGAGTTCCTTCAGAGGAAAAGAAAGCTGAAATAAAAAATCATTCTCCTCATATCTGAGGAAATTTCATCTGCTGTATGTGTAGGAATCCAGAGAAGCAATACCATTCAAGACATGCTCATGTACATGTTACTCACAAAATGTACCTTGTGTTAAAAGAAATGGACATCCCTAGTGCCAGTAGGGCTTCACCATTACATAGCTCCATTACATCACAGAATGGTGGCAGAAATCAGGTACTGAGGGGAGATATCCTTGAAACTAGAATAATATTTGCATCCTATGCAGAGAGGTGGCTCAAGGATTTTTATGAGTATGGGCAAAATTAAATCTGTGAGTGCCAGGGTAACCTATAATAACAACCCATATAATTTTAAAAATCATGATTTTTTTCTTCTTACTCACATTGCTGTTATCACCATGGAGTGCAAGGTGTAAACTCTGAAATTAATTGTATTTTCTCTCTCCATAAAGCTTGTTCATTGTACTCTAGTCAGCTTGGACACTAAAATTTGGTTAGATTATTTCTCATTCAAGCTTTCACATAAAAGCTTGTCTGCAATTCAAACAATATCAGCCAATATAAAAGCACACACACACACAAAAAATCCCAGCCCAAAACTGAGATGAGTTCAAATTAAATGAACATGTAGAAAGCTGGCACTCTCTGCTGGAATCAACTTCATTATTATTAAGTTTACTACTGCTGTTTCACATAGCTCCTTCTCTGGGGGTTCTGGTTAAAGGTGCTATACAAATTAGAGGTCAGGCAGGTACTTTATAATTTTCTCATTTTTCCTTTAATCTCCTTTTTTTTTCTGTTTAATTCTATGGTGATCCTTTCTGAAACTGAAAACATTTTCCTAGTTTCCTGTACGCACAGTTGCCATCTGCCAGGCGAAGCTTCCCCAGCAAAGATTCTTCCACTCAAGGCAGATGGGAGCATCCCTCATATGACACCACCTACATACTGGAATACCCCTTGGGAATGCTGCTGCATCCCAACACAGAGACCCTGTGGAATACCCCACCACCTGCCACAACACCAATCATCACCAGTCATCAATCCCATGTTTGAGGAGCTCTGCATTACCTGAGCTCTGACTCCATGCAAATTAATAAGCAAATATGATGATCTTTTAAAATGTAGCAAAACACAATTTGAAATAAACTGTCTTGGTCACAAAGCTCCTTTAAACTCCCAAGAGATCCTACCTGCTCTGGTATGTGTGCTGGGTAAATTTGCACAGTGGTCTAAGAGTGTGATTACAGCTTGGGAAAATACACAGTTTTGCAAACACACACAGTTTTAAGCTGACTGGCTTAGTGACTGTGCCAGATATCTTACTCATATCAATTACCAAATAAAGCTCCTCAAATAAGGAGAAAAATTTTCTTTCCTGATCAAGCCTACATAGATGACATTAAAGACAGGTAACACTGAAGTCCAGATGTCCAGAGAACTATGCCCAAGAACTGCCCTAGGAGTGCTGGCTAATCAAGTAAAGATGTGTTGAAAAGCTAAGAGAAATCAAGAAAGCTCAGGAAATGCCAAATTCTGTGCTATCTGTAGCTAAGCTGTGGCAAAAGGATGACCATCATTACCAAAGAGAGCGCTTATGATTTTACCATTAAAGCAATGTCACTGCCTTGGCCTATTCTCCTTCTCCTTTGAAAGCTTCATCAGACAACAAGAAGCCTGACTCCTTTCAGAGGTGTTAAAAGCAATGAGAGCTATTGGTTTAGTACTAAACCAGTTTCTAAATACAGGCCCTCGATGGCAAGGAGGTTGGTTGCTTATTTTCTCTTCATAGTCTGTGATGCCACAGCCAGGGCAGTGACATTTGTGGCGGGAAGTTCAGTGGTGTCCCCGTGGAGCCACAGGGCTGAGTAAAGACACAGAGAAAACACCCACTTACACTGAAATGTGGTTACTGTACCCACGATGCAATGAAGACACGTCTTTGGGAAGATTTGTGATGCTTTCTACATGGACAGACTGAAGGTTTTTCTTGGGGAGTCTGTGGGGACTGTGTGCCCCAGGTACCTGAGCTCTGTGAGCTGTTTTGAAGCGGCCTCAGCAGAGCACCTGGGTGATGTTTGCCAGTGCTCATAGCCATTCCTGCTCCTCCACCTCAGCAACTGGCGGTGGTGTGGCAGGCCTGGAGCACAGTACAGACACTGTTATCTGGGTATGGCTTGTGTCCTCACTGGCAGGGAGTGAACAACTGAGGACGATAATGAAAGTTCCCCTTCAAAACCAGCCTCAGCGATTCTCTACGTGTAACAAAGGAACACTGAAACATTTCACTGTATCAGCTGAAAAGAAGCATACAGCAGAGATAAAAACGTGACAGTCTGTGCATTTAGGAGCATAAGAGAGAGACTATCAAAAAGGATATGGAATTCAGGGAAGCCTGAAATGCTTTAAGACATTGGAAGGCCCTCACTGTTATCTTCTCTGTAAGAGCGAGATCAAGCTACACCATTCAAACTAGCATAGGAAAACCTAATTTGGTGAGGAATCACATCGAGGAGCACACCAGATAGTTTGAACTTAAAATACCTTTGAGTTTGGTGGTTTGTGGGTTTTTTTGAATAAATAAAAGGTGAGTTAGAAGAAACACCCTAATCATTCCTTGGGCTGACAATGTAGTTTCTACACATTTATAGGTGAATGAATAGACAAAACTACCAATGTTTTACAGAGTTTTCCAAATAGCAAAAGAGCGTTTTTTTTTTTTTTCCTAACCCAGCTCTGTATATTTTGAAGTGAGTCCTCTTCCCTGAAGCTTGCAGGGTCACAGAAGAACACATTTTTTTCAGTTCCTGACATTTTTGAGCTCCTGAATGGACAAAAAGCCGTTTCATTCAGCTTCTTCCTGGTTGTTAGTCCAGAGTTTGTCCAGGTACCCCTTCAGTGCATCCCTCAGATACATTCCTACAGATTCTTTTCGGCTGCCTGCTCTTTGTCTTTGCACACAACCCTCCTTGAGCACCTACTGCCCACACAGTGCAAGTCAGGTGAGAGCTGCATCGAAGATTTCAAAGGCTGAGGATGGAGTTAATGAGTGGCCAATAGTAACAAGTGAAGTAATTTGCTCTATTAAAGAAGGAGAGGGTTTTATGCCGTACGTGCCAGTTATACAGAGAGAGACAGACACCATGGCAACAAGCTTGTCAGGCAGGAGCAGGGCGCTACTTTAAGATGAACTATCGCTGGGGACATCATTAGTGGTGGAGACACTTCAAAAGCTTTGGCATTTGGGTTCCTTTTGCACCCAGAATCCCACCTGCTTTTATGGAATTTGAATCTCCGGTCTATAAGCTTAGCCTGGGATAACAATAGCAGGTTGAGATGTTGGATGCATCCTGAATAACATAGAAAGGAAGAATGTGCCTAGAGTATCTCAGTGCTTCCAGGCCTGCCTGGTTGTCTGAACTGTATGAAAGGGAAGAATGAAAACTTAGCTTGAGTCAGGTTCAGCAGGACTGAAATAAAAATTTAAAAGGAATTTGTAAAGGGCTGCTCCTTCTCTGCTCACTCAAGCCATGGATCTGATCATTAGCCTGCAATGATGGAGAGATCCCCCTGTAAATTTCCCATTCTGGGAGGATGAACAGGTGACAGATAATTGCACATATGAGGTTGATTCTGTTTATTCTCCTAGCTCATAGGCAGAATCCCAAACACCTGTGGTTGTGCTGTCCACAATGCAGACAATTACTCTGGTGCAAAGCCGGAGTCAGATGCTGATGGGGTAGGATTTATACCCAAGGGAAGTTCCTCTGTAGGCAACCAAAAAGCAATTAGTGCACAAGGAATTTGGAACTCTGAATGGGGTCTAATGTGAATCTCATTTTACCAGAGCAATGTACAGAGTTCAAGTTTCCAGTTCACCAGCCTGCAGTGCAGAGGAAAACATTTCTATGGGCAAGAGGAGATTGGAAAGATCTGAAGAGCTGTGACAGAGTTTCTGTGGGAGTCTCTTTAGCCCTGCCATATCTATAAAGTGCTGAGAATGCCACACAGCAGAGAGTTCATTGTGACAGGGAAGGGATCACAAATTCATGAACCTTTGTGACTTGCCTGCATTATAATTCCCCATGACTGAGCTACTCAAATCTAAGGAGAGCTGCAGCCCTTCACAGCTCCAAAACTGAAGCACAGCCAACATGCAGAGTGTAAGAGTGCAGAGAGTCCAGATGCCCGTGCCCTGGCTCAGCTCTCCATGCCCCACTGCTTCCACAGGAGCTGCTGCAGGCATTTTAGTGAAAAGTTATTTTAGCCCCATCAGGACTAACTGGGAGAACTGATGAGCACAGACATTTGCCCAGCTTGCAGCATAGGGAAGGAAAATCAGGTGGACATTAATCATCTTTTTGCAGACGCGTCAAGTAAAAAGGAGAAGCACATTCAATCCCATGAAAAGGCTTATTTTTAAGCAGTTGTTCTCTAAGACCTGCTAGCCAAGTGCTGTGTTCAAAGAACAAATGAAAGAAGAGGTGGCTCCTCTGGAGCTGCCTGCTTTCCAAAGATAAAGGAAGATGGAGTGCAGCACTCTGCCCATCCTGTACAGGAGGGTGAGAGCCATTGAGATAACTGTGAGAATTATTGTGATGGGGGCATCAGGCTTGCTGTAAAAGGAGAAGAAGTGGGAGCATGCAATGGATTTCTGCATATGTTTGAGTTTCCCAGTCCTGTGGAGAGAGGCCTCTCTGACCATAATTGGAACAAGCTCATGAATAGCACATGTGAGCAGAAAACAAATCTGAAGCTGCAAGCAGCCAGCTCGCCCTGCTGCATGGTTAGCAAGGAGACGTGTTGCATATGCAAGATGTAGGGCAGGGAGGGACACGTTCACCCTACTGAACAGGCAAAGCACTCACCAGAATTTTCTGGTGGTTTTGGAGAGCTCAGCCTGCCCCAGGTAGCTCTGCCTTCCAGGCAAGTGGAGGTACACAGATGTCTGCTGTTGGTCAGCAGGCAAATGCCTGCTAGGAGAAACTGGTGGTAATCTATGACAGGTCACACAGGTCATGACCAGTGATGGGTGCAGAGGGACAGTGAGGGAAAGTTAGTGGTTCCTACTCCAGCTGCTTTTATCCTGCAACCCAAACTAAATATTTATTTCTCTTTTACTGGCAGAGGACATCAACTAGAAAGGCAGAGTCGTGCACGGACACAGGGCACACATCCCTTTTAGTCAGACAGCTGTGGCCAGCAGCAAGAAGAAATGCTGGGAGATGTGTGGTGTGGGGCTTGTCACAAGGCATTTTGTGTTCAGAGGTTTCTTCCTGCTCAAAGAAGGAGTTTAGGAACCAGGAGGTGTGGAGAAAGGCCTCTCTCAAACACAGCACTGAAGAGAAAGAGGGGGACAGAGTCTTGGCCCCACATCTGCCTTGAGGACACAGATGTCAGCCTACACTCCTTCTGCTCCTGGAGAGAAGTGTCAGACAAGTCACTGAGTACGACATGCATGGTCTTGTCAGATCATTACTGCAAGTTCCAGAAATATTTTCTGATTGCTAAACCACAGAGTGATGGATTATCTTGCCTGCATTGCTATGATATTACTTTTTGGAATACTATGGAATTTAATGTAGAGAGGACCTTTTTTTAAGAGGACAAATGTTTTACAAGGTCTTAGGAAGGCATAGCACTGTGAGCCAGTGCAAAGTTTAAGACTGTTGAAGCCAGCTTGCTTCAGTTTCTTCTTTAAGTCACAATTCACATTAGCACATCCCCCACATTCTCAGGCTCCTAGGCCCCCTACATGTGCATTTTTTGTTTCTTGCCTTCATGAGCTTCTGAGCTCCAGTCATTCATTAAACTAAAGCTCCAAATCCCATCTTTGGGCATGCATATGGACAAGCATTCACAGAAGAGGATCTCAGCTGAAATAACTGCAGAATATTGCATCTGACCTTCCATCCTCTCTCCTCCTCCTGGAGGACTGAGCCAAGACTTGTGAAAGAGTGCCATCATATTTTTTTCCAGATTCCCAGTTAATCCTTGCGGCTGTGTCTGTGCCTAATCCTCTGTGCTCCCAGCAGCTCAGCATCTGCCTCCAAGCTCCTCACCCCCAGCTTCTGCAGACACTTGGCACAGCCAAAGCAGACAATTGTCTGAGAAGGGAGGTTGCCAGGGCAGCAACATAAATTTTGCCCACACTCTTGAGCATGGAGCAAAACATATGCTGGATTTTGCAGCAATGGAGATCCCTTCCAGGATTTTGAACACTGCTGAACTTTTCTGCACAGTCAGAAGTCAAACCACAGCCACCTGGGTCCATCCCTGCTAAAATTGATGAGATTTCAGCATGGCATGGAGCAATACTCTTTGGGCAGGAAAAGTAAAGGAGGTCAGTCCTGGGTTTGTTTATTTGCTTGTTTAAGAATGCATTTATTTTATAACTGATAGCAGATAATTTTATTGGCTTAAAGTAACTTGCCAGGAATAAAAACAAGTTTCTCTTTCTGTTTCTCACAACAAGGAGATGCCAAAGAAGCAGTTTCATGCTCAGGAGAGCCTCAGAGGTCTCTGCTGAATTGATTGACCATGGTTCAAACCAGTGTGCAGCACAGCCACTGAGGGAGAAACAGAACAAGGAGTCAGTGCATCAGGAATGCCACTGGGGCACTCTTCCATGCTTCTGGGAGAACAAGCTGGGAAAGGCGTTATACGTGTAGGACCCATCTGCTCTTGAACTTCAGGGAAATCTACTGCCAGGATCAGCCTCAAACATTGCAAGTGGGGTCTCTTCCAAAGGAAGATGAGCTCTGCAGGACAAGCTGGAGAAAACTTCAACTTTCAGCATTGAAAAACTCTAGGGTGGGAGTACCCAATGTACAATTTCAGCTAGATTTAACCAACTGTGACTGAGGGTCACGGGGCTTCCTACCCATCCTCCTCCCCTCAAGCTAGTCTTCAGCTGAGAGGACTAATTGGATGGACCTCTTGGGGCTCCTTCCAGCTGTTTCCTGAGATATATTTGTATTCTGCAAAGGGAAGGCTCAAGCTGATTGCTTTTACAACAGCTCCAACAGGAAAAATTTGCATTAAAAACAATGTGGGAAAAAGAGACCTGGCATCTTAAAAGGTTTCTTCTAATTCTGGCAGGTTGATCAGTACATTCTCTGCCAGAAAAGGAGAGTTCCCTGCTGTGTGTTTTCTAATGAATTGACCACTGCCTTCTAAAAAGAGATAGTGAAATGCATTGTGTAAGCACCTTCTCTATCAGCCTTGGGAGTTTTGAAGTTATCTTTACTTTTTTGCTCATATAAGGCAAAAATTCATTCTACTAACTCAGTCAGGCCTTGTGGGCTGAGGAACATTTTCACACAAACAAACTTGCCCTTTGGATCACTACCACGTTTCTCTTATAACAGTGATTAAATCACTTATATTAGTGATTTTAAATAAGCGTATTTTAGTGTGGTCTACTGCTGCAGTTGGATCAGGTGGTATTTCACCTGACCAGTCTTACCTCAGGCAGAGAGATCTGGATGACTCCATTCTTGTCTTTGTCCAGGAGATGGAACACTTCTGAAATATAGAAGAGTGGGGGAAAAAAATGGGTTATAAACCACAGAGTTTGGCATGTAGAGAATCACTGTCTGACAAAATGTAAAGGTCTGGCTTTTTGCCATGATCTACTAGAAATTTAGATGGGTTCTGTAAGATAATATTACAGCTGTTCTTCTTTCTTCTTACAAATAATTTCTAAGCTGCTTCATGGGGTGGAATAGATCTACAGCAGCAAAATGGGAGTTGGCAGCAGGATAACTATAAAATCTGATGTGGTGGCATCTGGCATGATCTGGGGACAAACCTGTAAATCAGGTCTGAGTAAGGACTGCAAGTGATAAATGGTCCCATTTGTCAGAGCTGGGACAGTGTGGGGGCCAGAGCACTGACCATAAGTTGCTGATGACTGTAAAGCACAAGAGAATGGTCTGTTATGGAAACATGTCCCCTACTCCCCATAGTCATTCAGACAGAAAGGCTTTTGCTATTTGTCTGCTGCTTTCTCCAACACAATTTTCCTGGCACTCTGACCTTCCCATGCAATTTGCTACATTCACAGCTAAAAGACACCGAATACCTCAGGCAACCCCAAAGCCTTCAGGACCTGCCCTTGGGCACTCACTGAACAGGGTCTCCAGGCGGATCATGCAGGCCACAAAGCCATCGAAGTCGATGGTCAGCTTGGTGCTGCAGGCGTAGCGTGTGACGATGCTGTGCTGCACCTCGTCGTTGAGCCTGAAACCTGAGGGCCAGGGGAGCATGGGAGTCACTGACACAGCAGGTTAAGTTGCTGTTTTGGATGTGACTTATCCGTGGACTGCTGCAGCTGCAGGTTGAAGGGCAGGACTATTCCCCGCAGAAGGTCTGTTGGACTCCCACACCCACCTCTGTGGGTCCTTTCCAAAGCCCATTGTGCTGGGTGAAGAAAGGCATAGAGTTCTCCCACAGCATTTTGTCAGACTGCATATTTCACATTGTTTCACAGTATAACCAGTCCTATGTTCCCCAGATAAACCCCTAATTAGCGAGTCTTGGCACTGCAGCTGAATAGCAGTGATTGCAGCAGAGCCAATTGCTCACATAACACATTGGGCTCTATTCAGGCCCATATTCATGCTATTTCTGTCTCTGGATCATTCATACAAAATCCACTGAGCACAAGACAAATCAAAAAAACAGTGCTTCTCTAGATGCCCCTTGGCTGGCAAAGCTCTGCTCCAAAAGTGAACACATTAGAGAGGACATCATTGGGGCATGCCTTGATCAGGCTTGCACCTTCTCTAGAGGAAAGAAAGCTGGTGGGAGGAAATGAAGGAAAAAGAGGGTTTGGGCATAGCTCTGAAATAGGACTATTAGATTAGGAAATAACGAGGACAAAAATAGAGCAAGTAATAATCAGGTGGATAAGCAATGGTCACAGCATGGACAAAAGTACCAGTGGTTCATAATGCAGAACAGAGGATGGGGTTTGATGTACAAAGCAGCAAAAGGATTGCAGTGTGTGACTGTCAGGAAGGGAGAATGTCACTGGCAATGCTGTGATCTAGGTGACAAGAGGGAAGAGAAGCCATTAAAATACTCTGCTGTTCTCCCAGTGTTTGGTGATCCAATGGTGTCCCCAAGCAGCACTCACCTGCCTCTCGGAGGGCATTGCGCATCTCATGGGAGTCGATGGTACCAGAGTAGTCACTGTCCACTTTCTTATAGATTGCCTGTGGCCAAGGGGAAGGAGGGAATGGGAGAGGGCACTCGAGTGTGTGCCCCTGCAGCAATACCATGGTGTAGGCATAGGAGGCAGACTGGGCTTGCACAGCTGGCCCACAGCACCGTGAAGATGTGGTAATACAGGTCTCATCAGGGGCTACAACCCACAATGAACTACTCAGAGGGGTCCTCTAGACTTTAACCTTGGTTTGGTAGCCCACCGTGTAGCCCATGCCCTGCCATCCTCCCTGCTTGTGTGACTAATCAGTGCCAGGACAATCATTCCTACCTCTGCCATGTTCCCATTGTCACTGTTGTGCCCACTGATGACTGGGACATGTACCCCCACAAGATCCTACTCTTTGAAACATTAATGACCAAGGGAAACATTTCAAACAGCTAGTGGCAAGCCAGGCAGAATGGGAAACACGTTCCCATGGGCTGGCAGCTTGCCTGCCTTCACATTACATGGTGGCAGACAGGCCACAGAGGGAAACAGCCTATCATTTGGCAAACACTGCAACAGACCAAGTCCATCTTGTTTAGTATTTCAAACAAGTTGACAGATGCCTCTCACTGCCAGCAGGTTTATTATCCAGAATTAGAAGCCACCCAGACCTACAGTTAATACCAGATTTGGGTCTCGGGACTTGCTTTTTTGACAAGCCTTAGGACAGAGCTGGGTCCTCATGAACCAAACATTTCTTCATGGAACTCCAGAGCAGATGCTCTGTGATGAACAACATCAACTCTGGTGGCAGCAGGCTTGCCCGATAGGGAAGTGGTCACACCAAGAAAGTCCAAATCTGACCTTCCTTTAGACCTCTTCATTCTAGGTGAACTTATTGGGATATTAAATACTCTACCAGAAAACAATTCAGCAGTTCTATAAGATTTCAAAAATACAAAGGCAATTTTTTTTGGTCCTAAAAATATGTTTCTTGTGTTTGCTTATGCTCAGCCAGCAATGCAACATATTGCAACAGCCAAGATATGTTCATATGAGCTTTTATAGAGCAGGCAGCAGAGAGAGTTGTCTTTGCCAATAATCAAAGAGAGTTAATCTGTCTTTCCATAAGGTATTGGAAATTATGGAGTATGATGAGGCCAAGGTGAAAGAGGATTTTCTTGTGCCCTGTTGTGTGAGAGGTGTTTCAATGCCCTGGAACGAACTCGAGCCCTGAGAAGGAAGGCTTCCAATTATATCTGCCTGTGAGAGTTTATCTCAGTTCTGGATCTGTACTTCAGCACTGAGAGGAGAGGGAAGGGGATAGAGTCAGAAATGTTGTTACCAAATAATTTTGAATCTTCATCCAAAGTGTCTTGAATTCTACAAGTCCCAGGGTGCCAGTCCCATCGGTCTGGGCCACGTTAAGGCATGGCTCAAAAATCAGGATTCCTTTATCTTAACAAAACTGGAGAGCAATCAGTTCTGATAAAAACAAATCACCCATCACAGTGTCATCCTAATGCCAGTTTAGTTCTCATTTGTAAGGCATCTCCATCTCCCACAGACATGCCCACAGCTCCACATTTGCTTGGCTAAAGGCATGCCAAGAATTTCTAGGCTATCTTCACTCTCGAGGAATGATATATGGGTTTGCTAAATATATAAGTATGATTAAAAGCACTCACATTTTGTACATTTAACAGTAGATTAGAGTCCTTAGGGGGAAAGGGGCCTGGTCTTGCAGCAGACAATTGTTAGAAACCAGAGGCAGGAGCTGCAAGTGAAGAGAGTCTGTAGCAGCCCACAGAGTATTGTCCCATGTCCTTGAGCTCCTTGAACATCTCTTCCAATGAAAATTATGCAGAGACAGGGATTTGGACACCATGACATTGTACTTTCTGAGTTACCCCATTAGGCTTGGGATCCTGTGGAGTACAGGGCTATGTCATCACTTTTCCTAACAGCCAGTTATCCACAAGATCCACAGTGAATTCCTGCTGGCCTCAGTATGGCCAGCAACATGCCATGACACCAACTCCAGCTGGATCCTGGCATGGCTCTTCACCCTCTCAGTGCAAAGGAGCACTGGGTAGAAGTGCTGACCTCTCCTTTTTCCTTGGCTACTCAAACCGTATAACCTCCCAAATGTCCTCCCAGTTATGCAGAAGGGAGGTAGGCACTGCCTGTACTTGCAGCCTTCCCCCTAAAACAGCTTCTTGCAGTACTTGCAGCTTTTCCCTGGGAGCTTCTCCCTGCTGCTGTGAGCTGGGGGCTCTGTAAGTAGGACCTGACTCAGAGACAGCAGCTGAGGATGTGTTTAAAACCTGCATCCTGCCAAGCAGGCTGTGTATGCACCTGGAACTGCACAGGTGCAGCCAGGCAGAAAGGTCCCACTTCTTCTCCCTACCACATTTAGGAAAAAGTTTAAGCAATGAGAGATGCGGGGAGAGAAGCAGCTGATGATTAAATGGTTCAGGTTTCTGCCACCATGAGCTGATAGAGATGCTTGGCTGAATTTTTTGCCCCCAGCCATGTGCCTGGACAACTGAAGTGTAGACTTAGCCCAACTTGTCAGGAAGTTTTGTAAATCCAGAAACTTTAAAGGTGTTGAAATGACATTCAAAGGATACATCTAAAAGGCTGATCATCTCCCTGCACGTGTTAATGTTGAATCCATCGCTTTTCACATCCTTTCCTGAACAAAAAGGAAAATAGTCCAAGCCAGAAATAGTTTAAGACAAATATTTTTCTGCAGACAATTCTGGAGATATCAATCACCTTAAAATCTTGGTAGCAAAGTAAATGTTCTGCCATTTCTTCTCCTTTCAGTGGCTTAATATGGGGGTTTTTTGTGGTTTTTTTTTTTTTCACAGTGGGAGGGGATATTATTGGTTTTGGTGGTGATAAGCCTCTATCTGTCCACAGAAGTCATGCAGCAGCATAATAACACTGCCCACGTGGTCCTCCCAGAAAAGTACAGGGAATGTTGTGCAGAACATCTGCTGGCAGCATTTGGAAGGAAGCAGCAGTCAGTATTTCCTCCCCACCCCATATTTAGAGGCTAAAAAAGTCAGGAGAAATTCAGCTGGGACCAGACACAAACTCAGTTTTTGTCACCCCTAGCTCACAGAGCTGGATTTTGTTAGCACAGACCCCATTCTCAGCTCCATCCAATGGGAAGTACATAATGTCACCTACTCTTTGCCAAAACCCGGTTTAGGATCCTTTGAAGTTCAGTTGCTGTCACTTCACAGTCCTGGACAGAAAACAAAACATATTGTAGGTGTTAACACAAAAATTATTTGAAACAAGCTCTATTGATTTGCTATCAGACAGCCAGAGATTATTTTCTTTCCAAATCTAAGGTATGTAAATCCCTAAATTTTTTCTAACCCTTCACATTTACCCTCAGATATCAGAGGGAGATCTTCAAAACTAATCATACATCCTAGACATTCAACCAGGAAATAAGTGGTTTGTTAGGTGCTATGGTGACATGACCAAGTAAAGGGCGACTTTTTAAAAGGTTTGACTGAATAAAAAGGTTCAGGAAAACATTTGAGATTTTCAGGGCTTACGGAAACTACAACCCAACAATCCTAACATTGCCCTCTCAAAACTCAGAAAGGTCTTCCTAACTAGAAAGATGTTTTCCTTCTCCAGTAGCAGTGCCCATCTGTTCATTAAGAGGAAATCTGACATGACAGCCACAGGCTAACACAGTGGGGCTTTGTAGATACTGTTTTTCAAATACATTAAGTAGAGAAAAAGCCCAATCAACAGTTTTCTGATTCCTGGGGCTAAACAAAAAGGAAGGAATTGGCCAGCCAAGCAATTGTCAGAATTATACGATAATGCCACAGGTAACTTATTTCACCCTGGGATAATATTTTTACAGTCCTCACTCCTATTACCCCTATTTTCAAAGTTATTCCCTGCCTTCCATTATCAAGGGGAAAAAAATCACATTTGCACCAATAAGAGGAACAATATAGAAAATCTTCTCTATTGTAAAATAAACTGAACCTAAGCTGTGAGTTAATAAAAGGGGAGAACTACTTGGTTTTTTGAGCTGACAGTAAGAGGAATTGGCAAGTCAAATATTTATATAATCATAACAGAGAGGTCTTGGTCTTTTTTGTTCACTTTAATCCACTTACCTCTCCAGAGAGCTTTCGGAATAGAGTCTTGAACTCATCATCTATATCTTTGTTATCGACATGAGGCTAGAGGAAAGGGATGGCCAAGAGAGTGGTTAACAAGGTGTTTCTAGAAAGTGAGCTGTGGATATTGTAAAGATGCTGGACATGGGCTTATTTTGAGCAACAGAAAATGAGCCTGTGCTCTGCAGTAATGGCAAAACAGAGGCACTTAAGTCATGACCAGCCAGGGGCTGGCTTAGTTTGAGAGCAAATACTTCCTAAGGCTGATGAGAAAGTTTTCTTCTGTTACCAAGACAGTTTTAGAAAGTAGCCACAGTGAAAATGTTGCTGGACTTGGCCAGAGCAATCCAGCAGCTCCTTGAAAGCTTTTTGCAGCTTCTCCCAGGCTTCAGGAAGACTATTTGTTTCTATGGAAATGCGCTGTCTCCACCTTCTCCTACCCATGCTGGAGGTAAGGCCAATCAAATGTGCTCCAACTCAGTCTACAAGGGTGATGTTTCTGTGCCACACGGGCCAGGTACATAAAAATTAATGTGAGATGTATGTAAAAAATCCCCCGAGCAAAAAATGTTTCTCCTCAGCACAAAAACATTCTGTAATCCCAGCTCAAGTATGAAATATAAATCTTGCACCTGTTTTATTTCCACATTATGAAGAAAAACTCTGCCCACTTAGGGCGTCTCACCTCATATGGCTTTGCAGACACCTCATCACCCATCATCCTAAGGGACAAAAAAAGAAAAAAAATTAAACAACCAGAAATTATGAGTCTACTTTAAAGTCCTTCCTTTAAAATCATTAAGGAAAAAAAAAACCAACAAAAACCAAAACCCAAAAACAAAACAAACAAAACAAAACAAAAACTCCAAAAAGCTGTTTAACTGTAAGGTGTTTATAAACACACAGAATGACCCCCCAAGTTTCCTGCTTTCCATGCTCCACATCCCACTTCTGCCTGCCCCAACTCTTTGAAGATATTTCCCATGGGAAATGCAGCCTTGCTGTCCTTGTCCTCCATCCAGACTCCTGTTTTTTCATCCAATAGATGCTATTGATACAACCCATTATAAAAACATCTCATTATCATCATAGTTTCAAATCCTGCACTCTTTTATTGTGGGAACTTCTCCTTCCCAGAGCTGAGGGATCTTATTCCCAGCTGAGTGCTTAGTGGACACCTCTGAAGAGCAGTGATTCTGAAGAACCATCTGCCATGGATGTGTGGTCACTGTGGTAGACTGTGGAAAAGATGGGTTGTGGAAACGGGCCTATTTTGCTGGTTAAGGCAAAAGGTCCAGCCCAGGATGTGAGTGCAACATGTGACCTTCTCCTTTGCGTGCCTCCCCAGCAGAAGGAGGGGTTTTCAGGGAAAGTACTCACTGTGATTTAGCCTGTTTCTCAGCAAAAACCCTGAGGCAGAACTCCCCGTTCTTGTAGGGCTCAAAGGTGGAGGGCACGATGAGATACTGTCCCCGGGGCAGCGTCATGCGGCTGGAGACCTCGCGCAGGTTCACGTAGGGGTCAGTCCGGGCTGCTGGCTGCTGCCTCGCAAAGAAAGCACGGCCTGCGTGCACATCTGTGCTGTTTTCCAGCTGTGGGGAATGTGCTTCTGTTAGAAACCCTTTGGCAGCTCCCTGGTAAGCCAGCCACCCGATCTCAATTTCAGCGCTTCAAAGCCATCTCAAGCTTTTCTTTGCGTAAAGCAATAAATCTGTGAGGGATGGCACAAAAGAAAATCACCAGGGTTCTGTCATGGGAAGCAGGCAGATGATTAGATGGAGCAGGAATCTTCCTCTATAAAGATTATCTTTTCACATGCCTTTTTACACTTGGGACCATAGAATAAATAAAAGTATCATAATGTGTGCTCATGTCTGATCAAATTACTACACTGTAAATTTTCCATGCATTGGGCATTTTTTGCTTTCATAGGCAGCTTGTGGACAATTAATTTTCAAAATATTTTTGAGCAATTTATGGTATGGAAAAGATCTCCTAATTGCATAGGAATTGTAGTCTCTGATTTCTTTAAATAGACAGAATAGTAAACAGAACAAAGTAGTAGTCACAAGGGTGAGACTTTTGGGGCCACATTAGGTGATTTACCCAACTTCTATTAGTAATACTAAGGATATTCATTTAGATTTTGAAGAAAACAATACTTAAATTTTCCTTAATACCAATATACTCTTTAGGAAGCTAAAGAATGCACGATTCATAAAATAAAACATAAGAAGGAACAGTCATGTAAGAACAAGATCCCTGCTATAAAATTCCTATTAATGACTTTTGCTCCACAAAGATGTCATTCAAAAAGTACGGTTCAGTGACACACAAAAAATGCTGTGTGGCTGATGCAGGATGGGAAGCATCATTTAGGGATGAGGTTTCTGTATGCTTAAGACTAGAGCGCACAAAAATCTTACCAAGCATTGTATAATCGTTCAGGTCTTCTGTTGTAAACTGTAGGAAAATATGTGGATTTTTTCTCTTTTGTTCTGAGATAATGAATTTGGTATTTATTCAACAGCCCCATCCTTTTCCCTTGCTCAATATTAAGCTAAGTGGGACTGCAAAGGTTAAGAAGACAGATCCATATCTTCCCCAATATATAAAGTTCATCTTCCATTTGCATTTGCAAGGCTGCTAAAAGAACACTGTTAATTACTACATGGCCACACATTCATTTACTGAGAGAGGAAAAGGGCTGAAAAGCCAAGGAAAAATTGGCAGAATAGGCTGCTGGACCTCAGTAATGAGTATAAGCTATTCCTACACCAGCCAGACACCCCTGGGGTCTCTTTCTCCAGCAATGAAAAGTCTCTTTGCTTGAGTATTGACATCTGGGGGGATTAGGGAAGGCTGAGCAGGACTTGTTCGTTACCAGGAGCCCCAGGTCAGAACTGTAAAAGGAATGGATCCACAGAGCTTGGCATTTCTTCTAGGCAATATTAGCTACATTTTCACAGTTTTAGAGTGCAGAGATCCTGTTCTGCCTTCATCTGAACTAAACAGACAAATTCTGACCTCGGTTGTACAAACTTCCTGGAAACCAAATTTCAACAAGTATAAATGAGATCAAGACTGGGAGTCAGACGTCTGTAATAAATCCTTGTGCCCCAGCCTCTCGAAAATGATTATTCAGAACTTGAGATATTGGTCCAGTGATTCAAGGGCAAAGCTCTCCAGAAGAGGTATCATTAGTAAGGAAGAATTATCGTGGCAGCTAAATTCTCCAGTGCAAGACGAGGTGCCCATGTGGAAGCTGGAAGACTTCAGCAGAGACTACATACCTCCTGAGGAATCTGGAAGGAAGGGAAAGAGACAAGGTTAAAGTGCTGCTATGTACCTGCACCTACCAGTAGGGAAAAAAAATCAGATAAAGCCTCCTTTAGACACTTTTTGAAAATATTTTCATTTACAACCACATATACTAGTATCAGGCACACATGAGATTCTTGTCCTAGAGCTGTTCCAAAGGAAAAACTGAACGTTCATCCCGAGAAATCTATAACATATTGAATTGCTTTTCCCCTGATGTGGTGTTGTGAATGACACTGTTGGCTGGAAATATTTGAATAAGTCTCTAAATGCTCCGTCAGGAAAGTCAAGAAGTTAGTCCTACTTTGCTAACCAAAACCAGAGAGTTTATTACAGCAGACCCAAACTCCACTAGTCTACTGCTACTGAATATGATGAAAATATAAAGCTACTGTCACTAGCAATCAGTCTGGGGATGATGACATTGTTGTGAGGCAGCTATAACAAGTAGCAAGTTCCAGTATTTGGCCCTTCCTAAATTAACTGAATTGCTATGTTAACTTGCACCTCCAAACATAAGGCATATTTTCAAAAAGCAATGAGTTGCCTTGAGAGCATGGATTCCAAAGAGAATGTCCCCCCAAGTCCCAAAAGAGCTTTTAAAAATATCACCCATACAACATTTCTGGAGCCTGAGTGGCCCTTTGAGACTCCAGCACACAGGAAGGGCAGGAGCTGGGTGATGGGCATGCAGTGTCAGCAGGCAGCTACATGACTTAAAAAAGCTCTGCAGGGCAGGTAGACAGACTTGAACATGCATATTTTCACCTTCTCCTGCAGAGGGATCTGCTTTAGATCATCATCTCTGCAGTCCTAACTGGAGGTCCCCAGCTGCAGCATCAGCTGCCATGAAGTAAATCCACTGCAGTGTGTGATCTAAGGAGTGTGTCTGTGGGATCATAGCTGCGTACCCACCTGAGATGACTTAGCAGCCAGTGTTTTCCAAAAAATTAACATCTTAAAAGTCACTTAAGTGACTTAAGAGCTGCCAAGCCTACCCTTCTGTGGGTCGAGCCACAGAGGACGCAGATGGGATGGAAAAGATGCAAAGCACAAGAAGTTCTCCTGTGTTGTCCCCAGTGATGGGAGCAGACAGACATCCACAATGCACAAATTTGGCATGCTGATAGGTGAGGGTGCCACAGAGAAGGCAGCTCAGAAATGTGCTCAGTGAGGGCCATGTGTGCATGCAGTTGGGCACTAGGGAAAACCTTTGGTAATTTCGAGCCATCCCAGACAAGATCTATTAGCAAAAGTCAGCCATTCCCATCTGCTCCACCTGTGCTGGCTAATGATCTTCATCCAGTGGAGTCTATGCAACATTTAATTGCTTTACTCCACATATGATATTGGTAATGATGATACTGGTGGGAAATTTTTGCATTTGTTTCTCTCCCCTCACACCAGAGAAATTAGAGGTTACACTGAAGGTTTTTCCTTACATCATATTTTTAGCAACACTGGGAAAACCAGGGAAAATAAAGCCCTAAATTTATTGAACCAGAACAGTAGCATATGGCAGACAACGGATCAAAAAAAGTTTGAAATGCAAGGGACAAATGACAACAAAAAAGAAAGTGACTAATGATAGGCTGTAATCAGAAACATTTATTTGGAATTGCCAGGCACTCCAAGCCTGGCCCCATTCAGATTTTGTAAAAGAAGATTTTCAATGAGACTGTTACTAAATTACTGGCTCAATAATTTACACTGCCATCCTGTTGAAGTGGGAAAAAACTGAGCCTCAATTTATCTGAGTCTTCCCATATTATGAGGGTCAGGAGGAAGTGAGAGAAGTAATTGAGTAATTTTGCAAAATCCAGATCTTATTGAAGTGTAGTGCTGAATGCCAAGATGTAGCATGCTGCTAATTTTTTTCCAGCTTAACAGGATGAGGAATAAAATCTTTAAAATCAGAACAAACTTTACCTGATAGAGGGAATAACCAATACTAAGCAGACCTTCTCCCATTCTCTTCTGCCTCCTGCGGTTCTTCTGCATCAAGCCCACCAGAATAGTGCAGCACGGCTCGTTCGAACCCCCTTCATGGTCATCGTCTGGTTCATCTTACCGGATTTTAAACTGGGGATTCTTCCAGTAGGTTGCTAAGAATTCCCAACAGGAGACAAGCAGGAGGAGGCTTTGCTGTCATTGCAGCCAAGATGGCTGTCACTAGACCTACAGAGAATATCTTCCTGGAAGGATTTCTGCCTGGAATTTTTCCAGTTCTTTCCATTGAGTTATATGGGTTTCTGTTTTCACAACTATGCTGAGCATCAATTGGTGCCATGGGAAATCAAAGCACCAGGGTATTTCCTGGGACTAATGACCAGCAGGGAGGAGCTGATACTGTTAATTCCAGCCAGTCATTTATCTCCAGGAAATGTCCTTGGATGAGGCTGTTAATGTTGCAAGAGGATCAAATGCCAGACAGCCTCTCCAGAGGTCTAACCTGAAAACGAATTGGAAATAACAGTGCCACTGAACTGTGACACTTTCCTGGCCTACCCAACCCTTGAGGGGATTACTCCAGCCAGTAGCAAAAGCCATGTAAGCAGGAAAAGCAGACAGAGAAAAAAAAATCTCCATGAATTAGCTGCTTGGTGGGCTGGTAATCCCCCATGAGGAAATAAGTGTGAATTAGATCTTCATTTAAACTCCCAGGCTTTTGCTTACTGTCTAAACCCCACAGAAATTGTTGCACCTCCAAGCTCTTCTCTTTTCCCTCCAGTTCACAAGCCGTTTTTGAATGTTTTGTTTGGGATTTCACCAAAGGCCCCTTTGGTTGGGTCCTTACCTTGGTAGTTCTGGCAGCCTCCAGCAGATGAACCCCGTCTCCACTGTCCATTAAACAGGGTCAGATCCCATTTGTTGACCTTGTTGCTTGTCAGTGTGTCAGGAGTCAAATTGCAGATCTCAAGGTGGCTAAATTGCCTTTGGAAATCTGAAAATGCCATCCTGGCACACAAAGAGAACAGGTTAGTCCATCAGCCTGCAACAGATGAGGTGGCTGCAGCTGGACACCTCTCCCAACAGGGCAGCAAACATTGGCATTGCAGAGCTGTCCAAAGCTGCATTTAATTGAATTCTCAAACTTGGAACTCGCTTTGGGAAACAAAATTGCCCACTGGCTGAATGAGCTGTGTCTTCTGGAGACAACCTCTGTCAATGGATGTTACACATTTTGGGCTCAGACAAACCATTTTCTGTCATCCCCAGCTGTGGGCAATACCTCATGGATCATGCTTCATAAACAAATTTGCTGGAACTGGTGAAACAATATTATGGGAGGAGAGCCCATTTAAAGGGAATAAGAGTTGGCCCTTGTGAAAGCATCACTCTGTAGGAAAGCAGTCTCAATTTGCTGTTTTGCTTCAGTCCTATCATTGATGGGTTTTTTTACCATTCCTGGTAGGTTTGCATGAGTGAGAGACCTTGATTGCTTCATGCTGCAAGCAGAGGTCTGCTCTGATTTCCCAGTGCCTGATAGCTCATGCAGCTGATTGCACTGGAGGATGGTGGCCGTTTATCTTTCCAGGCTAGGAGAGAGTGACATCAGTTCAGCACTGATCCCTATATAATCAGATCAGGGTTGGGACAGGCTTTCTATTAAGTCTGAGTAAACAGACTCTTCCCAAGCTGGCAATCTGAACTTTTTCATTAGTGTGTAGCATTGAAGCAAGAAAAACAAACCTCAAAATGTAGAGCAGCTGAGGTTCATTCTTGCCACCTCATTAAGTTTATTACCATCTGGTCTCTATATTTTGGATAAGTGCCGAGTTATGCAAGCTCTAATAAAAGGTAATATTTGAATAGGAAGGGAGATAAATAAGAGGTTAACAATGCATGCATGACATTATTTAACCCCCTTGGTGCTGGCAGTTTTTCTCCATCCAATTGAAAGGATTGCTTGAGGCACATAAAATATCCAAAAGAGTAAGCTAAATGAACAATTCTCACCAAAACTCTCCATCATCTACTTGCTTATCCAGAGCCTGTTTTTGTTTGGGATCAACATAATTCCACTCAGGAGCACTGCAGACAAAACACAAAAGAACACCCTTCAGCTGCTGCCTTTTATTCTACAGTGAGATTTGAGTTAGATTCTGTCTTGGGCTGATAAAGGAGTATATATTTCTTCAACAAATAGACCTTGTGCCCCTCCAAATAACAGCACACCCTGCAACCTGACTGTGCTGGGCTGGAATTAGACTGCAACAGTATTTGCAACAAATGGGCCTTGAATTTAATCTCGCCTGCCAGGTGCCAGAAGGTACAAACAGACTAGTGGGATCAGGAAATCCACAGCCTGAAAGTCAGTCAGAGACATGCATTTTAAGATCTATTGGGATGCCTGATATCCTCCCTAAGGAAATTATATAACCTCCATTGCTGGGCATCATGAAAGACCAGGAAAGCAAAAAGGTGAAATCAGAAAATTTACTGCAGAAAACAGTGTTGCTCCCTCGCCATTCTGATATTAATGGGCTGAGGATGGATTCTGCTCTGATCTGCTCCCATGTGACAATGCAGTGCTGCAGCTGCCTCAGCAAGGTAGTCCCATGGTAAAACAGGTGTGACAAAACCAGGATATGCCATGTGTGCGTGCCTGAGGCACCTTACCTTGGGGCTGAGCAAGGCAGCTCTGGTAGAGGTAAAATTATTTGTAAGGTTATCTCTATCCTAATTACGATACATCAGCACCCAGGCTGCAGTCAGTCAGGACAGGAAACTGAAATCTCAAAGTGCCGCACAAAAAAATACATTGTGGCCCAAATGACAGTAAAATTTATACCATTCTAAATATAAAAATAAAAGAGGTGTTGTCACTACCTCCCGAGATTCCAAGATAGTTGAAGCCCAGATAGTTTCTGAGAGATTTTGAAATTATTTTGTCCTTCTCTTAGTCAGCATCCCCACTTTTTCAAGATTCTCAGATAGGTACCAAATTCTGGTGTGATTTAGAGCTGAGCAACCTCAGAGTCAAAGCAGAGATATAATGGTTTATCCCTGCCTTAACTCCCAGGAACAGGACTGGCTTATATATTTTACTTAGGTCCTGGAAACATTGGTAGGATCAGTTTGAGGAAAATTGTCTTGCAAGATGACGTGGATATGGCTTGCATTGGGCTGCTCAGAGTTAAACCAAGGGCTGTTGTCTCTGATGAGAAAGCTCCGCCTGAGGGAGGCATTAATGCCCGCTGGAAAGAATGGATCAATATCCAACCTTGGTAATAAATTAACAGTGTTTTATTCCAAATGATTTAGTATCTGTCCTAAATGTGCTTTGTGATTGGATTAACTACATTGTCCCAATTTAATTTTTAATAGGTTCCAAAATACACCAAAGAGAAAAGCAGGGGCATATAAAAACCTACTTATCACTCCAAGATCCAGTCCATTCTACTTCACCCCAAGGATTCCTAAGCCTCACTAGTTTCTCTGGCCGTCCTCGGTAATATACCTAAAAGATCCACAACAAACAGAGCCTGAGCACTTCCATTATTCTAATCATCAGAGGGCAATTGCTTTTCAGATAGGATAAAACATGATTTTTACTTGAGTGATGCAGTCCACTACAATTTGCAATAGTTAAAAGACATCTAGATGCCTTTCACCCTTATTTCACATTATCCTGTGCCACCAAGTGAGCCATTAGCTGCAGCACTCACCATTTCATATAATGACAGCAACCTGCAAGGAAAATCATCAGCTGCAAACCAGCAGAATATCTACATCCTTAAAAGCAGGAAACATTGCACAATACAGCAAGGTCAGAAGGAGGTTGTCTGGCATGGACATCTGTGATTCCTGTTTCAGAGCAGCAGGAATACCTGGGGCTCACTCTGAAGATGAGACTCACAGCAGAATTCATCAGAGGCTTTTGCACTTTTCCCACCAGCTCTGATGGGGAAAGTGCTTACTCCCACCTCACACAGGTAGGGAATGTCTGCCTCCTCTCCTGCTCCTCCTTCCTCTACCCTGCATTTTGGTAACAACTTGGCCCACTTCTACACTTTGTACCTCAGCCTGTTGATACCATACAAGTGGCAGACTGCGCAGTGTGCTTCACACCACTACCTGTACAGAGCTTCTGACCTGGCTGAGTACCACACATACTTCCTTTTTCTGTATGAATGTGTGTAAGTTATGAACATTTTTAAGGTCTGTCACTGAAAGACATCAGAAAGTTGAAGGCACTGCTGTGCTACAACCCCAAGCTGGTTTGCATGATGGCCCCAGAGAGGCTGGTTTACCTCCTCTGCTCCAGTGATAGAGTAAGCATGTCCTTTTACCAGCTTCAGACTTGTGATTGCTTCTATTTCAGCTGTAGTAGTTATCTGGAACAATAAAAATATGCACATTTATGATTATATATTGGGTATGAACTGAGCTTTCATAAGCAAATTAACATGGGGGAAGATATCCAAAGTGGTGTGCACAATGAATACCAATATTCTTGATGCAAAATCTATTAAACTAAGGTGAGATCCACATCAAAAGCTGCAGTTTCCATGCCCCTTATTATGCAGTCCGAGCACAGAAGAAATTCAAGAAATTCAACAATGAAATCTAAATCCAATTCCCACCTCAGGTGACAGGCCCAGTCACCTGCAAAGCCATGTTCACATGAACTCTAGCCTGTCTCAGTCAAATCCAGTATACCAAAACTGGAACTCTGGTAATTCTATATGCCACAATGTAAACGAGGAAACGAAACAGGATGTGAAAGGTGTGAAGTTTCCAAGACATGTTCAAACATCATCTGTAAGTTGAGAGTGTTTGTATTACAGGTGTCAGTAATTTTTAGGACTGGAAACCAAGGCCAGAATCAGACTATAGGCTACAAAGTGTCTCAATGAGTTCATCTCTGGCAGTTGAGTGTCTGGAGCTGAAATTACACAAAATTTGAATGAGAGATTTGAAAAGATATTCAGAGGATGACATTCCAGAAGACCAGTAGTTTGTTCACAGCTCTAAGTTTTATCACATGCTGTCATGTAAATAGGGAGACATGATAAGCATTCGTTATTCAGAACTTTGTCCAAATTTTTTGATACTGCAATCAATAAAGATCCCTCATTAATTCAGTTTGCTCTTATATCAGACCTTCCTACTACCTATATCTTACACTGGTCTGGGCTTTTGTCACAGTATGGGCCAGAGCCCTGAGAAGAGGAGCAAGGGGGGTAAAGCTTTGTCAGCCTCTTACATCGATGGAGCAGCCAAGCAGTGACCCAGCTCTCAGGGCCTTCTGGATGATTTGGTACAGGTTTGAAGGAGCCCTCCGCAGCTCATAGGACTCAGAGATGCCTCCAGTGAAATCCTCAAAGCCCTCCACAGTGGATCCTCCTGCTAGAGCTTCATAAGAGCCATTCAACCTGGGGGACAAATGATAAGAGCTATGAGGGTCCAACTCCACCTGCAAGCACAAGGTACCGCAGAAAGAAGGGTTTATCATTTAGTATCTCTTAATTTGGTTGGTCATCAGTGTGACCTGGGGCAAGGAAGCTCAAGCCCCTTGAACTACAATTGGCAACACCCTTTATGGAGCCAGAGGGAACTGTAAATGCTGGGTGGGAGGGAGGCTGGAGGGAGGCTGCCTGAGAATGAAGTGTGTTGGTTACTGGCAGCCCTGGTCTGGGCCACCACCAGGGGCACAGCCAGGGGCACAGCTCCCACCCAGCCCCATACTTGGCGTAGGCCTTCTCCAGCAGCGCGCTCCAGAACTCATTGCCTTCCTCCGAGTGCACAAAGAGCAGCTTCCCGTTCCTGGTGGGCAGCCTGTCGTCCACCACCACGTCCACCCACTCCCCATACTGCCAGAACTGAGGGAAAGAAGAAAGGAAAAGATGATGGGGGCTGGTGTGCCCATAACAGCTCCACACTACCATCCTCCTACCCCTTCACCTGCCATCACTTCCCCCTACATAAACCCCTGTAGGGTTTACTCCTGTGCTGGATTCCTCTCCTTTGTAATAGAGACAAACACCTCCCAATTCTGTGGATCATTCAGCAGGCTTCTTATTGCTCCATTAAATTTTGCTGACGGGAAATATTAACAGCATCTTCTTGTACATAGCATCAAAATCATTGTCTGAGTTTACATGGTGGACAGCCCAGAAAGCCAGCATGGAGATAGGATACTCTGAACTAGCCCAAAGCTCTAACCTTAAAGAAAAAAACCCAAACAATCTGCCTGTAGAAATGCCTGTAAGGGGAGGTCATCTAAAGGGGAAGCACTCAATAGTGCTAATCCTTTCTGAAAATACTAGGAAATGTGTGAAACACAGCTAGTGCTAAATTTTGGCCTCAAAGCTAGAAATGTTTATTCCAGTATTTGCTGCATTTCTGAAAGGAGAGATGATAATTCACACCATAACACTCAAAGGTGGGCTGGTAGAAGGGCTAGGTATGTGTTCTAAAACTTCTGTCCTCACCAGAACAGCTCCTTTAGCAGGGTGACTCCACCCTGCTCCCACCTAACTTCCATTCAAAGATGGCTGGCTAAATCCCAACACTCTGGCTCCACAGACAAGGAAATAAAGGCAAAGCAGGGAGGGAGAGGGAGGAAGAACCACACCAGCCTGAATTTACTCTCAATAGCTGGCAGCAACAGAGCTTGGTTAGGGCTCATGTGGCTTGATGGTTTGGCTCAGTTTACAAAATCTGAATAACTCCCCAGAGCCCCATCAGCTGTAAGACAGCAGAACCCCACCAGTGAGCAGATCTCATTTAACATCATTTAACTCAGTTCTTATTTTCTTTCTCTCTCCCCCATCAATTTCATGTACACACTGTAACTGTTAATTATTTCAAGTGTTCCAAACAACAACAACAACAAAGCTGCTTCTAGTTAAACACTAGCATTTTGCCTTTTTATTCTCAATCTCCTGATCATACACACATACCTGGAAATGAAAGATTCCAGCATAGTCCTTCTGAAAGCTCTGAGCCTTGGGAACAACACGGAACAGAATATCTGGATTCAAAGTGAGAGATGCAATGGCAGCTAGGAGCCAGCAATCACCTAAAAACACACATTACAAGGCAGGAAAGTTCATTAATAACTCCATTAAGTCATGCTCTCACTTAGACTAAAATGCCAGCAGTAAGAGCTATGCCAGACTCAGTCTTAGTTCAGCAATCTATTCTTGTTCTGTTATTTCTCTCTTTTGCCCATTTTCCACTCACCCAAACCACACAGGTATCCTGGGGCCTCTCAGGCTGATCATAGTAGTAATTTCAATGGTCCAGTTTGTGCTTTGATTTTGTAATGAAGCCTGAAAACAGGCTGCTTTACCTAAGCTTTTTGATGCCCTCAGGAGATCAAGAGAACAGCCAGAAGAAGGAATTTCAGGTATGTGGGTTGCAAAATGTGCCTGGACAGGACAGAGTTAATGACCTGTGATTTTAGGCTTTAAGTAAACTCAAGCCACCACATCTGGGGCAGACAAGGGCTTAGGAGATGTCCAGGAGAGGGCAAAACTTCTGGGTTGATAGAAGGCTGGTGGGGCTTCCATTCCAGTCTTTTGGAGAAGATTCAGTGGTTATCAGGAGCATTTGTGGGCCTATTGCTCCTCAGCCCTTTCTTTGAAGGTCTGAACTTGAACTTAGAGCTATTGCCAGAGATTTGCCCAGCAGCCTAATGGAAGCTGAAGTCTCCTGGGACCTTTGTGGGTAGGGGAGTCCTTTCTTTGGCCCATTCCTTATTCTGGAAAGCCTGGGCTTGCCCAGCTCTCCCTGGAGGCTGTGTGCCTTGCAGCTGGAGCTGTTTGCTGAGTTTACTGAGGATTGGAGGCTGGGTAAGCAGAAGTCTCTGTCACACCAAAGGTGGTGCCCCTGGGAACCACGGTGACTCATGGTGTTTGCACACTGCAAGCAGGAGGAACTTCTGTGATTCTGTTTTATTTCAGAAAGCCTAGCAAAACAAAACTGCTCTGAAGGTACTAACATTTTCCTGGTTTTCTGAGGATTATCTGTGCCAAGACAGTTCCTTTGGTGGATGCATATTCTGCAGAAGGAATTGGCATCACAGCTCTTGCTTCAGAGGAAATAAGCTAATTGAGAAACCAAGGAAAGAGTTTAATCTGCAGCAATATAGATACATGCTAGAGCAGCAGTTAACATTTTATATCTTCTTGGGATTTATGATTCAATGCCATGGTGAATACCAGTGTAAAAGTAGGATGAAGGGCCTTGCCAGGTGCTCTCTGCTGCCTGCACCCCACAGGGAGGTACCCAGATGGTTCCTGTGAGCTGCTTTGAGAAACCTCTGTAAAGGAGTGCCCCTGGTGTGATGTGACTACCTGAGCTGGCTGATCACACCATGGGTCCCAACCTATGATATGCAATATGATATATTGTGCCACCTGTTGTGGCAGTTCAGGCCTTTCTAAAGAGGAGGGAAGAACTATTTTAAGTATGTAAGGTGCTGCTTGAGCCTTCCCCCAAGGATTCTCTGCCTAATCTTGGCTGCCACATTCAGAAAAGAGCATTCAGGTTGGAAGGGGGCAGCCAAATGGTTTGGATCACCTGCTTCTCCCCCATGCACCTGCATTTTTTTGAGAAGAGGTTAAAAAAATTTGTCCTGCTCATCCTATACAAGTGAAGTTTGAAGAGGAAGTGTGAGGCAGGTTAAATGCTACTTTGCAGAAAAGCTGTTCGAGGCAAGAGCTCTTGGTTGAAAGATAATATTTCTTTGCAGAGAAGGAGATAAAATAAAAGGATTGTGACATGTTTAAAGTGGAAATAGGAGAAAGCTGATGCTCTGCACATAGAAAAGAAAGTCCAGAAGCCTCAGACTATAGAACATCTATGAGCAAAAACTTTCTCAAGGAGGGATCAGCTTGCTGGCCTGGAAGTTTCCTCACACCCTTAGGTACTTATGTATAAAACAAGCAAAATTAGAAGAGCGAAAGGTGTGGGGGAAAAAAGGCTTTATAACATTCTCTGCCAAGGAAATATAGATGTAGGAAAAAAATGGGACTGAGAACACTCAGATCTGCTTTGTAGCTATTTCTTTGAGGCTTTCCTTGGTACAACGTATGCCTTAAGCTGTTATAATTTCTGTTTTCCTTGAAGAGGTAGAAATAATGGTGGTAAGTCTGGGGAATGGATTTTCAGAGGAGGAAGATGAAAAGCCATATCAAATCAGAACTGAAATCCTCATTTTTCTGATGTTCTGGCTGCCCCTGGCACACTGTGAAGGGCAGAAGATTATTTCTGAGAAGGTGGCAGGGTGGTGTCCCCAGTGTTCCTGTTGAGTCTCTCCAATCTGTGAGACCAGAGAAGGCCTGCAGCAATGACAAATTGGTGCTCCCCAATGTGCAACACCTGGAACAATTTCCCCTAAAATCTTGGCCTGGATTCTAAAGCCAGCGAGTGAGAAACTACTCCAGGTAGTGCCAAGGATGGTGTCTGTTGGATGAAAAATTAGGCTGAAGATTTGGTGAAATGAGGGGGGTTTCCTTAAATATGTTGTTTACTTCCCATCTCAAACTAAACTATTTCAGAATCTCGGACCAGAGGATGCCAAATGCACCATGAAATCCTTTCAGGCGCTTTTCTTACAGCATGAATTAACCTTTTAGCACTGGAGAGAGTGAGCAATGTGGGTGCTGCTGCCTGTCTCAAACACACCAGTGCCATCTGACCTCCCAGGGAAGCACTTCAAGGCATGCCTGCTCAAAGCAGGCCTGGGAAGAATTGTGTTGGAAGAACTGCAGTGGTGAGCTTGGCCTTAAAAGCAGCCATGCCTCCCTCGAGCACTGCAGATCCTATCTCCAAACCTCAAATCTTTGACTAAGCTTATGCTAGCCAAAAGGAACCAGTTGGGAATTGGCTGCTGTGCAGTGACTAGATAAAAAATGGAAGTGTGTCTGAATGTTGATGGTTTGGGGGCATCTTTGTATAGCAGAGACACACAACATTTAAGCTGCTGTGATATTTACTTTCAGAAGATGTAGGAATCTGTCCATATCAAGGAGCTTCCATGACGGGGCCTAAACTGCGCATTTGGCCTCTTGCCTTCTTGTGCACCATCGTGGGATCCTGTCCTCATAAGCCTCCTCAACCCTACTGGGTAATATATGACTGGTTCTAAAAGAGTACAAATTGACACTTCCTATTCCCTTTTTCAACGTTCAACATCATTTTACCAGCAGGAAGTTTAGGAGTTCAGTTTGTGGTTGTGCCCACAGGACAGCACAAGAGCACAAGCTCCCCAGAAAGGCAGCTTATGTAGGAACCTCAGACTTGTTTAGTTCTGCTGCAGGTTCTAAGTAATCTTACACACTGTGAGGGAGAGAAAAAGAGGTAAATTAACCAATTAATTGGAATGTATTTCAAGCAGGCTCATAGTCAGAAAAATGACAATATCAAAAAGCATTTCTGCTCACCATATGGGTTTAAAGTTGAAGCATTTCAGCTTATAAAAATAACTTTTTTGAAAAGCCTTCTCAGTATTAGCCCTACAAGGCTAAATCACCTATGGACACATATCACTGCTTCTGTTCAGTCTCATATTTTATGAACAAAAGTTTCAGACAAGTGCTAATTACAGTGTTTACTGCTGCTGTTGAATGTCCTGTAAAGAAGCCAGCTTGATTTCTGGATCTGAAGTAATTTGAAATGGTAATAAAGTGAAATTTTGGGGAGTTTTTAAATTTTTTGTTTTTAAATTAAAGCAATCCTGACCTTGAGTTTGTGGTGGAAAGGGTCAACATGAAGCCTAGCTGTGCCTATCACCTGCATATATATACATGTGTGATCTTGGAGAATGATTTTGACTGTTGGTGCACTTGAAATGGAATCCCTTGCTGCTCACAGGTGCCCTGAGCTGGCTCATGTTCTCAGTGCTACCCAGGCAGCTCCTGGTTTACAGAGATAATCAAATTGCTGCAGCGAGAAATGAATCCTTGGTGACCCGGCAGCTCAGCGACTGCTCCGTATTGATGATGTTTACCCAAGCATGCCCCACTTGCAGAGGCCATAAAATAAATGAGAAATTTGATTAGTTTTGGTTGCTCCAGAGCTGTGCTCAGTTTCTGTTTAGCTACCATCAAAGTGTCTAGACACAGAGCATCTAAACTCTCCTTTGACCTAGAGATGGTGAGTTTCAGCCAAAAGTCCAAGTGTCTGGTTCCAGGATGTAGCTGGACAGCACAGAGGCATTTCTGTCCTGACTCTGTTCTGGCTTGTTGCTGTTTCAGCCATGCCTGGTGTTCAGAAAGGATCCAAACACAATTCTGTGGCTTTTTGGATCACCAAGCAGCTCTGACTCTCAGCTTTAGTCTCTGTTGGAAGCCCTTGTTCAGAGCCTGTAGTACCTGGGGCATCACACCAGACAACAAGGAAGCATTGACACACTGGCTTATAATTTATGGCAGTGCAGGTTGCCTCTGCTTTGAGGTTTCTAAAAACTTTCTGAGGTTTTCTATGGAAATTATTTTTGTTCTGCAGCTGTGTACAGAAAGACAAAGGAAAATCCAGCAAAGGAATAGGCTTTTTTCTCCTTGGGGTCTCAGAATTGTTAGTGAATGTATTTTTATAACAATGGGATATATTTGCTAGAACCAGGATCCCCAATGGGATATATTTGCTAGAACCAGGATCCCCAATATCCCTTAGCCCCTGGGACTGAATGTCAGAAGGGCCATGTATTGATGTCTACAGCAAAATAACTGAACAAGCCCAGTACTATTAATTCTCTTCTGCCTACAACCACTTCAAAGGCTCCCTCAAAAGGTATCAGATCTATCTCAGAGCTGTCAGGCTTTGGTTTGTTTTCCAGGATACCTCTAATCTCCCAAAATCTGCCTGTAGGACAAGGCATGCACAAAGCACATGCGGGGTGGGTTCCTGGGCTGGTGTGAACTGGTGCATTTGCCTTGGCTTCAGGGAACTCCTCCAGCTGCCAGCCCAGCCCCAGGGAACTGCTGTGCCTGCAGTGGCCTCTGGGCATTCAGAACAAAAGGCAACTCATGAATACAAATAGTGTGGATCTGGAAAGCTAATATTAAACTGAGGGGGGTGCAGTACGTTTTGTATTATTTAAATTAAATTTTATGCCACTTACTTCTTAAGAACTTCTGCAAACAGTCCTCAGGTTAACTTATTCAGATAGCAGAAAGGAAATTTCATAAGTCACCTTTAATAACTTAGACTATGTGACTACATTTTAAGTTGTTACTAGGCTATCAAAAAGATGTGGTTCAAAGAATGTTTAAAACATTTCAAGACTTTCAAGTCCCCATCAAACTTCCCAAGCTGATATTCATCTAGCTTATGCTGTTGTCAAAGAAATAAGTTTAATGGAGTGAGACCAACTCTGGATTTCTTGTTCCTTTTGTTCATATAAGCCCAGACCTGCAGTATTATTTTTAAAAGAAAGGAAACATGTCAGAGAATATTAAAAATAGGCTCTATTTCCCTAAAGGACATGTTACCCAGTCACATATGTGGCTTATGTAAATATGTTATCAGAAGCGTTTTACATGAGGGTTTTAGTAAGAAAGACTTTGATATTCAAGGTATTGGATCAAATACCAAAAAAGCTTAGTATGCCTCAGAGATGTAAAGCGAATATCTGAAGGCTAGAAGGGAAGTCCCATGCCTGCACTTTATTTTTGTGAAGGGTCAGTGTGTGTAGAAGCAATTATAAGCAGTCTTGCAGAAACAAATTGGATTCTCTTTCATTATTTTCTCTTTTTCTTCTTTGTGTGTGTGTGTATGAGAGAGAGAGAAAGAGGGAGAGAGAGAGAGAGAGAATGAGAAAATCAAGCTCCTAATAATAGCAGAATCAGATTTTGGGGCTTTTCTTCTAGGTTTGGGATAGTTTTCAGGACCAACCTTTGGGTTAGTGCCCACCAAAAGCTGTCTTGGGAAAACCCAGAGCAAGGCACCGTCCCCAGATTCATAGGAGGTTTTGGGGTCCAGTTCTGTTGTTACCACTATGTGATGGATTTTGGCACTGATCTCTGATGAAAGCCCATTTAGCACAAGGGACTGGGACTCCACAGAAACATCCAGCAGGTGACAGAAAAGGGCTCAGGGTATTTGTATTCAGTTTCAAGGCTGAGCAGAAATAATGCACTGGCCTCTTCCAGTTTAAGAACAGATCATATTTTTCAGTCCTATAGCTTGTAAGCTGTCTGGGAAAATGAGGTTTTACTTAAGGTCTATGTTCTTAATTTTTTTTTTTATGCCATTATAGAAACTTTCCAAATAGGAGGTGACAAGAAATGTCGCTTTTACTACTTATTTGAGCCATTCTCCTGAAATACAGTAAGTGATTTCCCCATACACTGTTCCAGCATCCACCAAATAAATATCCTGGAGGAAGTATATGATTGGGCATCTTATTTTTAGCATTTGGAGTGCAGGCCCACACACCAGGGAATTTTTTAGCAATTGCTTTAATAGTGCTGTGTTTACAAGAGCAGCACTGGTGTTATTTATCGCCAACGACTTGCAGAAATTGTTTCAATCTCATTTGCACAATGGATGTGCTGGAAGACCAGTGAGGTCAGGAGTACTGCAGTTAGCAGCACAGGAGGGAGAAAGGCTGATTTCTCTGTGTCTAATCTATCAAATTCTCATTACAAGAGTTTCAGCCTTCTCGCCTCTCTATGCAGTCAAGTGTTTGCTGCTGCTGTCCTCTGCAGCTGGATCTTATCAGCGAGGCAGGCAGGGAAGGCAGCTGCTGCAGCAGCTACTCTAAGAGGGAGTAAAGTCCCCCTACAGCTCCCTTCTGGCCACTTGCACAGCAGCTCTGTTTAGACAAAGGCAAGCACTGCAGAAAAATGGGTAAGGAAGGTTTTTTAATGATGGATGTCTGGGAGAGGATGAATGCTGCCTGAGAGAGACTTCCTCTGCATCAGGTCCTGATTCAGGGAGCTGAGCGGCACTGCCTTTTTTCTGTGTGTGGCTGGTTCCTGGTTGCTCCTATCCCTGCTCACAGCTCTGCATGAATGCTTTTCAAGCAAAAAGGAGAGTTCAGCATGAGGGGCTTGGAACAATTTGTTTGTTGTGGAAATTAAAAAGTTTACATTCTCTGTTCATTTCTCTCTGATGTGGTCCTTGTTTCTAAACTCACACTTGGACCATCCTGCTTGACACAAAATGGCACATCACAGACCCAGCCCCTCTACTAAACCAGTTCCTGCTCTGTTCCTTGGTTCTTGTGTATTTGTCTTGTGTGAAAACTGAGGCAGGAACTTGCTCTGCCTCCCAAATAAAAGAACCTAAGGACTAGGCTACAGCAGAAAATTTCCCTGGTTTCCCTTGTCTCCTGAATCTTTGGAGCTGTTCTTGCTGGCTTGGGCAGGAATCCCACTCTCTTGCCTCAGTGCGAGTGCTCCCATGATTAGGTTGGCATCCACCTCTGTCTTAAGAGGTCAAAAGCAAACCAGTTTTCTGCTCCACATAATTACTTCCTTCCTCCAGGAGACAGTTTGGTGTCTTCCAATTTTGACATAGCTCTTACAAGCCCACATATACCCTGTCTCAGGCAGCAGTGCTGGTATGTGAGTCCTCTCCTTGGGTATTGTCCCTCCATACTTTGTCTGGGAGATAGCCAATAAAATGGTTCATGTATCAGGAGCTTTTAAATGAAGCTTCATTTATTTTTCTTCTTCCAAAACAAAATTCAGAAGCACTGTACATACCCAGCTCTCCTTGGCAGACATCTGTTCGGGTAGCTCCTCCGATTATAAACTGAGGGTTGGCACATAACTCCTGAAAAGACACGATTTCAAAGTTTGTATCACCCTTTCTGTCTGAAATGTTTCCTTTTCTTGTTCCTTGTTTCAATATTCAAAAACTATTAAACACTTTGAACATTTCTTTTAAAATAGATCCTTTCTCCTCTGTCTTATTAACACTGCCCCAAGACAAACTTTCTTTATTAAATTGAGGGCTGCATGTATTTTTTTGAGGTAAGTCCTGATACCCTTTGCTACTAGGCACTGTCAGTGATACTACCATGAATTTTTGCTACTGTGGAGACAGAGGTGAAAATTTACCTCAACCCTTACATCTTATTTCATCCTGCTGAGATTTTGGTTCAAGCTGCACAAATGAGTTGGTGACTGTGACTGCTTGCTGCTTGTGCCACTGGAACTGTGCTGAGTTTCCAGTGCCAACAGTGTGGAGGATGTTCCCCCACCCTGACCTTGCTTCCTGGGAGGCCAACCACACAAATGCTTTTATTAGCAACAACCCCCCTTTCTTCCTGGTCCTTTGGGGCCAGCCAAGTAGGTTATGGCAATGACTGCCACTCCTATCCCAACTCTGAGCTCTCCAACAACTCATGGCCTATATTAGGAAGTCATTATTGTCTCTCCAGAGACAAAAGCCTTTTCTGTTTTTCTGAGAATTTTCCATGAGCTTCTGGATGGGAGCAAGGAACAGTTTATAGGAAGGCTAACTTGGACAAGCAGGGTTGAGGACAGTTTAGTCAGTCACTGGCTCTCCTCAAGAGCAGCAGTTGTCAGCTCTGAGCATTCCATGGAGAGACAAAGACAACCCAGGACTGCTTGTGCATGATAAAGAGCCAATTTGTGAATCTTCCCTCCAACAGGAATCATCTCAGCTACATCCTTTTACTGCTGTCCAGTGGAGAGGGGTCCAGCAGTAGGTTACCCACCAGCAGTAGGTTACCTACCACACAGAAGATTTTGTGTAATTTTTCTCTTCTCCCTCCAAAGTGCTGCACCAGGTGTCAGTCAGCTGCATATGACTTATTACTCACCCAGATACCTGTCCTTCCTGAGCCACTCCCAAGTGCCACATGCAGCTTTCACACAGCTGAACTTCCCCTCAGGGGTCCCACGGGGCTGGTCTCTGGCAGGCAGGGCTGGGACATTTAACCCTGTTGGATCTCAGCCCTCAGTTAATCCTTAACCTGCTATGCTTGTGGCTGTGTCTCTGCCTGCACTGGGCCCAACATTGTTCTTGTATGAAAAACCCAAGTCTAATTGAATGAATTTTCTAAGGCTGATCTTCTCCAAGCATAGACAAAGCCAAGAAACACATCCATGGTATCTGTTGAGGTAACATCCAGGTGCCAGAGTGAGGTGCTGATGGATTAAATGGGGTTGCCAGGGTTATTAAACCTGGAGTTACTAAACCTGCAAGTTTCTGTTTCTCACTTTTCAGGTGAAAAAATAATAACGTTTAAAGCCTTGAAATTTTCTGTTCTTCTCATTCTCCTTTCCTCCACCAGACAGAGGTAAGTAATTTGGGAGGAGAGGAATCACCATTTTTAAAAAAAATATTTCTTGATGTTGCAAAATGACAAAGGAGAAGTAAGTAGGGACAGAAATAAATTACTGAAAAATTAGAGTGCTGAAAAATCTCTGAAGCCATGATTTTGTGACTTAAAAACCCAAAAATCATCTAATCTTTGCTGATGGAAATTACCCTCTAAGAATCAGAGGCCATTTCTAGGATATAGTATTTAGATAATAACATTTCCAGTCAGTTGCTATTTAACCATTAGAGGCAGCTTGAAGTGAGGCAGAGGGGTTTATTTAGGTGTTAGCCTGATTTCCTGAGGGGCACAGTGGCAAGACCTTGGTGTGGGTGCTGTTACAAGTGATAGTCAATGGCTCCTGGGATAGCCCATGGTCTGGCTGGATATATGTTGGGCTTTTGTATCCATCTCTGTATTGCATCCTGTACTTGTAGCTCTCTGGAGCAGGGATGGATAGGAAGAAAGCAGGTTGCCATAAAGCAGGTACCCATGAAGCAGTTATAGGATTTCCTGCTTTATGATGGACTTGTGAGACGATGATTTTCCCACCCCCTTTCCAACCTTATTTTTGCCAAGGAAGTAAAGCAAGATAGAATTAAGAAAAAAGACATACAGGAACAGTGGATATTCAAGCTTACCAGTGATTTAACCTGGATGTCCAGCTGGGCTTTGGTTAGATTGGAACCCAGAGAAAGAGGCACTTACAGAGCACTCTTACCGTGGGGCGCTTCCAGACTATCCCCTGAGTTTTGAAGGAATATGGTCCCAGGTCCCGGTAGCCCAGAGCAGAAGGACAGGCTGGGAACTCTTCATCCTTGAATAGTGTGCCAGTCTGCAAGCACTGCTGCTTCAGGGCTTCATAGTCCTGCTTCAAATACTTGATGGCATTCCTGTTGGAGCCAAGCCCGTCCGCTGCTGCACGTTCCTGGCATAGTCTCGCCGTGACCCTGGACATGCTGCCCACCCTCCCAGTGTGTGCTGCAGCTCTCTGGGGCAAAGAGAGGAGCTGAGTACGGGCAGGCAGCAGGCTCGGGTGGAGCCAAGGACTGCCCCAAGTGCTCCAGCAGCCCTGGAGGGAGGAGGCACCAGGAGAGCAAATATGTACCGGGGAGAGGGGTGGGAGCCACAGGCATCACGGCTGGGATTATGGGCACTGCCCGTGGCTACTCCCATGGTATTTGCTTTTTTTTGCTGTTGCTTTTTAAAATACTCTCCTAGCAAGAAGCCAAGGAGATTTTTTTTGCAGGCACACCTGTTAAGAGATGGAAAGAGACTGTGTGCATTCCGTGTGCTGAAAGTCAGGTTTAAGGACCAGTCCTTTAAAAATCCAGGTGAAGGTGGTTCAAAACTCCTTTTCTCCTTCTGAAATCAGACACTTGCAGAGGGCAAGGATACAACCCAGGAGCATGACCTAGACCAAAAATGGGAAATTGTTTCACCAGGTAGGAGGGAACCTGGCAAGCCCTGCTACTTCTCTCCAGTGTCAACTTGGGCAGAAGTCACTAAAACATCACCATCTATAAAAATGGGGTCTTTTCTCAGCTACTGTGAGATTACCCAAAATATTCACAGTCTTCTGGTGGTTTTTCCTGCATAAAAAATGCTTACAGGCAGAAAACAAATAAAGCCTTGGGTGCAAAAGGCTTTATAGACCTTAGGAAACAGTGGTTGCTGTTCTTGTAGGAGAAAAACTCCATCTCTACCCTAGCAACCCTATTTTCTACTGAGGGGTATTGTCCCTCTTTTCTACTGAGGGGTCTCCACACCTCCCTGGCAAGGTGGCTGCCTTGGTAGGTTTATGAACAGAAAGAGGAAATATTTTCCATGGAGCACAGCTGCTCTCTGCTGTCATCCTGCTAAATGGCTGTGATTCCCCAGCAAAGCCACAGCCTGTCCAGCTGAGAGCTGGGTAAACAGTACCTTTGTTTGCCAAGGAGCACATTTGATGACTACCTCTGGGTAAATTTAGACAGAAGGTGTGGGGAAGGGAAGAGAGAATTTTTAAGGAATGAAACCTGGTGAGATAAGGAATCCAAACAGAGGCTAGCCAGGTTGCTTGCCTGCAAATATTTGAAGAGAGTGAATGCAAAGGAGGAAACAAAATTACTTGGTCAGTTCCAGGCAGTGAAGGCTGGGCTGAGGGAATAAATGTATCAGTCACCCCAAAATTAAACTAATTCTGTTGAAATTGAGTAAAGGAAAAGGGTGGCCAGCATTTTGTCTCTGTTGCATTTCAGTACTTCCAAGCATGTCTGCATACTGAACCAGAGCGAGGAGTGCAATAACAAAAGTTTGAGGGGAGGGTTTTTTCTTTCCAGGGTGGATTTGTTTTCCTGTCAAATAAACCCACTTTCTTTGCTCATGAGGCAGAATACTGCTTTCTTCCCCCACCCTGCATCAGTGCCTCATGCTGAAATTTCCTCTCTTCCTGTGGCCCAGAGGAATGCTCCCACTTTGCTGCGATTGCTCCAAGTTTGGCAACATTGTTCATGGAAAAGCATGGTGCTCCTGCAACTGGCAAAGGTCATTTTGAACAAATTGGAATATTTTGCTTTTCTTGTACTTTTTCAGACATACACTTGATATGCTGTGTGCTCTGTAACCCCAGTTGCCCCTGGATGTGAGCAGGCACCTCAGGGGTGAACCCTTGTGCATCACCAGAGTGTAACAGGGAAAGACAGACAAAAGGTAGGAGCACCTCCCCTGTGGAGACATGCTGAGAGAACTGGGTTTTTTCAGTCTGGAGAAGAAAAGGCTCCAGGAAGACCTTAGAGCACCTTCCAGTTCTTAAAGGAGGCTACCAGAAAGCTGGAGAGGGAATTTTTACAGCATTGGTAGTGATAAGACAAATGGGAATGTATCTCCAGGCTGAGAGAGGGGAGGTTTAGATTAAATATTCAGTAGAAATTCTTCACTGTAAGGATGGTGATGCTCTGGAACAGGGTTCCCAGAGAGGTTGTGGATGTCTCATCCCTGGAAGTGTTCAAGACCAGGTTGGATGAGCCTGTGGGCACCCTGTTCTAGTGAAAGATGCCCCTGCCCTTGGAGGGGGGGGTTGGAACAAGATGGTATTTAGGGTCCCTTCCAACACAAACCATTTTATATAATGTATCAGATTTTAATAATGAATTTCAGTTTTCACATTTGGAAAGAGGCTGAGGCCAATCCTTTTCCCTGGGGGAGGCTTGGAGGTGGCCACCCAGAGTGTCCACCACAACTATTTGATTCTAACGATCTGTCACAACACTTCAAATACATTTTCCGAGCTTGATTAGCAGCAGCATGATTTATTTTGTGTAGAGTGTGATACACAAGCACCATCTAGAGGATGTAAATAAGAGGAGATGATGATGACTATGTTGACTACAGCAACAGCTGACAGCTGTATTATAGGAGGAAAAGGTTTTAAGGTTCCCCATGACTCAAAAACTGCTGCTGAAGTGGCATTAACCCCTAGGGTTAATAGTTATAACAATTATTCTGACTTTTGTTGCTTCTGGGATTTGCATATTTTTGCCTGGCTCTTCTTGCTTTCCTTTCCCTCTCCCCCTTTCTTGATGATAGCAAGAGGATGAGAGGAATAAAGAAGAACCAATTAAACCAGAAAAACGCATCACTTGGGTTTCAAAGAAAAGACTGAAAATTCCATGCAGTCAGGGCTGTTCTGTATATGGGGAAATCTTTAGAAGAGGATAACTGCCAATTACCCAGCAGTTTCAGATACATTTCTGATATAGTGCATTAGAGAGAAACAAGAGGGCTCTTCTGTACTGCAGCACTGGGCTAATGAGGAGTAAATCTGTTTTGCTGTACTGTAGACCCTGCAGCCTGAAAACAGATCCGTTTCATTCTGACAGCTTGCCTTCTCCTATTCCAGATGTATGGGCTTCTACCCACCCTATTACTGTGAAAATTGAGTGACTAACAGTAGGAAGACCACTGGGAGCTATGAGTTCCTAAATGTTTGTCTCTAAGATTATTGTTTTAGAGGTTGCAATATTTTATCTGAGTGTTTGGGGGAGGGACAGGTTGCCACAAGCTGCGGCCTGGTAGGTTCCCTATTGGGAAACGTATCTGAAATTAGCTCTGATCCTGCTTGGTTGTTTTATAAAAGCCATAAAATTGTTGGAGCCTGAAGAGGAGGAAGATGATATCCTGCAGAGGTAATGCCTGCACCTCACGTGTGAAGCTCCACAACACAAGTTGGGCTGATCCAGAATGATGGTTCAGCGCTGGGAAGGATAGCTGGATTTTGCAGGATGACCCAGGTCTTTCTGATACCTCACACTGAACTGGCCAGAGCTGGAGCCACCTTGTGATGTTGGGAAAAGCTCAGTACCTCTCCAGATCCCAGCCTCAGACAGGAAAGCAATTCCCTTCCTCACAAAACATCCCTATTGCTACTGCAAGCCTCTTCCCCTGGGAAACCACCCTCATCCTGATGAGGACAGGGCAGTTCCTGGAAAGGAGAACAGGAGCCCAGAAAGTGCATGGGCCCATTCCTCCCTTCCTGAGCTGCTGGCCATTTGTTCACCAGTATCCATGTACAGTGAAGGGACAGAGGAGCAAGAGGGAGGAGGAATGATGCAAGGCAGAGCAGCTCTGAGTTATTCACAACTGCTGAGTGTGGGTATAGGGAAGGGCAAACCCATCCTGCCTGAAACAGGATTTGAATGGCAGCTGGATGCTCTTTATCAGGAACCAGAATGAGCTGCTGCAGCAACAGCTGAAACCACTCACAAAATGTGAGAGTTGGTGACTTCTTTAAAGAGCTGCAGGTGTGCAGGGAGATTAAGAAGAAATCAGAATTATTTTTCCTTCTGAAATTGCCAGGTTTTAGGGAGACACAAGTAGGTAATCAATTCATGGAACTGTTACTTTCACTTAAGAGCATTACACCGGTCTCACAATCACATGGAAATCACCACTTTCTTTAAAGAAAAGAGGCATATTGTGTGAGTATGTAGAAAATGAAGGAACTGGCTCACACAGTGCTCAAAAGAACTTCCTTCCCTCAAACTGTGGACTCCCATCCACATCTGCTGCTGGGCTGGAAGTAGTTTACTTGTTGGCTTACCTGGCTGCAGAGGATTTTGTGGGCAGGTGCTGTTCAGATGGCTGCTGGGACAGCCAACTTCCCAGATGATAAGAGAAATTCTGTATTACACCAATATATCCTTGTCCTGTCATTAAACCACATGGGATACATGTCCCCTGTACATCTGGGACCAGTCTAACAAGCCTGGGTGGCAAATATATATCTTCCCTGCATTGCCCAGGTACATCTCCCACTGCTTAATTGAATCCTTGCTGGTTCCGTTTCTTTCTTTGTTCCCTTCTGTTCCTCTCCTTTTTCTTTTGGCTCAGTCTCAATCCTCTTTGCACCACAGAGACTCTAAGAAAACTCTGGCGGCTCTGACTGAGCAGAGCAGCCACATAAGGGTCTTGCACACACTTGGTCTTGATCGTTGTCCAGCAGAAGCTGCCAACAGACTCCAAAGTGGTCTGTGAGCATCATCTATGGGGCACATAAGAGATAGCTAAAAAAAGCAAAGTAATTATTTGACAGATTTTCAACCCAGCTCAAGCTCCTGCATCTGCTGGAAAATAGCTAGAGCAGAGGAGTTCACAAACCAAAACTGGTTTTGTGGGCCAGTGAAAACCATTGCTTTGAACTGACTGTGGTTTCCCTTAACCCTGACTCTTGTAAAACCAGAGAAGTTTGACCTGTGGCAGCTATACGGATTTGAACCACTGCGGGGAGCCAAAGAAACACTTTTTGAGCAGCTTTACAGCTCCCACACCCATCACGTTAGGATGCAACAGCCCACTTTTAAACTCCCAGGTGGTGAGGTGCTGTTGTCTCCTGGCGCAGGAGATGACCTTGCCTGTGAGATAACTCAGCAGTGCTTAACAAATCTGAACAGCTGAGCAAAACCATCCTCCCGTGCCACTCTGTGTCCTGCTCGAGTTTTAGCACAGCCATGCTGGAGACCTTGGCTGAAGGCACACCCTTAATTGAGTGCACAGAGCTCAAAGCACGTAACATTACTGGATCTGCTTCCAGCTCTCCATGAGTGATTGATTTCCCATGTGCTGCTAAAAATACCATTATTGCCTTTGTAAAGAGAGCCCTTCTGACCCATAGGGGTCAGGAGGCATCTTCAAAGCACAGTGGAGTTGGACTGTGCCTTGCCAGGTTTGGACAACCAGGGCTATTTTCTCATGTGGCAATGCTAGACACAGACAGGTGTTGCTCAGACCATTTGTATCTAACTTCAGAAAGATTTTGGGGCCCTCCTCTGCTACACTGGGAACTGAATGGACAATGCTTAGCTCTTTGTCCTGTTTAATGGCAATGGCTTCCCATGAACTGTGCAAGTAGGGCCTGTGCTGAGCTTAGGAAGAGGAATAGTAAATGACGAAAGTGCAAAATCAGCAAGCAAATGGACAGTGGTACACAATGGTTTACAGCACCATGCACCAGCAATGAAGGAAAACTTCCCACAACATCTCAGCAAACAGTACTGCCAGTAATTTAAGGTTCTTCAAGTATTTTTCAAGCAATAATGTCCATTTTAGTCAGATAGGATGGCTCCAAATCACTGTTTCACGCATCCAGGACTTGGAAAACAATGTGCAAAAAGAGGTGCCTGTCCTTCCAGGACAGCTGGGCAGCCACTGTGGGCGGTGGGTGCAGCACGAAGGGCTCACAGCCTCTGTGTGCTGCCCAGGGAACACTGCCTGGCACCAGCACATCCTGAGTCAGACTCCAAATATGAAACAAATGGTTTGAATTCTCCCTCGGAGAGCTGCTGTTCTACGCGGGTGCCAGCAGCAGCATTTCAGCCATTCTTGGCAGCATCTCACTGCCAAAACAGAGACGCCCTCTTCCCCCACACCATGCGTGTGTGTTTTGGGGAAATTCGGGGGGAACTCACTGTCTGTGAATGTTTGGGCAGTGCGGGGAGTGCAGGTGGGTCCATGCCAGCGGCGGCAAAACACGCCCTGTGGCGACGACCAGCAAATCAGCCTGTAAACGACATCTGGTGCTTGCAGTGTTCAAATGTGTAACAAGGTGACAACACGGGGTACAGAGTACCGTAGTGGGATTTGAGTCATATAAGGTTTTCCCTGATCTTTTTTTTTTTTTTTTCGGTGGGGGGGTGTTTTTTGTTGGGTTTGTGTTTTGGTTTTTTCCCTAAACTTGGAGAATTTATATGGCTAGTTCTGGTTTTTACACGGAAAATACCAACTTTTTTGAACTGATGCGTACATGTGGCACTAGGGGAGCCAGGGATAGCGCAGGTTGTGAAGCTGATGATGCGCCCAGTGAGGCAGAGATGCTTCTGCACGGGGCAACGAGCTGGAGAGACGGGGAAGGAAAGTTTCTCCATGGGCGACTGCCGGGACCGAGCGACTCGAGCCAAGGCGGGGGTGCTGCGGGGCGGCGCAGTGGCGTGGCAGCCGGTGGAGGGGAGGGATGACGGGCGGGGCTGGGATGTGCCGTGCCGGGATGTTCCGTGCCGCGGCGGGGCGGTGGCGGCGATGGCGGGGATGGCGGAGGCGCTGGCGAAGGAGCGGGCGGTGGCGGCGGGCGCGGGGCGGCACGACCGCGCTGTGCCTTACCTGGGACAGCATTTCGGGGCGCTGCGCCAGGAGTGCCTGCAGGAGGGGCGACTCTTCCAGGACCCCTCCTTCCCCGCCTGCCCCGCCGCCCTCGGCTACCGGGAGCTGGGGCCCCGCTCGCACAAGACGCAGGGCGTCGTCTGGCGCAGACCCACGGTAGGGCGGCGGGGGAGGGGGGAATCCCCGGTGGCATCATTCCCCCGCGTCTCCCGGCTTTTCTCCTTCCCCCGCCCCGTAAATGTGGGTGAATTGACTCCTGCGGGGACGGCGGGTCGAGGTGCGGCTGCAGAATCGCGGTGCTCCCGTTTCGTGCAGCTGCGGATGCTCGGGCACCGGAGGCTTTCCTTTGCTCCAGGGACAGGCTGGCAGCGTGACTTGCTCCGCCTGGAAAACAAACAAACCTGAAAAGTCGTTTTCCTCTATCCAGAACTCTCCGTGTGGACAAATCGCTTTGGGTAGCGCTTGGGGCTGTCTCTTCCGATAACTCTTTCCCTCAGCAGAGCCATGAGTTGACCACCGTGCGGTTGATTCCCGAAGCAGCCTTGCCAGCCAATGGTCAGATGGACCCGGGGTGCCTCTGGGCACTTCTGAAAGACCTTGATGTAGTCAGTGGTGGGGAGGTAATGGCAGAGCAGTGTGTGCACGTGTGTGACAATGCAGTGCACCTCCTGGCCCGTCCTGTGAAGTGGGATGGCTGCACACAAGCTTTGGTCACCAGCTCCTGTTCTCACTGTGCTTGCTGTGTCTGGTGCCCGCACCCGTTCCTGCCCTGCTCCATCTCTGTGGTGTTCATCTGCTGTGGTCAATGATGTGGGGTTAATTTGCTGCAAGTGGGGCCTTGTTCCCTGCCTTACCTGCGGCTGTGTGTAATCCAAGGCTTGTTTTGTTCCCAGGAGCTGTGTTCCAACCCCCAGTTCATAGCCGGTGGAGCCACTCGCACGGACATCTGCCAAGGGGCCTTAGGTAAGGTGGGGGCAGAAAGCTGAGTTTTCCATGCAGGTGCTGCCCCAGGACGCCATGGTTTATACATGGCTGTGACTCTCTCTGTAAATACCTCCTTTTGCATCCTACTGCCTCCATTCATATCAAATCAGACCTTTCTTGCCTTTCCTTGGCATTTGCAGGTGGGGACCTTTGCGTGGCCACTGAGCACAGCCTTTGTGTGTGCACCAGACAGGGGTGGTACACACTGGTTTCCTGATGACTTTTCTGATCATGGCCAGCTCTTTCATGTTCACTTCCATGTACCTGACTCATTTCTGCCTTTAACAGTCTGCTTGGAAGAGCAGTTGTGTGCATAGCAGGACTTTTCTTTCCCCAGTGGGAGAGAGTTTTGCTGAGCAGGAGGAATCTCCTGAAACCTGGGAAGATGCTGTAAAGAGAAAAGAAGTTGTATGGAGAATTTCCTGCTGGTCACCAGCTCTGGAGGAAGACAAAACTGGGGTGTTTCAGGAGGGATGGGCCAGCCTGTGAGCCCCTCTGCTTTTGCCCTGAGCTTCTGCTCAGTTCGTGCAGTGGCAGCCCCTTGGTGGGGCTGTCCAGGGGAGCTGCAGGGAAGTGCCAGGGGGCAGTGGGGAACAAAAGGCTTAGCCTGGGTGTGAGTGCACAGCTGTCCCCGTCTGGAAACCTCTCTCCTGCCTTGCCTGACAGAAGGGGATTTTAGGTGGAAGATGTCTGCAGAGATATGAGGAGAAGAAATAAAGTGAAGTAAAAGCAGTGAGCTCCTATTCCATAACTGTAGTGAGAGCATTTTAGATTAGACAGATAGTGTGGTTGAGGGAAAGCTCTTGTGTTGGAAACATGACTAATACGAGCTGTGCTGTGCTGCTGCAGTTGGCAAAGGAACCAGGTTCTGTTTGTTTGCTTTCAAATATTCTCCACACTGTGACTTCTTAGTTTCTAGTCCCACTGCTGCCATTTGTGGGTTCATGTCCAAAAATGTAACAGGCAGAGAAGCTTGTATTTTATGCTTATATTTTCATTCAAAAGTTTTTTAGGTTAGTGCTTTGACAACCAGATGCAATTTGTATAAAAAATCCATGACAGTAAAAATACTTAGATTATGATCTTGATTCTCCTCTCGCCCCAGTATCATCTGTGGTGTGGGTTAGGCTCTGTTGTGCCTTGGGTTGTTGCCATGTCACCAGCTTCCTTCCTGTGCTCTCTCTGCCCAGTGCCATGTCTCCCACCATGACTGTTCTGGCATGAAAGCATGTCCCAGTGCTTAAACACATGTGCCAGACATCTGTTATCTCTTTTTATTGTGAAACTTTATGTTAATAAGTTCTTCAAATTGAAATTAAAGTTTCCTCTAATGCTATTTCAGTATCTGGCATTTCTGTAGAGGTGCTGGTTTCTGGAGTTACTTAGTTGCTTTCTGCCTTCTGCTTTTCCAGCTTTTCTCTGCAGATGCTGTGGCAGCAAAAGCACAGGAATCAAAGATTTGAAGCTTCATTTTGAAGTTATGAAATTGCTGTTACTAATACCAAACTCTGTTTTAAATTGATGAAAGCATTTGCTGCCCTAGTGGTCTTTGGACCAGTCAGATGTTCTCATGGGGTTGTATGGTATCACCAGGGGATATGAAGTGACTCACAGCTGGCATTTTTGTACCTCCTGACTATATTTGAATCAGAGGTGTTGGTGTTCTGGTTTGTATCTCCTTTTTCACCGTCACTAAGTACTGCAATGACTCTCCTGGCTGTCTTCTCGTGAATCTGGGTAGGATTTTGGTATTGTGTGACAATTGTTGATTAAAGATGCTTTTGATCTTATCTCTGAATAGCCAGTGAATTCCTAAGAGCCTGGATGGAATCTCTGCCCTTCTACACAATGGGGCTGGCAGATGCACTGTACAAATGTTTTTTTGTTTTTTTTTTCCCAACGGCCTTATCTGACACCAGCATTTGGTATTGCTTAAGCTTCCATTTACTTGAACTTTGTATTTACTTTGAATGTTCATGTCCCATGACATTTTAGGATGTTATAGAGAAGATTGCACTGGAAGATGTCAGTGCTTTTGGAAACCCATACTTCTTATTTTGCTGCTTCTTTTCTATAGGAATTTTTTGTAGTCTCATTTATCCCCCAAAGGGCTTGATGAAGAAGCAACAGACTATGGGGAGTTTCACTGCTCTTGCTGAGCCCTTCAGAATATCTGGGAGTACTGCAGGCTCAGATGAGGCATCTAGAGCATACAGACCCATCACATCTGTATGGCAGCTTCTTGGCAGGGAATGTGTAACCAAACAGCTCAGCTAATGAGCAGAGTTTCTTTTAGCTCAGGAGTCTCTGGACAGGTGTTTTATTAGTTCCATTGCTTTTTACCTGGGCTATAAGAAACTGTGATGCATACAAGGCATAGCTGATCATCAGTGCAGAAAAGGTTCTCCAGACACCAAAGTTCTGCCCCTTGGGATTTGGATTATTCTTTATTCTGGCTGTGGGAGGGTTGGTTGTGGGGTTTTTTTGTGTTTGTGTGGGGTTTTTTTGTTTTTTTTTTTTTTTTTTTTTTTTTTTTTTTTTTTGTTTTTTTTTTTGTTTTGTTTTGTTTTGATTTCTTGTGGTTGGGGTTTGTTGTTGTTTTGTGGAGTTTTTCCTTAGGAGAAACTTTTGAAGGCAAGTATTTGGAGTTGGTTTAGCAGTATCAGATCTGCAGAGTCAGTGATGGTATTTGGCTCCAAATGGCAGCACATGGGATGTGGTGACTCATTACAGCTGAGGGGAGGATCCACAGCAAGAGAAGCCTGGTTCACCCTTAACCACCTTTTTTTTGGAGTGGGTGTCACCATGGTATCACAACCCTGGGGTGTAAACAGCACAGGATATCCCAGCTGGTTTTTTTGGATGCAGGTGTCTCCTCCTTACGTAACAAAAGTGTGAAAAAATAACAAATTGAATAGACTGAATTTCGAAAATCAGAGCCATGGATTTCTCATGCTGACAGCCACTCTACTGCCAGTGGGTTGCCACAGCCTCATGTTTGTAACCAGAAAACTTTCTGAAGTGCCATGGTATTAATATAAATACATTCATAATAGCTGTTAATCTAAGACTGATTTAAAATAATGATGAGTCTGTGATTGGCAGAACTTACATTCTTCCTTTTACCCCATACTCTTACATGAGCTGTGCAGTGACCAGAGGAGCTGCTTTTTGCTTAAAGCCCTTCAGGCATTTGATGGGTGTGTCTTTTTTCATTTTGTTTGCCTTTTCTTTCCAGAATGGCTTATTTCAAGTCCTTACGGCTATTTATGCTCGCCTTGCAATTTTTTTTCTTCTAACATTCTTGTTGCAGCTGGAGATTAGGCAAATGCAGAGATGGGTATATGGAAACAACAAGTAAACATTGAAAGCAGGCAAAAGTAAGCATGGCAGGACAAAAAATAGCACTTCTTGTTAATATGTGTTATAGGTAAATTCACAGCTGATAAGATAATATTCCCTTTTCTGATAACCTTGTGCTGCCTACTGTTCATTTACAAAAATTATTTATTATTAATGTAGCCTTGCTGACACTCCTTTCAGACTCTAAGTAACCTGTCTGTCAGCCTCTGCTTGGACTTTCCTTCCCTATCAAAGGAAAATCCTTGTCAAGAATCTTGCAGAAGCATCAGTTCTGGAAGTTCAGACTATTGGGTAAAGACCCTGCTCAGGCCTTCTTAGTGCAGGCTAAAATTCCAGGTATAATCCAGGTACAAGGTCTGTTCTCACCCAGGGTCTGAATTATCAAGTGCACTTTTAGTGATGGCTGTTCACAAAGGCAGAGATGATATCCTGGGTGTTGAGCATTTCTAAATGTGGAAACCAAAGGATGTCTTCCATATATGCTGCAGCCGCCTTTAAACCTCAAGACCTTGCCCAGAGTTGTCAGAGTTAAGATTTGTATTTGACTCCAAATTCTTGTTAGAAACCAGTTCAACTGAGAGATTTTACAACAGGCTGCAATTTCAGTGTGCCTTGATGGGACAGCTAGAAAGTAAAGGAAATTCTTTATAAACTCTGCTTGTGGGTGTGGAGGTCCTCTGGGGGGAGTTTCTCCTTGTATTTCCGTGCTTCTTACCTCCAGGGGAAACATGACTCAAAGATGTGTTACAGCATTAAAGTGTATGTTCATAATCTGGAGGCCTAATCAGCTTCTTGACCAAGCCTTCCTGAGCTGCTGTGGCCATTTGAGTTGTTCATTTGTTCTTCCTGTGCTGCTCCCTGCCTGCCCAGCCTTGCCCTGGGTATGGGATAGAAGTACTGATACTTCTTGGGAAGAATGGTGTGACAGCTGCCCTCTGAGCCAGACTCTTTCCTCCTGGCCCTGTCTTTCCCAGCAAATGCCTCCACAGTATGCAGTGCTATCTCTGGATCCAGCTCCCAGGGAAAGAGGGTTTCGGCTCCTTGAATGAGGCTGTGAGAGGAATCACCACTTTGCAGGGAGAGATGGGTGTGCTGTGACAGAGTAGGGAGGGGAATTTCATCATTGCTTCATAGTCTGTCACAGGAGAATAGGTGACAGACTATGAAAAAGGTGACTTTGCAGTTTAGAACTTCTCTGACATGCTGATTCTTTCCACTGCAGTACAAGCAGCCAGAGTTAGGGCTGAAGGGAAAGTTTCATGTTCGGTTCTTCCCCTCCAGGTTGTGAAGAAGTATAAGCACTTAGGTTTGGAAATTATTCTGCAACTTCACCTCTTCCACCTTTCCTGAGATGTGAAAAGAAGTGTGGGACAGATGTGTTTCACAGAGCTGCAGCTGTGCAGGGAGGGCAGCCTGGAGGGAGCTGCGGGCTATCCATGTTCCTCCTGGTGTTGTCTGAGCAGTGATGGATCTGGGCCTGCAGATGGGCCTCGAGGGTTGCTTTAGAGTTAATTCATCCTGAGACATTTTCCCATTTGGACCCCAGCTTCTCACCCATGAGCTTTTGAGCCTTTTCCCGTGGGAGAGAGGTGGCTGTGTAGGGCTTGCTGCTCTGCTGGCCTCTGGCTCACTGACAGCTGTGGCAGGCTCACACATTGGACCTGCACTCCTGCAGGACGCTCCTGTGGGATCTCAAGTGCCATACCAACTGCCCTCTGCTCACAAAGCCAGGGAACAGCGGATCTGGTAACGGGAACGAGGAGATTTGTGTGGGGCTGTGGCAGCCAGGGAACGGGCTGGGTCTGTCAATCTCTGAGCACCTCGCTGATGGGCTGCAGGAGATCCCTGGCTGGGCAGAAAGGGAACTGCCCCGGCAAAGTAAAACTGAAAAGAATTACAGAAAGTAGAGGTGTTATGTTTATGGAGCTGAGGTCTCTTCCTCCCTCTGCGTGGCAGGGGATGGAGGAACACACACAGGCAGCCTGTGGTGTGCAGGCCTGGTGTGTGTTGGCTCCATCCCAGGCGGGATGAGGAGGTGAGTGGGATGCAGAAACAGTGCCTGCCTTCAGGGCTTCCCTGGCTCCCAGTGACTGTGCTGGAGACAAGACAAGGAACTGAGCAGAAAGGCCTCAAGCCAGAGCCTCCAGAGATGTGCAAGGTGAAAGGAGCTCCTGTTTGCAGGGAGGCTGGCAAGAGATTTGTGTGCTGCAACCCACAGGTCTCTGGATAGCAAGGCAGCATGTTTATTAAACATGGAGAAGGAAAAAGAATGCAGCCTATGCCTGAGAAAACACTGTCCCTTTGAGGAGAAATTGCACCCCTAAGTACCTGTGCACAGGGCCTTTGTCTTTTCTCTGTGCTGCTTCCTATCATGCAGGCACTCAATTGAATAGTAAGTTTTCTTTCAAACAGTGCCAGAATGGGTGATAACTGTGGGGATAGGTCAAAAAAAGCCTGCTTTGACTTTTTCTTGGGACTTTGGTCTTGAGGAAACATCTGCCTGGATCTGGAAGGTATTTGCATTCATATATTTGATCTGGCTCAGAGATAAAGTGATGGGAGGGATCATCCTGTCCTGGCTGAGGGAATTATTGGCTAAAATGCACAATCCTGATGCAGTACAAAAACTAAAGTATGAATAATGAATATCGTCTGTTTTGAGTTTTGTTTTCCTTTTCTTTTTACAGGGGACTGTTGGCTCTTGGCAGCCATTGCTTCTCTCACCCTGAATGAAGAAATTCTGGCCCGTGTTGTTCCCAAAGACCAGAGCTTCCAGGATAAATATGCAGGAATTTTCCACTTCCAGGTATGTGGAAAACAGCCTTTTCCCCTTAGTGCTATTGGGCAGGAGCCAGTGTGGCTGGCTATATATCCATATGTGATGTTTCCTGGCATGGCTTTGTGGGATGTCACAGAGCCAGACAGAAAAAAGGAGACATCTAAAAAGGGTGGTGGAAGGAACAAGGCCATTAATCAAAGATCTGGGAGCAGGGGCTGCCTTTGTGGTCCTTCCTCCCTGAGCAAAGCCAGTTGAGCATGTGCATCCCTGAGCAGGGTGGGTGAATCTGGCTGGGATGGGGATTGCTTTTCCCCAGGAAAATCGGTGTTCAAAGATAAACATCCTGGTGATGGGAGTGCCCAGCATGGGGTGGTGATGGATGTTTGTGCTCTCTTTTCCTCAGTTCTGGCAGTATGGGGAGTGGGTGGACGTGGTGGTGGATGACAGGCTGCCCACCAAGAACGGGGAGCTGCTCTTCGTGCACTCGGCGGAGGGCAGCGAGTTCTGGAGCGCGCTGCTGGAGAAGGCCTATGCCAAGTGAGTCGGGGCCAGGCTTTCCCCCCCCACTCACATCCCTGCTCCGCCACAGCATCCTCGACTGCATGGATACTGTGCATTTAAAGTGTCAGTCTGCTTATTAGCCTTTGCAGCTTCTGGGGTATCCCACAATGGCTCCTTTGGTACAGCATTGTTGACAGATGCCTAAGACAAGGAGCCAAAAGCACTGGATTTGTTGCTAGCCAAGAAAAGTAGCTCTTGCCTCTTGTGACAAGGCTGTTCCTGGAGCAGCCTTCTGTCTCCAGGGCCTGGGAAGCTCCATTTCATGTGCTCTATGCACCTCCAAGGGCTTGGCAGCTGCAGTACTTCAGTGTGCAAAGCACATCAGTCCATGTGCCGAGGTCTGTGTTCAGTGCTCGTATCTGAATCTCCTTTTTTGGGTTGGCCAGAGAGGAATTCTGTCCCTAACTCTACTATTTTGAATTGACTTAAGAAATTTAGATCTGCTGAAAATCAGCCACATAAAGGGATTTAAAGACTGTGGAAATAGAGAGGCAAATTGTTTGGCATTTATTTTTTTTTATATATTAATTTTTCTTCAGGTAGTGTTCATGATTCTTGTCATTGATATGACTGAACCTGCAAGGTGTATGCATGATTGTATAATATTTTATGCTGGGATTTCCAAGTGCAGAGGTCTAAGAAGCAAAGCTGAATGGAGGGGCACGTTTGTAGCTGCTGTAATGCTCCAGAAAGCAGAAAGAAACACTGTGACAGCTGGTACATTGAGTGCCTCTTCTGAAGGGAGAGGAGAACAGGGAGCCTGATGGTTGTGTCTGTCCCCCGTTTTGTGCAGGCTGAATGGATCATATGAGTCCCTCTCTGGTGGCACCACCACCGAAGGCTTCGAGGACTTCACTGGTGGCATTGCAGAATGGTTTGAGCTGCAGAAGCCACCCCCCAACCTCTTCAAAATCATTCAGAAGGCACTCCAGAAAGGCTCTCTCCTTGGCTGCTCCATTGATGTGAGTTAGGAGGTTTATTTCTGGGTTCTTGCTGTGCACACAGGCTGTGGGTGGACCTGTGCTGCAGCTGCAGGAGTTGCACACAGGATGCCAGTCCCCTCTGCCTGTGGTTTCCTGCTCTACCTGTGTGCCTGAAGAATTTGACCCACAAATGTGACCCAGGCATGAGCTCTTCATGGGGGTTAGGCTGAAATTAAACTTCATTAGTTCATAAAAAAAGGCTCATTGACTCCCTTGTGCTTCTTCCATGGGACCTTCTGCTGTTTAGTAGGTTCAAAGTAACGAATTGCACAGGGAACTTGTTCGGGGTCCCGATGGACATCTGTGTTCCTGAGCAAGCCTTAGCTTGGCAGCAGGATGGCACAGGCTGAGAGGGTTTGGACAGAGAGCTGCTGCTAATGCCTCCTGCAGTCAGGTGCTTAGAGATGATAATGTCCATCCTTGCTGCAGCATTTTTTGTTGCACAAGTTGTACCTAAAATGTGCCCAAAAAATCTGGTCTCTGTTCTTGAAGCAGCAAGGCTTGGACTGTTGCCAGACCTTTAAAAGGTTTTATGGGAAGACTCATTGTCAGAAGCTGGACCCACATGGGAAAGAAAAGAGGAGCTTTGGCCCTGCCTTCAAGGATTCAGCATTGCTTTTAGCCTTACTGAAATGAGCCCAAATATTGTTATGGTGGTAATCACCCTCCTCCCAAATAAGATTGCATCTTAGTTATGTCTAAAGGGAAGGTGAATTGTTTACAAAAACTCCATTCATGATATAAGTGTAAATGTTTCCTCCCATTTTTTGGGTTAAATCAGATTCCCAGGAGAGGGAAGCCTCACAGCGGGAAAAGTGTTTGGTTAATATCAGTTTGACATCATGGTATTTCCAAGGCCTGTTTTACTCGTTTGCATTTAGATAAGAATCTGACATCTGGATTTATGTCCCAGATTGATACAAATCCCTTGGGTGGGTGTGGGGAAGAATAAATATATTATGTTGTTGATAAGTGCTGGCACTTTCTGTGGTGTTGCTGAGTTTATCCTTTGAAAAAAAACCCTTGTAAAATCTGTCCTTCTCTTCTATAAGAGAAATAGGGACACAGAGATTAAGCACTAAATGGAGAGTGTGCTGTGGGGCAACAATAGGCTATGAATTGACAGCAGGAATCCTGCTTGCTCCATCCAATCCTCTCCATTTGTTTAAACTTCAAATATGCTTGTTTAGAGGTCACACACGTCTAAAATGGTGGAAAGACAGTGACAGCCACGTTTCATAGGTAGTTAAACATTCACTGTCTGGCAAGAAGGGACTTTTCTCTGCAGTGTTTAAAGGCCAGATGGCCCAAGCAGTGGCTGTGAAAAATTGGGAGGGGGATGTGCTACAGGTACAAATGGCATCCAAATTTCAGCCTCTTCCCTTGCTGCCCTGCACTGCAGATCCAAGGGTGGCAGGGCTGGGTAAGGGGAGAGGAACTTCCCATCCTGCTTTGGAGTTGAAGGGGGTGTTTTGACCCTGAAATTTGCTGGACCCTGGGTGTGATCCCAGTGTAGCCTCAGTCACTCCCTGTTTTTCTCCTGGTCCCTTGAGAATATGGAGTTTATCATGTGTATCCCTTTTGGAGATGCACAAGAGTGGCTGCACCACAGGGAGTGTTTTGGAGCCAGGAGAGAGCTTTGCTGCAGTGCCAGGCTCCTGGTGTGCACTCCGTGCCACAGACATGGTCTCTTGGGCCCCAGCACCTCCACGTGTGCTGCTGTCCCCTCTCCCTGCTCCTCACACTTGTTGCTTTTGTGCAGCAGCTAAACCACTCCTGCAGCCTCCCAGCATGATGAGAGCTCTGTTGGAGGGGGAAGCTTTGTCCTGTTGGATCCCTTGCCCATGGGAAGCTGCAATCACTGATGTCCTTTGCTCCTGCAGATCACCAGTGCTGCAGAAACAGAAGCAGTCACTTCCCAGAAGCTGGTGAAGGGACACGCCTACTCGGTCACCGGGGCAGAGGAGGTAGGTGTGCCACCCCAAGGTACAGCAGGTTTTGTGTGAGGCAGTCACAAACCCATACTGAACACTGCAAAGCTGACAGTTTCTTAGGTGTCACCCATTTTGCTGAATTGGGTTTTGAGTCTCTTCTTTCTGAAGGAATGCTTAATTAGTTGGTGTGTTTTGGATAAACACAGATTTGCCTTCTTAGGTGTTTGACCAAAAAGAAAACCCAAAAAACCTCATTATTCCATAAGCATGGCTATTTCCCACTGAGCAGGGTGATGGGCAGCTCTGTTCAGAGGGCACGCTACCCTCTGCTGGTGACCAGGCCTTTCAGTGCAGTTCTGTACAGGCCACACTGTTTACCTTAGAAACACAGCAAGAGGGTCCTGAGCAAAAAAAACCCCATGTATGATTGTCCCTGAAGTGTCTGCTGAGCAGCACCTTTCAGCTGGGCTTGGTGTTCAAACACAAGGGACCTGCCCAAGAGCAGGTGACTGATGAAGGCAAAGACAAGACAAAGGAAGCAGATCATGGCATCCCTACATGTGTGCAGTGGGTTTTTGGTCAGTTCACTGATAATTGTTTCTGAAATAATTTTTGGAAGTCCAGGGTGAGGTGTAAAGAGCTGCTGACATGCTGTGCTGGTTTGTGGGCGTGCATTTGGCTGTCATTCACAGCAAAAGCAGGGAAGAGGGAGTTTGTTCACCTTAATTTGCCAGTAGGCATGATTTAGCCAGGCTGTTCCTTTGGAGATCTGTGCAGACTCTGTGAGGACAGTTCAGCTGGGGTTTCATCTCTGGACTGTGCTGCTGCTGCTGCTCTGCAGCTTTCTTGGCTTCAGGCTCCAGAGGTGCACCAATTCCTGCCTCAAGTGAGTGCTGTGTGTTCCCCAGAAGTAGTGGGTGTTCCTACTGAAGCTCTCACAGCTGTGCTTGGCCTGGCCTCTGTGCAGAGACCAGCAGATGACAAGAGGAGCAGCTGAGGCTGCTGCTCTGAGGGGCATTGGTGTGGTCAGAGGGGCTGTGGCCAGTCTGAGTGTCCTTCTGTTGTAACAGGCTCCTCTTACATGTAAGCAGGGGAGTAAAAAGGCATTTGAATGTCTTCACATTCACAGTTTATACCTAAGTGATGACTTTGAGAAATACCTCTGTACCTGCTTTTTGCTTTTGTATAGCAATTTTACATTCCCTTTGCTTGTAATCCAATCCAAAGGGGATTTTTTAGCAGCACAAATCAGACATTTTGGTTTTCATGGGCTTTAGTTTGTGCATACTGTGAAACTTCTCTGGACAAGCCTGGCTGTGTGAAGTTCACTCAGAATCAGTTGGACTTACATCTTTTGGACCAGATGTGTGCACATTGTTGAGCCTAGCAGTGAGATACTGCTCTGTCATGTTTTTAATTACTGTAGAAGAGGAGGGAGGGAGTGTGGTACTGAGTCCCTGGTAACTCTCCATGCACTTCTGATCCCATCAGGTGAACTTCCGAGGAACACTGCAGAAGTTGATCAGAATCCGAAATCCCTGGGGAGAGGTGGAGTGGACTGGGAAATGGAATGACAAGTGAGTCAGTGGCTTACTTGTTGCTAGTAGCCCTTTACTGCAGGGCTGCAGTCATGTTTCTGTGCTTTTCTATCTGTTCCCTACCTGAAATTCCTCTGTAAGTCCTGCCTGGATGTGATGTTCACACAGAACAGTTTCAGAGAGAAGCATCCCTTCACTGTCATCTCCCTCATAGCCAGCACAGTATGTGGTGCCTTTCATGCAAATTCCAGCCTTTGTGTAAGATGCAGTGTTTTGGTTGGTGAATCCTAGAAAGTTCCCCGTAGTTTCTGCTTATTTAACAGCCTGGATTCAGTGGAGAGCTTCTGAAAACTGACTTTCTAAAAGGGATTCAAAAATCCATTTCTGCTGTTAGCCATGAAAGCTGGAGTTTACTCACTTCTGTGGCTGGGCAGTTTTAATTCTGACTCTTTTCTGTCTCAGTCCAGGCATTAGCACTTTCTAAAAATAATACTCTGTTTCTCATCCTTACCTTGGATATTTGAGAGTTGAGGTGTTTTATGTGCCAGGTGCATCTATTTTTAATTCTGCAGTGGTTTGAGAATTCTGTAACTGCTAAAAGTTAGATCTTGTGCCAGAACAGCCACATTAAGGTTTCACCTTTCCCATAGGCTATAGTTGATTTGGATTCTCTTCCAGCTGCCCAAACTGGAGTGGTGTTGACCCTGAGGTGCGGGAGCGACTGACCAGGAGACACGAAGATGGGGAATTTTGGTGAGTGTCACTGGGTTCCCATTCCAGCAGAAGGGAATGTCAGCTGCTCTGCTTTCATTCATGCAAAGTAACCTCTCCCAGTCTGCTCTCGGAGATGAGTGTGCAAATGCACCCCAAACCCTAGGCATAAATCACAGTGACAGGGAGGGAGGATGGACAAGGTGCTGGTATGGAAAACCTGTCTCTCCTGAGGAGACGTTGCCAGTGGCATTGCCTCCCACAGGATGGCGTTCAACGACTTCCTGAGGCATTACTCCCGCCTGGAGATCTGCAACCTGACTCCAGACACCCTGGCAAGTGACAGGTACAAAAAGTGGAGCCTGCTGAAGCTGGAAGGGAACTGGAGGCGAGGAGCCACTGCAGGGGGCTGCAGGAATTACCCAAGTAAGAAAAACTGGAGAAACCTTTTACTTGTCCTCTTGTACTTTCTCTGGGAGCTTCCAGGAAATGGTATGGGATATTTAGGACTAATCTCCAAAAAGTGCAGGTGTGTGGGAAATGTGGCTCCCTGTTGAGGGCCCGTTGTGGTTGTAAAGGCGGGAGTGGGGGTGGGCAGGGCAGTGCATTGGTTTTCTCTTCTCACAGCTGATTTTGGCAGCCAGAGCCACATCTGTCCCAGCTGACATGTTTAAATATCATCATGGCTGCTGTCAAAGAGGCCTCTGAGTAATTGGCTTAATTCCACTTCCCAGACACTTTCTGGACGAATCCACAGTATTTAATCAAGCTGGAAGAAGAAGATGAGGACCCCGATGATCCTGAGGGAGGCTGCACATTCCTAATTGGGCTGATCCAGAAGCACCGTCGGAAGCAGAGGAAGATGGGGGAGGACATGCACACCATCAGCTTTGCCATTTATGAGGCAAGGAAGGCTGTGCAGGAGTGTGGGAGGAAAAGGGAAAATCATGCCCCCTACAAATGGGATAGTGCAGTTCCCATGCTGGGCTTTCCATCAAAACTCAGATGGGTTAAGTTGGACAGCAGCTGCAGCAAGGAAGCTGTAAAGAAACAGAAAGCTGCATTATTGCCTTGGTTAGCCCCTGTCTCCTCTCCTGATGACAGAGAGGTCAGAGAGGCAGGAGTGCAGATGGGGAGAAATTGTGCAATACAAATTGCTATTCAGTAAAAATCATGGTGGGCTGCAGGGAGGAGATTCAGCAGGAAGTCACAATCAGCCTGGCTGTGGCTGTGCCAGGCTGTGCCCACACTGCCCCAGGTGAGCCTCACCTGCCTCAGGGATGGAGCTGGGAGCTGAGCCAGAACTTGGTCTTGGGTGATGTGGGCTCAACACCCACCTTCCCTCCAGCCAAGTCTTTTTTCCTTTTGGTTCATTCAGTGTTTGGGGTTTTTTTGTCAAGAATGTGGATGTCCTTGCAGAGTAATGGTGAAAAGAAGATGGAGATGCCATTCAACAAGCAAGTAACTCTCTCCTTTTCTCCTTGCAGGTGCCCCCAGAGGTATGTGGCATGGGTTGGTGGTCGAGGTGCGGATTTGGGGCTCAGTGGCTGGTGGGAAGAAGAGGTTCAGAGGATCCTACTTCATTGCTGGACAACATGGCTGCACAGAGTCTACAGTTACAGGCTGTTTATTCTGGAAGGGGCCTTGAGCCCACCTTGCATTTTCAGAGTGTCCTGGATTGGGATAAGAGTGTTCAGTGCTGTAGAAACTCCCCAAAGTAGCTCTTCTGTGGCTCTTCTCCCAGCCCAGCCCCACACTTGCTCCCCCAGAGCACAGCTGCATCTTCCAGGTTAGCACAGAGTTCATGTTTGACTCATGAATAAT
>VWYE01003890.1:0-36620 GCA_013398995.1 Alaudala cheleensis
TAGTGTTATTGTTGTTTTCAGATTAAAAGACAAGAGCTGTCTTAAATAGAACGAGGAAATGTATTAAATATTGTTTTCAATGTTAATCTCTAAGTTAATAACAACCAAGCTGAAAATTTAAGTTGTACATATGTCTAAGTCCAAAACACAACTCTTAGCTCTTTAGTTTCTGCTGAAAACAAGGGGCTTTCTTGCAGATGTGACTGCCTTCGTTTTGTGTGTGTGAACCTAAAAGAACATGAAAGCATCTGTAATTTTAGTTGCAGTTTAGCATTTTACTAGAACCAGATTTTACAAGCTTCCATTTAATTGCTTTGGAAAGAGACTTAGCCTGGCAATACGCTAGCAGTACACTGGTATTATTTGATTTTTCTTGTAATTAAAAGTGCCTTCTTAAAAGTTTCCATCTGAGAACTTTTAAATTACATAATTTTAAAATAATGTAATGATTTTTCTTATTCTGGGGAGGTAATTGAGTTTATTGAATCAATCTGGTTTTCAGAGTCTGTTCCCCAGCTTTCTAAGGGAGTAGAATTTACTTAACTCAGCATGTCCAAGGTTCATACTAATTCTTGAAATTTTAATGTACCTTGAGATATGTTTGCTTCCAGTCTAGCAACAAAATTGCAGTAATAAATCTTTGCCTGCATTTTGAATTAGACATGCCAAGTGTCTTACCTTTTGGTTGCTTCTTAGAGGTATCATACGTACACATGTGTAGATTTTTCAGCGCACTGACAAGAAATAACATGGTGGAACAGCACTTTGTTTTTCTTCAACCTTTGCACCTGATGAATAACCAGGCAGTGTAAAAAAATAATAAACCTGGAAAATCCTTAGCAAAAGATTGACTAAGTTGAGCAACTTCTTATAGTCATCTTGGATTTAATTGGATCAGCAGCCAATAGGGAAGTCTAATTGTAGTATGCTGAAGTGTCAAGTTACAGATCATAGAGGAAGCAGTGAATTTAAATGCCACAGGTGATTTACACGTACATTTAGTTATAATCAATTAAAGAAATGCTGGTGACAAAAAAAGACTTGCATTTTTAATTTGATCATTCATCAAATGAAGAAAATGTCAGGGTATTTGCATACTGATGTAAAGATTCCTAGTAGCTAGTTAACTCTGTGTTAATGCTTGTGTTTTGGAAACATCATCCTCAGAGGAGCTGCAAGGTGATACATAAAGCCCAATATTTACAAAGAATTACGTGCACTGCAAGGATGTCTGTAATACGGGCTGTATTTCAGGAAGAAGTTCTAAAATCATACTTGCTCTGGAGTGAATGTCTATGTACAGGCTGAAAAAGAAAAGGATTATATTGATATACAAGCACAGTGTCCTATAAATTTTTACTTGCATTAGTGCTTGTTCTGTCCAATGCATACCACCAAACTACAGAACAGTTCATCTCCTTTCCATCTGCATTTCTCTCAAATATGTAGCTGTATAAATTGTTTTACTTCACTATGTCTCTGTTGTTCCTGTCACTTTTGTTTTGCATAATGTCTCAGAATATTCTACAATTTTTCCAGGCCTCATCGCTGATTCTGCTTCATTCATAGTGTTCAAATTACTTGTGGTAATGACTTGTGTTTCTGTGACAGCTATTGCTGATTTTTTTCTTGAAAAACCATTAAGTTGCAGCCTCCCCTCAGAAGGTTTCTGCTAGAGAAGATGCATCATAGTAAGTCAGACATTTCTAGTCTCAAGGACATGCTGGATCGTCTTGAAGTATTTAGCCAGGAGTCCATATAATGTAAGAAAAGGAGAACTGCCTCATGTAAAGAGGCTACTCTGTAATGTGTCTACACACACTTTAAATAGAGGGCACTGGGAAAGTAGGTTTCTTTCCTTGTCCTGCCTTGCACACTTTAAATGTCAGTCAAAGAAGAGAGAAATCCCATAGAGCTTGGAGACACCACTGCCCCCAAGAGTGGTATTACTGTATGTATATCAAACTCTATTATCACTCTTTTGAACTTTCAGTGATCTCCAGAAAAGGCATTTTGTATTTAAATACAAGCTCCCTCTAAGCTGTACTGTGGTGTCTCCAGGAGAATTACATCTAGAGTGGAGATTTCTTCTGAAAATAAGCACCCTTAGCATTTTGTTTAATTTTTAACTGTGCTTTCTCTATTTTCTTTCTTCCGTGTCCGCAGTTGGGCTTGATTTGAGAGAAAGTCTCACTGCTGAGACCTTGCAGCAGCTTTCATAGGTCCACACTGAGGCATGAGGAGCATTCAATAAAGAAGTAACGTGAAAGCTCCCTGACAGCTCCTAGCTCCGTGCCTTCCAAAAGGACTTGGATCAAGATACAAGAGTAGCTTGAAAAAATAGCTCCTTTCCACTACCACATGTAACATAATTAATAATTTATAAACTGGTGCACGTGCAGTGAGGGCCTCATATTTGGACTGGATTTGAATAAATAAGTTTTAGTCTCAAGAGGGTATTAAATTTAATGTCATGTTATAATCATCCGGTGTTTCTTATGCAGTCTCAGTGCACTCTAAATTTGCCGTACTAAGTGGGAGATCGTAACTTTGATTTGTTTCATCATCATCAGGTCCAAAGCATTTTTGTGGCATGGCCTGCTAACCTGACAGAATTTCTGCATAATATCCTCCATTTCCTGGAGAGTATAGATCTTGTTGGAAGCTATTTGGAAGTGGTTACACTTTTGAAACTCTTGAGAATTCCTTGCGTAATGAGAACTGTGGGGAAATGCTGAGGGAATGGCATTGTTTGATCTCCAGAAGAGAAGGCTTAGTGGGTATTTTATCAAATAAAATGGGCAGGGGTTAAGGTCAGTGATGCCTAAGGGCAGGACAAAAGAAAATGATCACGTATTTGAGAACAGGAAAGTCCATTTAAATATCAGGAAAAACTCTTCTGTTTGTAAGAATAAGCAAACATCAAAGCATTGCCTAAACAATGGTTGTGGTGAATCCATCCTTCAAGGTACTGAAAAGCTGAAAAAGACAGTGGCATCCTGCTCTACGTGACAGTACTTTGAGTAGTACACAGGTTGGACTGGACAACCTTCAGAGTTCATTCCAATGTCAACTGTACTTTGCTTCTACAATATTTTCATTGTTTCCTTACCCTGAAATGATCATTGTGCAGTTCCACTATTTTGCATAACCACTTAAACTTGAGGGCATTGCTGTCTGCAGNTGCTTCTACAATATTTTCATTATTTCCTTACCCTGAAATGATCATTGTGCAGTTCCACTATTTTGCATAACCACTTAAACTTGAGGGCATTCCTGTCTGCAGTCTTTGGTCCGGTAGTGTCAGTTACACAACTTACAACTTGTTGTCTTACAACTCAGGAAAAGCTGATGAAAAAGAGAAGGAAAAAAATGCTGAAGGCAGGTATTCATCTGGTTTTGTCATTCTTAACAGGGGAAATCGCTCTGGAAATAAGCAAACTGTTTAAGCAATCTTTCATGAACAATGAAGGGAATTGAGATATACTCTTCAGGGTCTCAGGAGTTTGTGGGTTTTTTTAAATGGCCTTTAAGTAGGTTCTCAAGTTGACTCTATAGCTTTCAGGAATTTCATAGATATTACTAGACTTACAAAACAGTGAGAACAGTTCTTTATGGGTTCTTTAAATCTGCTAAGACAGTTGCTTATAGCTCACTATAGCTAGAATGGTAAAGTTTTTGCAAACTATAGATTTCCTAAAAAGATTAAGGTCCTGAATCAAGAACGTCAAAAATGCCTAATTTCTTAGTTCTTGCATAGGTAAAAAACTACGCTGCTGAGACCTCTGAAACCACTCTCCATTCTGAAGTAATCAACAAGTCTTTGCAAAGAGTTGTTTATCGTCATCATCTGGTGCTGTCAAGTTCTGATATCTGTATTATATTTTCTTAATGTGCCTTCACAAATTGCATGCCAGCTTCCTTATTTCAAACTACCAGTTACTCCAGAAATTCCCTGATTGAGAGGAAAGACCATACTTTTGCCAGTGTTGAAATCAATGCAAATAGACAGTGTGCAGTGTTGGGAAGCACCTTGTGGGTATTCTAGAGGCAAAGAATTCTTCATTTTCCTCTACATTTTGTGAATGTTTGTTTAGCTATTTCAGCTCCAAGTAGATTAGATGCAAGTTGGTAACTCCTTTTTATAGAGTGTAGGCTTTTTGTGTTCCACTGAGCACTTCAGTGAGGCTGAAGGAATACTGGAGCTTGAAATGAGTGCTTACAATATTTATTAAACTGTAAAAGTTACAAAAACATTATATTTTTACAGCACAGAAAAGTTAATTCAAGCTATAGGAGAAGATATTGAGCATAAAAAGGTTATGGCAGATGACATAATGAAATACACGTCACAGGAAAATCAAGCTAAATACATGGAGATGAAAGCTGCTAATGAAAAACTCTGCCAGGTTTGTCTCATTATGCTTACCTAAAATATTTCTTAAACTGGCTTCATGGGGTTTAGATAAAATTTAAGTGCTGAGGAGCTTGACAACAGAGTAATACAACAACAAAAGCTTGCTGGTGTCTTAATCAGTTGTAGAAGTACCTGAAAGCAGAGCATTTGGCTAAGACCAAATTCTTTGCCTTCTTATATTTCATACTTAAAGAAAAATAATGTTCACAATTTTCTGTTTGAATTTAGGGTTTGACATGCAGTTTTAAAAGCCACTGCAATACTTAGATGTTTCATCACGTGTAAAAAGCAAGCAAAAAGGAAAAATTGCCCTAGCAATTTTTGTAAATCACTTGAATAGAAAGTTTTCTTCTTGTGTACAAAAGTGAATCTGACTAGCTTTTTCTGTTATTATTACTATTATTATTATATGTCTGAATGTATCATAACAAATGAACTGGGCTTTACAAAATGTTTGTTACTTCACGAATCCTTGTGTTAGCAATAGGAGTAACATTTCTAGGCTCTCTGGGATGATCTATTTCAAGCCATAGTCTTCAAATTTTCTCTGTATAGTCTGTANTCTGAAGTAATCAACAAATCTTTGCAAAGAGTTGTTTATCATCATCATCTGGTGCTGTCAAGTTCTGATATCTGTATTATATTTTCTTAATGTGCCTTCACAAATTGCATGCCAGCTTCCTTATTTCAAACTACCTGTTACTCCAGAATTTTCCTGATTGAGAGGGAAGACCATACTTTTACCAGTGTTGAAATTAATGCAGATAGACAGTGTGGAAGTGTTGGGAAACACCATGTGGGTATTCTAGAGGCAGAGAATTCTTCATTTTCCTCTACATTTTGTGAATGTTTGTATAGCTATTTCAGCTCCAAGTAGATTAGATACAAGTTGGTAACTCCTTTTTATAGAGTGTAGGCTTTTTGTGTTCCACTGAGCACTTCAGTGAGGCTGAAGGAATACTGGAGTTTGAAATGAGTGCTTACAATATATATTAAACTGTAAAAGTTACAAAAACATTATATTTTTACAGCACAGAAAAGTTAATTCAAGCTATAGGAGAAGATATTGAGCATAAAAAGGTTATGGCAGATGACATAATGAAATACACGTCAGAGGAAAATCAAGCTAAATACATGGAGATGAAAGCTGCTAATGAAAAACTCTGCCAGGTTTGTCTCATTATGCTTACCTAAAATATTTCTTAAACTGGCTTCATGGGGTTTAGATAAAATTTAAGTGCTGAGGAGCTTGACAACAGAGTAATACAACAACAAAAGCTTGCTGGTGTCTTAATCAGTTGTAGAAGTACCTGAAAGCAGAGCATTTGGCTAAGACCAAATTCTTTGCCTTCTTATATTTCATACTTTAAGAAAAATAATGTTCACAATTTTCTGTTTGAATTTAGGGTTTGACATGCAGTTTTAAAAGCCACTGCAATACTTAGATGTTTCATCATGTGTAAAAAGCAAGCAAAAAGGAAAAATTGCCCTAGCAATTTTTGTAAATCACTTGAATAGAAAGTTTTCTTCTTGTGTACAAAAGTGAATCTGACTAGCTTTTTCTGTTATTATTACTATTATTATTATATGTCTGAATGTATCATAACAAATGAACTGGGCTTTACAAAATGTTTGTTACTTCACGAATCCTTGTGTTAGCAATAGGAGTAACATTTCTAGGCTCTCTGGGATGATCTATTTCAAGCCATAGTCTTCAAATTTTCTCTGTATAGTCTGTACAGACATAAATTCAGTGTTTCCCATCCATCTTAGAATGAGCTGAATCAGTCATCAGGGCTTACCTGTCTCTTTCTGGACTATGAAGATACTGTCATGGCTAGTTCTGATTTTAAAATTTTACTCTAAATTTCTGAAGTATATATATATAGTAAATTCTACCCATGGTACTGATTTTAAGAGGAAAATAATAGAAAAAGGGCAAACAATTTTTTAGTGTTAGCCCAACTGCAGATAACAATGATAAGAGTAATGGAAAAGTTGGATGCTGGAAGCAAGTCTTTACTACATCTGGGTTATGAGAAGGAGCTGGACAGAGTCTTGTCTTTCAAATTTTTAAGAGCAGCAGTGAGACGGTTTACAGCATTTGATACATTCTAAGGTTTAGAACAAAAAAGTAGCTGATCAAGTAGTAATTAGTTTTGCATTTTGCTTCCTCTTTAGGAATTGGTTGTTCAACAGCAGGAGCTGGATGCACTAAATGTAAAGGAAGAGAGTCTAAGAGCTGTATGTATGATAACGAGTGGTCTCTGTACTGAGCTTCCCTGAACACTAGTGTAAAGAGTAATACAGTAGAAAAAATACTATCATTTCTTTTCCTTAAATTTTCATATGCTGTAGGATCATGCTCTAGTATGGGAAGGCAAATCTGCCTCTGGTTTCCACTAATACTTTCTAATCAGTTTTAGGTAAAAATGTCTTATTGAGGAGAACTTTTTCATAATGGGTTTTTTTATGAATAACAGGATCTATGAGCTGCAGCATACAGTCAGAAAGTATAATTGTCAAATACTGCTAGATATTTTTCAGGCCTTTTGAATGTTGTATATAGTTTGAAGTCCCCTAGAAATTTTGAAGCAATAAATCTCCTCAGAAAATTGGCTCAAGGAAGAACTTGTAAATCAAGAAGTAACTGATTGGGATATTCTGTTCAAGAAAACACAATATTAACAATATGCATTATAAATTTTAGTTTTCATAAAGTACTTTATAAAGGGGTTTTTATTGTCTCTTTGCTTTTTGTAAGAAGTAAGTTTCACTTGCAATGTGTAGGTAAGCGTTGCTTAGCTAAAGTATGGTTAGCCACAATGCTCTCTTCCCATCTGAGAATAGCTAGTTGGTGTTTGCTTTTCCCAACAGGAAATAACACAGTCTGTGGTGAAACAGAAAACTCTGGACTTGTATGAAAAGCTCCATGAGCTCAAGGAACGTCGAGATCGAATGATTGATGAGGATAAGAACATGGAGTCTCCGCAGGAGGAAAAAAAGAGATTACTAAAGCAGGCAAGAATAGAAAATGTGGTTATGTAAAAGATTCTCCAAGTCAGTATTATTAGGGGTGATATTACTTGAAAATGCTTAAGTTTGAAATTTGCCTTTATTTGTGCTCTAGACAGCACAAGTGGCCTGACATTAAAAACAGCTAATGAGTTGGAAGGTTGGGATATTTCAGGTTCAGCCAAAACCTGGAGACCTGTTGTAGTGGAGGGCTGTCAAGATAATCCCAGGGCTGGAACCCTTCTTCTGTGAAGACAGGATGGGAGAGTTGGAGCTGTTCATCCTGGAGAAGAGAAAGCTCTGGAGAGACCCTATAGCAAAGTACCTAAAGAGGACTTATTAAAAAAAGGGCAGGACTTTTTTACACAGGCAGAAAATGATAGGATGGGGGAAACTGCTTTAAACTAAAAACCAGAATATGTACACTAGATGTTAGGAATAAATTCTTTACTGTGAAGGTGGTGAGGCACTGGAACATGTGCATTCAAGGCCAGGTTGGATGGGGGCCCCGGGCAAGCTAATCGAGCAAGGGCTGGGGAGTAGGGGGAAGGGTGAGTTTGAAAAAGATGATCTTTGAAGCCCCTTCTGACCCAAACCATTATATTATTTTAAGAAAACAAAATGGGCCCGGTGAGATTTTCAGCCGGTTCACTTGCTCCTATTGATGAGACATGTTGGTTGGGAAAACTGATCCAGTTGAGCAGCTCTTGTAACCAAACTCCAGAGAGTATCCTTGTGGGCTACTGAACAGGTATACAAGTCCAGTTTGGACTTGTAACTGGATCAGTTTACAATGGCCTATACTGTAATTAGCCATTTATACTGTATAGATCATTGGTCTGAGTGACCAATGGAAATTCGATTTTTCAAAGTATGATTTTAAAACGTTTGGAAGACATAGTGCTAAAATCGTATCACTTCTTGTTGGACTATGTCACAAATTTGTGATTTCAAGTGCTAAGTTTCTATTCCCTGTATTTTTAATTCAGATTTTTTAAAAAAATTTTCCTTTTTTCATTTGTGGATTTGATTTCGTGTGTTAAAGTTGTTAAACTTTTTTATAGATTAAAGGCGATGCTGAAGAAATTGCAAGCATGGAAAGACAGTGAGTAACCCCATTACACTGTTGCTATAAGTTATATGTACACCCTAGACACACATAGTTGTGTTCCTTCAGAAAGTCTGTTTCTATAGACTTTCACAACATCACCACATCTTCAAACCTGTACTAGTGTTAACCTTCCACAGAGAATAGAATATGTTCTTCTGTTTTGAGTAAACAAGTTTTGTAGTGATAAGACATTTAGATCTGCATAATAAGATACTTCCATCCCCTAGGAACACGCCTTGAGAACATAAATTGGTAATAGCACTGACTTAAACTTGTTTAAGGCTGAAGAAGATGTTGATTTGTAAGAGCTGCTTCTCGGGGACAGCTATGAAAGAACCTTCATTAGACTGCAGTCACATTTTTAAGTTTATGTGTTCTTCAAACCTCTGAGTTACAAAAGTTCCATTCTAAAGAGTAGAAGAGCATTGCTTCTTGATTCTTAGGTACTGGGCCTTTCTGAAGACTGGCCAGAAAGTCAAGTAATGTATTGAGTAATGTATTGAGAGGTAGGTAAAACAGTACAATATTTTCTGGATTTGAGCCTTTTGATTTCTCTTTCTTGAAAGAAAAATTGAGATAATTAATAAAATCTCCTAGAAACAATTTAAAATTCTTTTAAGCAATATTCCCAACTATAATTATTGGTTAATTTTTAATGCATTTTAATTGGATAATAAGTTGGTTGACAGATCTTTTTAATAGATAATAATAACAAAGAATTATATTTGAGATTTTATGTACAAATGTGTTAAGGGTACTTTGATTTCACACTTCAATTGAATAAGTAGCAAATTTCTTAGTTGATATTACGGATATTACTGAATACAGTTTAAGGAATACACTTACTGCAGTTCAACAATTATGTTGTACCTCTCCAAAGCTGAATAGCAACCAGCAGAGGAACTATTTTTGAGTAAGTTAAGAATTACTGATGACTCAACAAAAATTGTTTTTTAATAAAAAGGAGGCAGAAGATTTCTATTTAATAGGCAGAGGACTAAAGTTACAGATTATTTACATATACCTTTTATAATAACAAGATCATCCTGATATTCTTTTGGTTTTGATAAATGTGTATTTTCTATTTTTATTCTTGACTTCTCTCTTCAGTTTTGTCTAAAATAAAATAAGTATTTTACAGCACAATTTTAACCTTGACTCTCATTATCTATTTGTTAGGTTGGCAGAAGTAAAAGAGAAAACAGATTATTATAAAAAGATGATTCAACAACTTGATACAGATATGGAGAACCAAGGAGGTAATATGATTAGTATTGTAAGCAGACTGTGCAGAGCTGTGTCTGTTTGTTCTATAACAAACTGTTGTACCTAGAAGTTGTTTAAAACTTCTGGGCTTATGCAAATGTGCAGTGCTCATCAGCCTGAGAGGTTCTGTGCCTACAGGTACAGCCTTTTCAGACATAATCTATGGGGAGTACCCACCTTTAGTGATACATTCAACAAGTTCATGTTGAAAATTACCATATATAATAATAGGACAGCTATCAGGTTTTCTGTCCAATTTTATTTTTAATATTGTTTGAGGAATAGAAGTATACGTTACTATAAGCACTGCAGAACAAGTTTATATTTAATTTTTCATTAATTTTACCTTTAACTTGATCTGTTACACTGCCAGAGAATGAGGAATTGAGAATATTTAATAGCCATATGTGAAGCAGACCAAATTGAGTATTATTTTTGTCTGTCTTTAAAACTTCTCGGGTTGATCTTTGCAAGAAGTGTTTGTAAGCTGCCCTGTAATGGCCTCAGTTTATACTGACCTCCAGCAAACACATGCTGCTAGTGCTTAGGCTGGGTTAGTTTGGAATTTGTCCTGGCACTGGAAGTATGGTTCTGGAGGAAGTAACTCGAGTTTGAGCACGGGCCCTTAAAAGCTGTAAAAGATTCTCCACAAAATGAAGATTCATGGAATGGAAAACCTTCTTTTGATTATAAGAAATCTTGTTCACATAGGAACTACATAAATATATGCCTACATTCTAAAAATCTTTATAGCAGGTTATTTGACTTCTGTAGGATTAAGGAATTGATGTTCTTCTTACTTGATGCCTTTTCTAGTGCAATTAGTGTAAAATCTAATTGTAAGTTTCTTCCAGGTGAATAAATACCTAAAAATCTGCCCCTAAACAAATGTTTCATGCATCTGTTTATCATCTTTCGCATAACAAAATACTTCATATTTCTACAGATTTTTTTTTTTGCAAATAATTTATCAAGACTGTTGTATTAGCTTTTGGGTTTCCAGATAGTATTATTGTAAACTTTATTGCTCTTTAAATTTTCCTTTTTGTTTGGCTTGCAACCATTTTTTATTTTAAATTTGGAGAAATATAGAAGGTAACAAGTGAGTTGCTTTTCACATTTTATAGTTTAGTGTACACATACAATCATTCATTGCTGGACTGTGTCTTTCACTGTTTTAGAAAAAGAAGTCTGTTGAAGAAGAGAGTTTGAAGTATATGAGAGAAAGCACGTGCTCTCTGTCAGTGTATCAGAACCAGTCAGAATATTCAGAATCAAGTTACTTTCTGGTATACTGCAGAGGGAATTATACCTCTTTGTGTAACACAGAGGGAATAAAGATATTCATAAAGAGTAGCTTTAAGACACAGAAATGTCAGCTCCCAATGCTGTCTTCTTTAGTGAATGGAGGGAAAATCACAGAGGACCATTCATACTTCTCTAAATCAGCATCTTGGCATGTCCTTGAAATTCCTGTGCTCTCTCCCTCCCCAGTGACTTTACTTCTGGATCAGTATTTAAATATTACTACATAGCTTTCCCACAATTCAGCTCTAAAGTTTTTTATATAAATCTCAGATGAAGTAGCCAGTAAAAAAAAAGAAATTTTAACTAAGGATCTTTTATATTTTAGGATAAATATTTCAGTGTTAGAAATATTTCTGAGCAGGCAAAAGACTAAACAGACCATGTGGAAATAACTGTCTTCAGGTTTTGCCTACAAAATCTAAATAAGTAAATAATGCCCCCACTTACTACATGGTCCTTTACGGATTGGTCAAAGTCAGCATTAACTCATAGTGCAACAGACTTAACCCTTCATACATTGAAGGAAAGGTTAAGATACTTGTGCATGTAATGGTGTGTTTTAAAGAAAACTTACTGAAAAGACATATCAAAGTTGTGGTCTTCAATTTTTTTTGTTTCTATTAACACTTGACAGATCATGTAACTCTGTTTCATGGCTCACCATTACTAGAATTTTTAAGAGTAGAGCAGGCTAAGTTATTAACTATTGGAGCCTTGTCTTGCAAAATTGAGGAAAGAGTCCAGCAAGGAACAAAGCCACAGCTGCAAGGAAGCTGAAGCAGAATCAAAGTTCCTTAGGGCCCCTGAGGTGTTCTTATTGTTTGGATATACTAGATAAAAAGGAAAGCATGGGAGTGCACAAATAAAAAGTCCTAGGGAAATTTGCTTGCTCAGTTTAATCTGTTTGATTAACCTATTTGATTCTTCTACTATGTATCCTTTAAAATTAAAACATTACGTTAAAAATAAAAGAGATTCAGTTAAAAATACAGATGTTTGACATTTGAAATTATTTCTAGGAAATGAATTGTCTCATCTTCTTGTGACAAATATATCAGGTGTCCCACTTTACTAATATATATGAGTTATAGATTATCAGTAGTTGAATTTAAAAATAGTGTGAATATGTATGTTATTCCTTACCTCTAATACCAGTATATGGAAGGTGTATGGAATGTTGTTTCAAACTCAATTGTAGAAAGCTTTCTGTGCATTTTATTTGCTAGACCATTGCTTGTACAGTTTGCCTGTTTATTTCCCTGAGATTATCCTTATGAAAGTCCATTCTAATAGGTGAAAGTGCAGTTGAACTGGTTCATATACTAAACAGGACTGCAGAAAGTTTTAACTAATCATGGTGCCCAAATGCACAGAAGCATTTGTTCTCTATTATTGAAATTCAGTTGACTTCAGAAAAACCCTGTGAACTTCCTTTGTCCAAACCAAGTATTTATCCCACTCCTATCTCTCAGAAGTTGTAACCCCTAAAAGGTTGTCAAAATTGCATTGAGGCTGATTTATTAAGCTATCTTCTTTTTTAATTTAAATATATATATGATGTAGTTAGTTGAACTGACTACATTAAATGAAATAGGATGAATCCTGAAGTTCCTAAACATGTAGTAATTTTATTTTTGAAATAGACATTTTGCCTTCCTGAAGGAATCCAGACCTGAAACAATATAAAGTTTTACATCTCTTGTAGGAGAAGAAAATTGGAAATACAAGGAGTTGAAGAAGAAGGAAGAAATCATGGACAGTAAGTTGTCTAATATTATTTCGCCTAACATTGTATATATATATATAAAATTACACCTAAATTACAGGTTTTGTCTTACTGTTAAAAGAGTTAATTTAGAGCTGCAAAGAACTGATGTGCTGATCTTTGCATAAAGTTCTGCAGTTCTGAGACCTGAAAGATTTAGGGGAACATGCCAGTAGTCTTAAGCATGGGGAAAGAGCAAATATGGTGCCTATGTAAAAGAAGAGTGGACAGTGAAATACAAGCCAGTCAGATTAGTATCAGTTTCCAGAAATAATTTGGAAAAACTATGTAAGCAAACAATATGTAAATGTTACAGGAATGGGAATATGAATAACACTAGTATTAACTTGTCAAGTACAAACAACTTTTTTTTCCATTTTGTGTCAGAAAAATACTGCAGAAAAAGGAAGTTGTAGCAGATTATGTGTACTTTAACTTCAGTACAACTTCCGCTGTCTTGTGGTGGTTTTAGAAGCAAGCTAGGCAAATATTGTCCATTATTAACCTATATTGTGCATTAGGTTAAAAAAATATTAATTTTGAAAGATTCAGTGCCAGAATGAAAGGATGTATTTTGTGGAATTCTGCAGTGTGTCAGATGTTCAGGTGAGTCAGTATTTTCTTAATCAGTTGGATGATGGGAAAGCATCTGACAGAACAGTTACAAAAAATATTCCATCAGAAAAGCTGAAATCCTGTTGGAGGACATGGTTAGAATTTAGTATACTTCTGTTATGTTAGAAATCAATTATAAAAAAGTTTGGAAAGGACTAAGTGTAGGTTTCTACACTTGGGTAGAGTAATCAACAGCGAAAATGCAGAGTAGGTAGGGGTTTGTTAGGTGCAGCTCTGTGGTATAGCTCAGAGAGTGAAAGACAAAGTGAAGATGGATGAGTAGTATCAGACTAACAAGGAAAATACCACAACACTAGGTATACATTGGAGTGGAATTTTTTAGAAATATTTATTATTACAAAAGTAATATTTTTCCCTGTGCATCAGATTCTTCAGATGGGAGTATTGTCTCTAGTTCGGCACATAAAGAAGGGGGCTGTCAGTCCTGAGGAAAACTGATGGTGATATGCAGAAAGCATGACCTGCAAGGAGAAGATATAAAAGAATGAGTCTTTTATTTTAGAAAATTTATGACAGTTGTCGAATGTGTAAAAAGGCTGTTTCAAATAATAACAGAATAATTTATTTCTGCACATATATCGAGGATAGAAAAGGAGTAACATACCACTATCTGCAGAAAGATTTCAGGTTGGATATTAGTAAAAACTTCCTAACAATACAACTTAGCAAGCATTGAAATAGATTGTCCAGGAGAATTATAGAGTATCTCAGGAGCTGTGTGTGTGAAAATATAGATAAACATCTGAATTAACTGAAACAGAGCTTGTGTGTGCAGGTTTTGTCCTGGAGCAAGGGAATTAGATGAGCTCTTGCACCCTCTTGCATTCAAGAGTTTTTATGAATCTGTGAAATACACAGCATCCAAATGAAACAAGGTCAGTCAGACCATAGTGATAAAAAGAAAACTGCTTGCAAAAAAAACAGTGCAGTGAGATGTAAATACAGACCTTGCTTAATGTTTCTAAATAAAAACAGAATTTGAAACAAAAAAACCCCATAAAAAGTCCAGAATGCCAAAGGACAAAAACACTAGTCAAATCATATAGCTACTTTTTTGCAGTCCTAGTTTCAACATTGTAGGCTTAGTTTTATAGAATTACATCCATATCTGTGGATGTTTATATATATTAGTTTAATTGTTCATATTTGTTAATGTGTGAAAATGCTTTTCTGTCATTGTTGAATCCTTCTTGCCAAAACAAGGACTTCTCCAGATTCTATTCAGAAAGTGTGCAAACTCTTACGGTTCCTGAGTGCTCCTGTGTGTATAGGCCATGTTTCAGGAGAAGAGACCCAGCAGGAAAGAAGTGATCAGAACTTAGAGCTCTTGGCAGCATCTTGCTGGGCTTCTAACTTCTGTGTAATGTGTGCAACACATTTTAGTTTAGAATATCTCTATCACTAGAAATACTGTAGTTGATTCTTAGAACACAGATTACGTACCACCACTACAAATGTGTTGTCATATTCATTTGGACAGTTACTAAAATGAACGTAAACTGATCATGTAGTAAGGGAGATCACACAGAAGGGAAGAGGTGACACCAGGTACTCAAGTCTTTTTGCAGTGTTTGACATTTAATCCAGGCCATTAGATACAATAAAGTTAGCTATTTGCTTTATTTAGTAGCCCATTTTGATAGCTTTCAGATAAATAAAGGCCAAAAACTGCTGGAAGAAGCATTTAGAAAAGCATCAGAGATAGTGGGGATGAAATTTCTTTCCCATTGAGTGGCAACCCTCACCTAAACACTGTACAAGAAGGTGGTGGCCTCATGTCCAACATGTGTCACTGGAAGGATTCTTCTCATTTTCATTCCAGCCCAGACATTGACAAGTTTCAAGGTCTCTGTCACCTGGCTTTTAAATAAACAATAAAAGTAACCTGTCTGAAACTGTACTGCTTAGCAATTTAATGCCAAGTTTTGACTGGAGACAACATTGCAACCAAATAAGTAAGAACCTTCTTTTTCATGTTTCTTAATTTCTAGATTTTCTAGAGACTTTTGAAGATGTGAAGAATCGGGAATTGGAACGAAAGGCCCAAATAGAAGCCAGTATTGTTGCACTCCTGGAGCAAACGAGCAGGGTAAGCATGTAGCATTTCCATCCTCCTTTGGCAAGCTAGAACTTTAGACACACAGAACAGGAAAGTGGCTGGATAAGGAAGGATGATAGATTCAATATATTTATATTTATCTACATAATAATCTTCTAAAATGATTAAACATTAAGTCATGTACAGCTGTAGTTAAAAAAAGTATTTGTCTAATTTCTCTCTTTTTCTGGGGGAAGAATTTTGAACAGTATGTAATATTGTGACCAGAACAAAGAAATATTTTCATCATTTCTGTAAATGTTATTATATATATGTATTCTATCACTAATGTTACAGAAAATATTTGAGTTGTCCCTCTGATCTACTGAAAGTATGTCTAAAATACCCTAATATGTAATATTTAATGTAAATATTAGAAATTGATAACGTAACAGTTCAGAAACTGTTCCCATTTTCAGTCTGCCATTTTTTTTCACTTTCAGGACTTCTATTCTTTTAATGTTTTTGGCTCCCATGGATTTTTTTGTTATAGAAACCTTTCATCTGAGTAATATTTTGATTCTATGATTATTTTAATTTTATGATAATTTTAATTGTCTCCTACCTCTTTCAATGTAGTATACCAAAGGGTATATTTTAGGCACTGTCATTTATTTTACAACAGACCTATATGACAGCACAGTTTATATTTGCTGCATTTTTATTTCATCTGTGCTGGCCTGTCAATACAATTTTTATTAGAAGTTGGCAGAATGAAAGTCATTCACATTTAAATAACAGACAGTGTCATAGAACAGGAGAGTTTCTTACTTGTCCAGTTGCCAGTTGTTTCAAAAATACAGCATGTTCTTGTTGTTGGTAACACACAGAATCTGAATCATATGAAACAAATTTCATCTGTTACCAATCAAGAGCTGAAAACTATGCAGGAAGACCTCACTTTCAAATCAAGTGAAATGCAGAAGTCACAGAGCACTGCTAAGAATCTGATTACAGGTGAGATCAGTGGATTTTGTAATTAATTCCTTAAAATAATAAAGACTACCTGCATTGTTACACTGATATCATGTAGAAGATTTCCAAATATTAGATATCAGGCGATCTCCAAATATTGAAATACAGTGGTAAGTTCACAAATTTAAGTGCTTGTAAATAACAATTTATTTATTTTCCTCATTTTATTTCTATTTATTATATTTATTACTATCTATTAGATACTGTATACTATGCATTTATATTAAGTATGTATACTTATTTATATTTACCTTACTATTACTAAATGACCATCTTCCTTGCACAGAGATATGTTAAACAAGTGTATTTCAATACAGGGGTTGAATTGAGGTAGAATTTGATTTTGCTAATACTTACCACTAAATAAGATCTTTCATTATTTTGATAGAGTGTTTAATAAACTGAAACAGAGTCTTCCACAGTTATCTAACCATGTGTTATTTGTAAATTTAGTTCTTAATATCCCTTACTTATGGTTAATACTTTTCCAAAGGGATATGTACCACAGGCTTTAACTGACAACAAGAGTGAATAGCTTTCAAATCCCAAGGCTTCTGTTCTGCAGAGTGAATACTCATTTTGACTTTATTTTCTAAACATTCAAATACTTATTAGTGTCTTCAAAAATGTTTTCTGTAATTTCAGAAAGCAGACAGTTGTTTTCTTTCATTCCCATAACAAGTATTTCTGTAGTTCTTTATTTGCACTGTTTATGGTAAAATTGTCCTCACAATTTGTGTCTTTGCCAACATCATCATTGGTTCAGCAAACCTTTCCTTGTTCGTTGGGCTGAAAGGAAGGAGCAGGAATTAAGAACGATAAATCATTTTGTTAGAAGGCAGTTTTGTGTTGTTCTTCATAGTAATTGTCAAAATAGGAGCCAGTGTTGGGACTTCAAAGTAGTTATGAGCAAATCAGAAGTTGTTTGGCATGAAATGTCAGAGAAATTGATTTTCTCTTGTGTGTTTGAACATTCAGTGTTTGTCTGCAAATACTCATTTTACAGTTGTAGTGTAGTTTACATTTCTGGGCCTTATATTAAAAGTTAAAATATGATTTTTTTTGTCCTTCCATATAAGCATCATGTTGGACCAACATAAGGATGTTTTGGAAGCATGCTATAGAGGCATTATTGAAAGAAAAATTTCTTTCTCTGCAAGGGAAGATGAAGAAGTTACAGTACCTAATTTTCAGTAGACAATTTAAATTGTTCCTAGGTAAATGTCTGACAGCTGGGATTCACAGACAATATAACAAACAACTTAAGATACTTTCAGATAAACAGTGAATGTTCAGTTCGCACATTTGAAGTTCCTTTTAACCTTTGAATTACAGCACAGTCATCCTCAGGATTCTTTTGTTTTGATTAAAATCTGGATTTCCATATTTTCTTGCTGTAACAAAGATATAAGAAGTCCACCATCAGAGCCCTTAAAAAAAAATAAAAAAGAAAAGGAAACCATGAAGGGTAAACAAAAGTGCTGATGGCATAGTTTCCCAAACACATTTCCCTGGGTCACTGTAGTTTGTTCTGAGAATTTGCCACTGTGTACACACTGCATGCTAGATGCTGCAACTTCATGGCCTATCAGAAGGAACTGGGCTACATCCTCTTCCTGTCTCTTCCCCTAGAGGAATTTTGAGGTTTTTTCAGTTTTGAGTTTTTTTTCATTGAGTCTGCTGCTGGATAAGGATAAAATTTGCCCTTTCCAGTTTCTTTCCTTTTCTACAGAAAGTGTGAATGGATAGGAATATCCATTGCAGTCTTGTAATAGTATTAGACAGAACAGTCCAAGAAATTTTTTTGCCTTTTTGGCAATTAGGTTAGTACTACTCTTCACATGTAAAATAAATTCCAACTGGTCAACTACGTATAATTTTAAAATAACAAAAAACCGATATTAGAGCAACTATATAAAAAGTTACAAATTATATAGAAAATGCTGAAAAAGTTATAAATTATATAGAAAATGCTGTAATAAAACCTAAGTAAATCCTCATGAACATCTATCTTTTTTTTCTGCTATTTCTCTCCAATCTGAATTTGTCTTAAAATTTTATTTTTTACTGTACCTGGTCTAAAACTCTCATTTATTGGTGTCCTTAAATGTTTATCTTTAAAGCACAGTGCTGTAGGAACAAGAGAAGTAAAGCTGTGACCTGTTCAGTTGTGGTTTACAATCTGTCATTGACTCATACCAGAAACTTCATTGTGAAACTCTAAGCAGTTATGAAATATTGTAGACACAGTCAAAGTGTTTTCTAAAGTCCTTTGCAGTGGAAGGCAGACTTACTTACAGTGAATTACTTTAATGTGAAAGAATAAAGAATATTTCAATTTAAAATCCTTCTTTTAATTTGCATGGGAATTTTTCATATTTATATAAATGCTTCTTGCACATAGAGGATACTTTCAATCTTACCTTATGGATCAGCTTTCCTCAGGATAATTGCAAATGGTACACAAAAATCTTGATTTGTCTTTTTTTTTATTTTGAGGTTCCTGAAGAAATCATGAAAGTGCTCTGTAATAAACCAGAAATGTTGATAAAAGCGCTTCAGTCTAAAATATAAAAGTAAATGGCATAAATACACAAGCAGAGAGATGAGAGGAGCAAATTCTTGCTCTGAGAGTGTCTTGGTCAGGTGAGATTTTCCAATGTAAGTCCCCTGACAAAACTGTAGCCACAGTTTTTGGAAAGGTGAACTCTCCTTCTATCCCATGGACGGATTTATTTTCTTCTGCCTTAAAGATTTATTCTGCCTTTTTTCAAGCTGGGGAGGAAATTCTGTGTCCTTTTTTCAGCAGATCACCACAAATCTCAAGATGCAAACATATGCAAAGGAAAGGTTTTTTATGCAGTCTNTAGCACAAATCTCTGTGCTGATGCAAAGATGCAAACCTATGCCAAGGAAAGGTTTTTTATGCAGTCTCATCCCTCCCAATAGCCCATGTTGCCTGATACTTTGGAATGTAGCACAAAAACTGCATTAACTGTTACTGCTTCTTTGAGTTTGACACAAATCTGAAACACAAGAAGATCTAGCCATGTGTTTAATGTTCAGGAATGTGAATGAAATACAATGACAGGTCAGGTCACAAAACCATTCAAACTAAGTCTAACGTGCATCTAGTCCTTCCCCACTCCTGGTAGGTTACTTACGCCAAGACTGAGTCAAAGTATTTTTCTTACTTTGTGCATCTGAATTGTTTCTTCTCTCACACGTCTTGTTTCTGTCAGTCTCTACAGTCCTCTTTATGTTAGAATCCACCCACAGTTCTAATTCCTTTAATTACTTGTAACTCTGTTATGTTTCTAATGGAGTCTCGGAAGTAAATGCTGTATATTGTAGCCTGCGTTGATGTTATAAGCTGTGACACTTCTGTGGATATATGAAAGTGTTTTCCTGTACAAAGCAAATGTTTAAAGCAAGTTTGGCTATTTGTTGTCCTAAAACAAAGCCTTACCTGTATTCAAGCAGCACAAATAAAAATAACATGATTCAAAAAACCCAAAAACAAACAAACTGACAAACAAAAAAACTCCCTTGATTTGTCTGCATCATTGCAATAAACTTTTTCTAAGTTATCACCACTGCTTTATGATTGTGGTGCTATAATTATTTGTATGGTGCTATAAACATTAAAAATAGAAACACTGTGATACAGAAGATCATCACACTTTCATTACTCTTCACCTATGGATTATAGTACAGTAATTGTAGTATATGAGTCTGAATTGTGGCATGGTTGTGAAGATCAAATTTTTTCATTTCCTTCATATTAATAGTTCCCATAAATATAAAAAATCAGAAGTATATTTAGGAGCTGTTTATATTGGTTAAATACAGCCTAAATTGTTATGTGATGAGCCGTGTGTTTTGAAACAAAGAGTACTGTTAATTAGAAATTGTGTGTCTGGTGATCTAGAGAGTCAAAAACTGCAGATGGATCTACAGAAGATGGAACTGTTGGAGGGCAAGATGGTTGGTGAACTGGCTTCTCTTAAAGACAAAATTGAACAGACAAAAGCAGAGTTGGAGATCTACAATAATTTGCCAGCTCTGAAAGCATCAGAAGAAGAAAAGAAAAAGGTAATGAAAGGAATGAAACAAAGTATGTGCTTTTGAACAGCTAGTGGAGGGGAATCCAGTTTTGTGATTGACAGTCCTTGCTGACAGCTGAAAAGCAGGATTGCGCATCACTGCAAATGAATGCAAATTATGCTTTTATGTGTGACTTTCTAACTGGGTACGTGTAGCGGGTATTCAGCTGGGTATCTTTTGATAACCTCCTTCCACAAAATCTCCCCATTCTATTTTAGCAATTCAACTAAACTCTTATGTCATTTATGGCTACCCATAGCTTTGAATTTAGCAATCTAACACAGAACACAAGCAAAAGAGAATTTCCTACAAATTCTTAGTAACAGCATTTCCACTGGTGCTCATACAGTATTGTCTAAGCATACAACTTGGTCACAATCATTGATTGTTATTTTTGGGTTAGAGCATGCAGTGCTAGAAAAAAGTCTATGAGTTCTTTACACATAGGCATATGGTCTTGTTCTAAAAGGAAAAGTAGTAGCATCTTGAAATGTAAATTGAAGTAATGTGCCTGAAGCCTACAGCAAATTAACTCATCCATTAATCCATGTTTGTGTTGTGTTTTTCTAAATAGAAACTCCAGGATGACAAAGAAAAATTAACAAAACGCATCTGTGCTTTTAAGAAAATAATGAAGCCTTTGAATACAGAGTATGAGACACTAAAGAAGGAGCTGCAAGAAAATGAGATCCATTCTCAGGTATAGGTCAAGTTACATATTATCTCTTCAGTTGTTTCTTTCTTGGTTTTGGTTTTCTCATACACATGAAGCATTGTACAGACAGAATCTGTTTGTTCCTTCTCAGTGAGTTTTCTAAGTTATGTGTTGTAAGCATGTAGCTGTATTTGCTGTTTTCAAGCAAAATTTAATATTGTGCCACTAAATGGCTTGTAAGCTTTAGATTACTAGCAGAGATCTTTCTGTGCTAAAAGGTATGTGAATTCTTCGTTTAAGTGTGTTAGTCTTGCTCCAGACTCTCTGCCTTCTGCCCTTCCTTTGCTTAAGTAGTTTGAAGACAAACTTAAAAAGAAACTGCAGGGAAAAAAAAGTCACTACTATTAGCTAAGATCCCTCATGCTGTTAAATTCATGGTGATCATTTTTTTTCTTTAAATCTGTGCTATTAATTCCATTTTCCTTTTTCCAGTTCTTCTGTTCCTTGCAGTTTTAGGTTCTGTTCACATTTAAACAATTTCTGTATATATGTATGTTTACATCTCCAGAGTGAATCAGGAAAGAAGATGTTTATAACCTCTTGAGTGGCTTCTATTCTTTCATTATAAACACACATAAATTACTGTCATTTTGGCAGCAGAACTTTACTGGCATACACATTTGAATGCACAGAAGAAAAATAGATAACCTTAAAATAAGGTGGAGAGGGAAACTGATTTTTTAATTATATTTCACTGTTTTTTATTGAATGAGGTTGTTGAGATATTTGTCCTTTAGAACTGTTACTTTTTCTAATACTGTTAAAAGCTGAAGGTCATTTTTTACATCTTTGACTTACTTCTGAAATGAATGTTGTGGAGCAGATGAGAAGGCGTAACTCTGACTGAGGCATATTGTGTCCATTTGTAGCATAGGATTATTACAATCATTCTAGGGTGTTGATATAAATCCTCAAAGCTACATGCCAAAGTGTGGAAGACTTCAGATACTGTGAGTCTTTTTTGCCAAGATCAAATTTGAGAGTTTAGGTGAATTTGAAATGCGCACTGAGTTTTAAGATACTTGCATAATGAGGCTTAAAATGTTACATAAAATAGTGGTTGTATGGCATTTCTTCAGTTCATTAAACTGTGGCAGTTCTATTTTTGGATTTGTTTCTTTACTTTTTCTGTCCGGAGTGTAAAAAACTAAGGGTGAATGAAGGTATGTATTGTAATAACTGATTATTGGACATTCATCAAGCATTTTAAGTACAGACAGTATTCATAAATGTGCAGGACTTGGTCAGTTTTGCAAGAGGTCAACTGGTCTTCAAGCAGTTACTATAAAAGTACACAGAATCTTTCCTTTTCTGTGTGCAAGATAGTAAGTATTTCAGTTCCAGGCTCCTTTACTGGCTGTGTTGTGTGCAGCAATGTCTGCCAAGAGGACAACAAAAATTCTAATAGGTCAGAAATACCTAGTCTTGAGAATAAATGATTGCCTTGATGGCTGCGAACTAGTACACTAGATTGCTGTTAAGGTTTGGGTTCTACAGAAACTATTTTCATCTCTTCCAGCTCAAGAATAAGCTTTAAAGTAAAATACTGCGATGCTTTCCATATTTATTATCTTAGTTTCCACTTAAAGTTCAGTCTCAGAATGATTTTCAGTTTTACTTTTAAAAATAACATCTTCATATCTTGAAATGCAGAACCTTGAGCAGTAGCATCAGAAAAACAAATATAAAATTGTATTGTAAGGAAGCAGCCATCAATATAATGTCCACATTAGTTTCCTGTTGATGCTGAAAGTATTGAAGAAGTGCCAGCACTGAACCCACACTCCTACAATCTTCTTGCTGCAGCTCTGTTCTTATCACAACTTCTGGCATCAGACAGGAAACTTAACTATGGAAATAAGGAAGTTTCTTCTGTGTAGTGCTAAGTCCAAGACAGTGTCAGGAAATATTGTATCTTTGGTGATTTTAGATCTTACTGATTCTAAGAAGAGCTCCATCTAAATGATAGGAAGCATAATGAGAATTGTTCACCTTTTTACTTCTGACTTGCCTGTTAACTTCCTTACATGACAAGTCTTGAATTCTCATCTGATTTTTTCATCTGTCACTGCAATTGCATGCAGTGCTTTCATACAGATGGATTATGAAGTGCTCAGGTATATATGCAGGTTAATTGTCAGCAGCTTGAAAAACATTTTGCCATTGTTTCTCATTTCTGTGGGGTGTTTTTGTGAAAGAACTTTGATCTTATCAGTTGATAGAGTACAAGGTACTGATACAAAATTATTTGTGTAAAATATGTGTGTAATTATTACTGTCTTCATTTTTTGCTTTCTTTTGTGTATTTGTGTTTTCAGCTTACAAATTTGGAGAGGAAGTGGCAGTACCTTGAGCAAAATAACTTCATGATGAAGGAGTGTATCCTTTTTTTTAAGAAGTAAGAGTCAAATTCACACACTGTATTAATTGAGGAAGAAGCCTGTTTCCTCCAGTAGAATAAGACAGGATGGAATGGGCTGCAGAAGACAGGGGAGGAGGGGAAAGGCAATCCTTTGCAAATACTTGGTTAGCTGGTAGATATTATATATAGCAAAACTTGCATGTGTTAGCTGAAACAGTTTTACAGGGTCCTAAAGAATAAGCTTTGCCTTCTTTCTCAAGTTTGCCACAAGCTTTCATACAAAGTTCATCTTCACATCTCTCTTCACATCTTATCTGATAATAATCTGCCTGTGTAGCATTGTTTGGAAAAATGCTGGGCTGGGGGAACTATCCTGTAGCTCTCTCTCTATGGGATTCAAATTAACAAGTTGTATTCTGGTAATCATATTAGCAAAATTGTTACTTGTTGATTTGCAAATGGCTTTTATAAGATAGTTTTTGACATTAGGAAAACCACTGAAGTTTGTTTTAATTAGAATTGATGGTTCTTCTCATCTGGTACTATTTTTCTGTTTTTCTCCTTTAGTGATGATAGAGATCTGAAAAGGACCAGGCTTTGCTTTTATTTTATATTCTAGGGTCAGTGAATTTACTGCAATAAAATTACTTCTTTAAAATTATTTAAGAAATAAGTTTTTATTTAAAAAATCTGAAATCTCTTAAGATGCACAAAATCACTCTTAAATGATTACAGTACAAATGTAATTGGTAAAGGTAACATCAAAACTAGACCTCATCATCTAGTGTAGTGTGTTGAACAATGAACATTCCTTCATGTCTCAGAAAAGCACTGGGATATATTTCAGGAAATTCTGAGATAGCCTAGCCATCACAGAAATAATACTGATGATGATGATAATTACTTAGTAATTAATGCATATACTTATAGCCATATGTATATGATATTGTTTCCTGCAAATGCCAAATATCCCATTTCTCAAACCTGGTAAGTGCTCTAATACTTAGAAAAATATCTGAAAAAACTCTTGGACAGTGTAATATAGTTGGAGATACCTCTCTTTGAAGGAAGCTCTACAGAGATATTTTATTAAGACAATACTCTTAAACACGATTTTTCTTTACAGAAAAGACTTTAAGACAAACCAAGGGAAAAGTTTGATCAGGATATTAAAGTGTCTCCTAACTTGGTATGAAATATTGCCTATCCAAGTGCAGACTCTTACACAGAGTACTTACGTCTCCTTACTGGAAAGGGGCTGCTTTCTTGGACTGGGACTTTAGTAGCCAGACTGTATGGCTGTACAAAACTGAATGCCTTGAAATGGTTTGGTTTGCAATGTAGCAATAGGCAGAGTATATAATATGTGTATATATATATATATATATATACACACACACAAAAGTGACTCAGGCATGTAATCGCTTCCTTTTTCTACAGTGCTTGTCATGAGATAGCAGCTAGTAAATAAGTGTAAATCTTTTAGCCCTAGTCTGAGTTTTTTCACTATTTTCATCCCTTGGCAGTTTTCGCAGAAGGAAATGTATGGTGTTGTGGTTCCTTTGTGATTGGTGATTATGCTCATATTTATACTGGCAGTTTGTTTCCCTAATTCTTTTACTCAGTCATAGCAGAAAAAACTCGGGAGAGTGACTACCGGCCAGTAATGGAGAATTCGAGAAAGCTGGTCAAAGAATACAACAAAGCTCTCATAGAAGCTTTACAGAACACCAAGAACTGAACCCAGGCATTTCCTTCCTGCCTGAATGGACCAACAATGAGAGATGTGCAAAGGCTACCTGGAAAGCTGGACTACTGAGATCATTCTTTCACTAGGGTGACAAATATTCTTAAAATTATTTTTCCAGGTTTTTGGAAGTTACAGGTTTTAATACTATCCCCCCCCCTTTGCACTGTTTAAAATGTTTGTAAATAAACATCTGAATTTTAGAAACAAAAAGGTAATGTTGCCCAATGAGTTACTGAGGTCCACTGCTGAATTGCATCTCAAATGTGAAATTGTAATCTGCTTCACACACTGAATTTCTAATTGCCTTCTAATTGTCGTCCTACCCCTGCCAAACAGAACAGGACTGCTTGACAGGCTGTCATATGTATTATCCTAAATTACATGCATAATAAGATAACTGATGGTATCGGCATATCATACCTATACAGATAACAATTTATACCAAGTAAAGAAAGCATCTAAGGATGACAAGTATCTTTTAAAGTCAAAATTGCTTCATAGTGTAAAATCCTACAATAAAAGCAAATCCCAGCAAATTTTCATTTCCTAAAGGAGAATTAACTTCTTTATTTTTTAAGATGTAATTATAAAGAGCAAACTCTGATAAAAAGTAGTGAAACATACCTAATACTGATTTTGTGTGGAGCATTTTACTGCTGTGGCATTCACCAGTAAAGGAAATAGAAGAGAAAATTACTTGTATTTTCAGCAATGTTTTTTTCCCTCCAGTTTCAAGCAGCAGTGTCGTATGGAACCTCCGACAAAAATCCACAAGAAAGCATTTCAACATAGAACAAAAACAGGATTATATAGAAAATAACACTGTGCTTTATGATACAGAAATTTCAGAAAATGTTTAGATACAAAAGAATTTCCATTTATATATTTGTCTCACATTCTACATGTAATGTATTTATAAACTTTTTATTGATCATTTCTTTCACCTGGTGTATTGTAAGCTAGTCCTGATCAAATAGAAAAAGCACAGTTGACTATAGATAGAAATCTTAGCTGAATAAACTAACCTTGTAGAAAGAAACTACTAAAAAGCAGTGAGATCTGGATTTGTAGTTGTTCTGCTCTCTAAGAAAAGTTTTCCAGAGAAGAGGTGGACTATACACCTCGCTTCATGAAACTGAAGTAGAAAAATTATTTGGACATGTTCTAAGTTCATTAAAATAGTTCTGTATTTTTAAACAATTTCCTCAAATCTGTGATTGTCATTATGAGTATAAAGAAATCTGTGAGCTAAAAATATTGAAGATTTGTGCGGAAAACACTGTGTTTGCTAATTCAGCACACTAAATGGTGTTGCTCTATATATTTAGAATATTTAGAGATAATGGAACAGGATTTCTATAAACTAAGGACTCTTATCTAGCGGAAATTCCCACTAAAGTCTCTTCCTTCCTGTCAGAGTTTCAGCTATTCCAGAGGAAGTCCATTATTTGCAAAGATTAAGTTGAAGTCTAATATTCTCACCAATTAAACCATCAGCCAGAGAGATCACCTCCTGAATTCCACTTGTGCTAGAATAACATATTGTAATGAACAATGGAAAAAAGCTGCAGACTGAATAAACAGATGCGTTGACTTTGCTTTCTCTCAGGACAGGGGAAGGTTTTATTCCTTGGTAGTGATTCTGTAAGATAGCATGGTAAAGTTTAGAGATTTTTGCTGTGTTCCCAGGAGATGCCTGTCATGAAACCCCCTTTCTTCAGCATGCTGTTCTTTTCCTTGTTCTACTGAAGGATCTTCAGATAACCTGTTTCTGTGTAAGAATCTCATCACTCATTCTTTCTCTTAACAATCCACCCTTATGGTCTTTGATAGTAGTCAAAGTACCCATGGCTGAAAAGAACTGTATGGATTCTGAGGGATGAGCTATGCAGAGTTTCATCTCCCTCTGGAAGATTATTAACTCACTCCTAGTAGTGAGCTGAGTAATTTACACCCTTATGTAATTCCTCAAGTGTCAGTGAAAATCACCTTTTCTTTAACTCTTTATTTATTTATTTTTTAATATGGCTTAAGTACCAGACAATGTTTTTTCACTGAAGCTCCTGTGTGTACATCAGGAGACTAATTCAGTAACACAGGTCTCTCTCTACCGAGGCAATCTTTTATCCATTTTATGCTACGACTTTAGACTGAGAGGACAGGAATTAACTGGCAGCATCTGTAGAGTGGAGATATTTGAAATGTCTTCTGCTCACCTTGCTCAGCAGGGCTGAGTATCATCTCCCTCAGCCTGCCTGGCAATGCTTTTCCTAACTTGCCCCAGAATACTGCTGGCCTATTTTGCTGTTTTGCATAATTGGCTCTTGTTCAGGTCAATGTTCACCAGGAAGTGCCCCAAGGTCCTTGTCAGTAAGGCAGATTTCCAGCCACTCAGCCCTCAGTGTGCATGGGTGCCTGGATTCTTCCTCCACAGTGTCAGGACAGTGCATGTATCTGTGTGGAACTCCATTACAGTTCTTGGCTGCCCACTTCACCTGTTCAGATCCCTCTGAACAACACTACACCCATAGGGTCTATCAGCCACTTCCAGCTTTGTGTCGTCTGCAAGCTTCCTGAGGGTGAACTCTGACCCATCATCCAGGTCAACAGTGAAAAGGTTAAACAGTATATCCATGACTGTTGTATTCCACTACTGTCTGGCCTCCAGCTGGACTTCAGGCCACTGACCACACAGTGAGGCTCAAACCTACTTATCTAACCACACTTTGGTTTTAATGAAAAACTCTGGCAAACACCTTGCTTATGTTGAGATGAACAATATCCACACCTCTCTCCTTGACATGGTGTGGATGGCTGTCAGGTCAGTTAAGCATAATTTCTGCTTCGTAAGTCTGTGCTCTCTGCTCATGATCAACATCCCATCCTTCATGAGTCTGGAAATTGTATCCAGCCTTAGTTGCTCCACAACTTTCTCAGCGATTGAGATGAGGCTGACCAGTCTGTCATTGGATAGATCATTCTTGCTCTCCTGAAGGCAAGAGTGACATATTTTAGCTTTCAGTACTTAGAAGACTCTCCCTTACCACCATAAAGAAAATGGTACTCAGTAATGACCTTGCAATGCCTTAAGTCAGCTACCTCTCTACATGTGGGTGCATCTCAGCAAGCTCCATGGAATTACGTGTATGCAGTTTGTTAAAAGTTCCCTTACCTACTAACATACCACTGAGGCATTAGGATACCAGATGTGACAATTACTGTCATCTCCATATCCCACTTCAATGGCACACTGTATGAAAAGAACCATTTCAATTTCAAAGCCTTCAATCAAAGAGCCTGCCACTGCCATTTTTGCTTGAAGACAAGCACAAGAATGACTGCTGTTGTTCCCAGCTCATGATGGCATGACAGTACATCAACCTTGTTCCCATATATTCAAGGATATATCTGCATCATATCTCCAGGCAAACTGTATTTTTGCTGCAAGCAAAGGTTAATCCTCCTGTTGGTCTTGCTGCTTCATCTTGCCTTCATTACTTTTCATGGTGATTTTAGTAAGCTTGTTTTTCCTTCAAAATAAGTTTATTTTATAATTTCTTTAAGTGAGCTTAGAAGACAACAATGCAATATTTCTGTGAGCAATTCCAGACAGGTGGAACACTGAGAGTTCTTTCTGCCTTACAACTTTAGTTAATGGCTCTTAGTGCTAGTATGTGCTGTTTGTAATTTGTAATAATTGTAGGGATATTTTTCCAAGATGAAGTGTTTGTAAGTTCTTTCAGGACACTGCTGCAAGCATAAAAAAAAATACAAGGCATAATGCAGGCCTTATGAAGAGGTGCTGGCCATTGAAATGTCTTAGTTTGAGGAGAAAGAGAATAAAAGCTTTGTAGCTCTTCTCAAAATATCTGCTTTGAGTGAGCTCCTTGGAAATGTGTCTCATGGTGATAATGGGTGTGGTGGATTTAGCAACTGGAGTGAAAACCCTTCAGATTCTGAAAGGGGTCGTAAAATTGGGAGTCCCTTGAACACCTGCATGGTGTGAATAGCAGCTGAGTACCAAGTGATACATGTCTTGTATGTGCAGAGCAAGACTCTGAAATGCAGCTCAGTCGCTCAGAAGAGAACTGGATTATTCCCAAACGAAATAGTTGTAATCTTTTTCTTTTTGAGTCAAGAGGAAGGAAGCCTTTAAGCATTCACTGCTACAGTGATGATCTGAGTTCAAATCCCAGCTTTGACCAATCCTTCGTTGGAATTGACAGAACCTTGGAGCAGAGGAAGAAATGTTCTTGCTCTGACTTGTGCTCAACACTTAGAGTCCTCCTTTCAGGAAGGAGGACTAACTGGACAATATGCCAAATGTGTGAAATGGGAGGAAATGATCCACATTAAAAACAACAACAACAACAACAACAACGAAACAAAAAAAAACCCCAGAAATGTAAAATTATCCACTCTTTATCCTCTGGTAGAGCTAATTCCTTGAAAGCTATGGTCGTTTAAAGTGACTGAGCTTGATCACTGAGCACTGGTATCTTTGTATCAGCCCCAAGATTGCTGTGCAGCAAAGGATGAGTAAAGTGCAAGACCTCTGTCTCCAACATACAACTCAAGTTTGCCCACGAATACTTGCGATATAAGGGGGGCTAAGCACCTCTTAAAATTAGAAAGAAAAAGAAAATAATGACTATAGTAGTTGCATCAGTTGCATCAATTACTTTAACAGTTATGCATGAGAGACAAAATTCTAAATAAAGCCTTCAGATTTCCAAGATTTCTGCAAGATTGCCAATCCCATGTTTGGAAGAAGGGGTGGACATCAAGTTTATCACTAAGTTGTACTTGTTTAAAATCAGCATTAAAAAGCACCATTAAATCATACTGACAGTGTGATAATAAGTCAGTGGAAGATAATAGGTCCTGCAAACAGGATATTAAGAATGAATTTTTGTAACCCTAATGGCTGAGAACACTACCCCTGAGATCTAGATGACGTGACCCATTTCCTGGTCCTTGGAAACAATAGTCAGATCTTCAAAGATCACATTCATTAAGAGACTTGCAAAATGAATCTTTATTTCTCCAGACTTCAAAAATATGAAATTGGCCTTGTTCATGCCCTTTTACTTTAAGCAGTAATAGTATTATTGCTGTGCATCACTTGGGGGGATTTAATGTCAATATCTGAAAGAAACATGGATATATACAATTGTTACCATTAAACATAAATACACAGACTCATTTGTCCTCCAAAAATATACAATGAAAAGTAGTAGAACAGAGAAGCAATTTTTTTGTCCTTCTGCTGACAACAGGCAGGCCATTCTAAAACATACATGAAGCATTTTTCAGAGGAATACAAGTGACTCGCAAAGTAGAAGTTCTCAGAGCATAGATGTTAGACAAATGACCTAATGTCCTTCACAATTACTGCACTGATAGAGAAGCTCTAAAATACCTGTGTTTTCACATCAGCCAAGCTTTGCTTTAGACCTGAGATTCCTATCAGATCTTGTGTTTAATTCCATTCAGTAAGTTCCCTTTTATTTCAGTGTCAAGGAAGACAGGAAAGAAACTGCTCCCTTTGGCTGAGGCTGTTCTGTAGACTGCTCAGTACTAAGCCATTTTCCAGGCTATGTTCTCCAAGAGAAACTTTCTAGAAAAGAAGACAAAAATGCTGAGCAAAAGAAGTGGATCATAGCTATGTTTGCAACCCTGAATTCCCGTCTAAGTATGCATATGCCAGAGAAGCAGTAGGAAAAGCATAAAGAAACTATGCCTCCTCAGAATGAGGTGCAGAAAGAAACATTGCTACCTTTTCTACCTCACCTTAAAATTTCTCAGAACTGCCCATTTCAATAATAGCATTCCTCCATACTGTCCCATCCATGTTTGCATGCCATGTAGCCCAGAAACCTTTACCTCCCTCCATTTACCACTGCCACTTAAGTGGTAGGGGCAGTGCTCGTCCTGAGTGCCTACACCAGCTGCTGCACGTGTCCTCTCCCTGGCTTCCTGGCTGGTACTTCTCACTTCCAGGAGGTTCCAGATAGATGGGTTAGGGGCTATGGCTGGCCTCAGTGGCACAGGCCATGTTGCAGAGAACAGGATCTGTTTGAGAAAAGAACCCCATCATTTGTTTCACATTAGCTGACCATGATGAGTAATAATTCCTAAAGTTCCTTTACTGCCTCCTACTAACCCGTATTAACATCACATCAAGGCCAAAGTAATGGCTTGGTTCCAAAAAATATAATACAACGAGACATTGCAAGAGGATATGTGATTTCTGCTAACACATCTACCTGACTAAAGGAGTGCAGTGGCATTGTTTCTTTTTCCTCTTCACATACTTCCATGTGTTACAGCATGTGTCCTTGAGACAAGTATGCTGCTTATCTAAGGAGGAAAGCCTGGTGTCAGGAGTTCAGGGCACTTGACATAACATAAAATTAGCCTTCAGCACAGAGTGTTATGAAAAGCCATGCTTAATGCTAGGGTTATATTTACATGTTGGAAGACAATTTGTTTCCCTGCTGCAACTAATTTGAATTTGTGCATGCCATTGTGTTGAGGGTTACGATGTGAATATGTTTGAATCAGCAGTCAGCAACCAACAAAACTGATGTGTCTGATGAGAAGTCTTTTGAAACTTTTGGAGTCTTTCCATGTACCTTTAGAAAAGACAAGAGTGTGGCCTACGGAGCCAAAATACAGCTACATACCTGCCTGTGGATGTGGCAAGGATGCTCATTGGACAGTGTGGGAGTCAACAGCCCCACATGCAATAAAAGTTAAGAGTAACTCACTACCATATTTTATTCCTTGTGCCCAGTTTCTTTTACTGGCCATTTGTTTTGCCAAATGCTATTTGGAATTCTTCAGGTCATTAATAGTGAATGCAGGCTGAGACTCAGTATCCCCGTTAGCTAAGGACTGTCTGCTTGGTGCTGGGGACAGAATTCTACTGCACTTCTCTATCACTCACTAATCAGAGGGTGATCAGATCATATAGTTTTTAGTCGACAGGACACAAAATTGATATGACCTATCTTAAAAACACTTAAGGTCCAATCTCATGAAATATAAGGATGAAAATATGAAAGGTAGACCTAGCAGACAATGTTCAGTGAGAATAAGTCAGAATATTAAAATTCCTTAAATTCTGCAGTGGAAAAAGTTTATCATGTGAAAGATTTTGACTTCAGTGGGAGCAGTATTTAAACTGTGGTGCTTAAAAGCTTTCCAAATAGAAACAGACCTAAGTGAATTACTTCATAGTTTGCTGAATTATGGATGCTATTCTTTATTTCTTCTAAAATGAAATTTTGGGATGAAACAGAAATCAAACACACAATCCTGCTGATGCTGGTACCCTAAACAAATTCTGACTTGTGTTAGTATGTATCCCCTCTCTTCTGGCTTCAGCAGGCCTTTGCAACCTTCTTGTATTTGTGGAATGCTGCATGTTCAGGCTGTCCACTCTGTCCTGGAGATAAATAACTACCTTGTTGTCATGGCAGATGAAATGATTAGTAAGCACAAGTCGGTTGTAAATCAGTATCAGGAGCATTGCTTTGTATTTAGGTGTATTTCAAATGGAGACATGATGCATTTCTCTTCACTGACCTCTTTATAGCAGGAAAGTGAGATTTAAGTGAAAACTTTAAAACCCCCTCTAAGCTTACAATAGCAATCTGAAGAATGGCCTTGGCTGCAGTTTCTTAACTCCCCTCTTCTTCCTCCCTGCTCTCCATCCCTCAACAGATCAAAAGACATTAAAAATAATCGAGGATTGGCCAACTTATAAATAAATGAACAACAAAACAGAGTTATCCACTAGATAGGAAATATGATAATACTATCTGCTCATACAGTAAGTATTCTGATATTGGAGGGATCTCTACTTGCAGGCTTGTAAAAGCTAAGGTGCAATTGGAATGGGTAATGACTGTTGCTTCACATCTAAGAGTAGAAAAGAAATAGATGTTCTCCAAAATCTAAAATGGACAAAATAAATGTGGGGTTTTTTTCAGTCTGAAACCCAACCACATAAATATCTTATATTTTGCCTCCTTTAAGCATCAAAAAGGGATTTTAGTAATGTTTGTACTGTGTTTTTTGCACCCAAAGGGTATTTTCAGTATAAATTTCTACTTGGTTTGGTTTTCAGTTATATGGAAGGACAGGAGGGACACACATAAGGAACTCTGGGCTGCTGCCTTCCCATATGCTGTGTTTGTGACCCTTCTCTCCACATGGCAATAGATCTTAGGTCCGAAGGACTTCGTCTATGAAATCTATACTACAAGCAAAGGCTAAAAGGAAATTAAGTAAAGTAGGATAAACCCATACCCCATTTCCAAGATTATGCTGAACATTCCTTTTTTCTGTATTTCCATAAAAATAATTCTGGCTGTTAGTATCTTGGCAGGACTACAGAACTTCCAAATGTTATATTGCCATGGATCGTATTTAGTCAAGTGGTAAATAAGATTGCTCTTTATTTTTCAGTTCTATTTATATATTTGAGTGCTGCCTTTCCATTTATTTCATTTTTCCCTGCTTTTCTTTGTATTTTTTTCTTTGTGTTTTGTTTTAGCTTCCTAGTTTCAAGACCTCCCTGAGTTATGTGGGCATTTTAATCCCACTGAAGTCATAATAACTCCGTGTGGGATTTATTATTGCAACAAGTTTTCAGTCTGTTTCCAATTGTCAAATGTAAGGAAAAATTGTTTCCAGTAAAACGCATGAACTCTGGGAGTAGTTCTCTGGGTTGTGGATGGCCTTGGTCTATACTGGATTCAGCTGGTTGCTTTGTTACTGTTTACTTCATATTTTCATTATTGTGTGCAGAAATGCATTGCAGCCAGCATCTTACATGTGGATTGAATAAATAAGGGAAAACACAATAGCACCCTGAGAAGCTAGCAGACCTGGACTTCAAGAAGGAGATAATAACACTTTCCACCTACTGTACCTAGGTGGAGGATATTTTACTTGCACTCTCCTGTCTACTGGAGGATGCCATCATTGTTCCTATTCTGCTGACTGTGAATAACAGCAGTCCCCTGCTTCTCCAGCAGCTCCAGATAATTGTTTTGATGTATTGCTGGATGGACGGGATTTGTACTGCCCTGCAGTCCTGCTGATACAAAAATGCCTTTAAGATCCTGCCTTTCCCATCCTAACCTACAAAGGAAACAGGAAAAAGGAACTTAAACTCCCTGTACTCAGACAGCAATGAGACTGTTCCAGCCTGCACCAGTGCTCTGATTTCTTGCCTGTGACTGGTAAACGGTGTACCATGCAGAACAAGAGTAACTGCTAAAGGTCTACCCCGGGGAAAGGATACTCCATGAGCAACTGTAAGAACTGGATGGATATACTTTGGAAAGAATGGACCCTCTAGCACACCTAGTTCTCTATGGATTCAGCCTCTTGATTTCAGGTAAACTTTGGCTTTAACAGCTGTCGTGGATATATCGTGCCTTTCTCTGTTTCTCACAGGGTATCACCTACCCTTTGGCTGTCTAACCTTCACTCCATCATTTACCTTCACTGATTTCAGTTCTGGTGTTTGTTTCAGCGAGTCTGCTTCTCTGTGCAGAGCTCTTACAGCAAGCAAGGGCAGGACTGGGGCCAAGCAACTGGAGATGGTTTAACTACACGTAGGATCCACTGCTGCAGCTTTTAAGTGTTGAAGTTGTTTTGACACATGTGGCAACAGGGTTTTTTTTCTGTCTAATGGTACTTATTTTTCATACAGCTGATAACTTGAAACCATTGGTGTCTTCCTCTAAGAAATCTGTCCTAAATAGAGATTAAATGTCAATTTCTTCTGTGACTGATTTTATGAACTAGCTGTACACTTGATGTGTTTAGCTATTCCAATATCTGATTTTAGGCAAGATTCCACAAGTAGATTTTAGATAAAGGTCAGTGAACAAAAAAGGGGGAAATATACAAGATCAATTAAACACTTCAAATATGGTTATATAGTATTATCAGCAAATGTCATTAGTTCATCAAGTCAGATGTTGTCATATGAGATAGCTGTAGAAAGGTATACAGATATATTACACTAATTAAAATTTAGTTTACAGTCATTTCAGCATTAATGTTAGAGATACATTGCTGAACTTATCACATGCAAAGCCCTGAGGAAGACTGTCCTCCTGCCACCAGATTCAAAGTTACTCCACATTTGAGTATTACCTTTACAATCCTCATTTTGATTTTATAGTCAATTTCTTCTGTAGAAATCTGTAAAAGAAAAATACAAGTCACATAATAACCTTAGATTCTTAACTCACCTTGACTACTATATTGAGATCTATAATATATAGGTTGTTCCAGTCCATCTCAGAGTAAAAATGTAATGTGCTGTAGAACTGCAAATTGTCCTGCAATGAAAACCAGAAAGTAGCAAGCAAAGGCAGAAGTTCTCATTTCCATGCAACTTTCTTCACAATTGCTTTGCATAGATCTTCCTGATTAGCAGCAGGCTAACAGCTGTTAACATTAAAACCACGAGTTTGAGATGTTACTTTTGGCATCTATAAAAGGGTAGAGGTTAATTTAGATTTAAAAAAAAAGGTTTTAATCTGTTGAAATCATGTTTGGAAATATTTTTATCCAGCAATTGCTGTAATAGGCTGAATATTATTATTACCAATTCCTCTTCTGTGGCTTCGTTTTCTTGATTATTTAGCTGCACATAGATTCAACTTATTTAGTCCTCAGATCACTCACAGCTTTACACTTTTTGGAAATATCTGGTGCTGTTAGCATTATGGATGGAGAAGAAAAGAAAGTCCAGTTATTCCAACTTTTTTCTTCTCCCTGCTGTTTCTCGGCGTGGTGTCATATACCTATTTGACACAGACAGCAACGATGTTCTTTAAGTCACAAGTACAGGAGAAACAAGTAATTTGCAGAGATTAGCTATAAAAATGTGGAGAGCACAGACAGCCCAGCACCGATGAGCTGCCAGTCACTGCATTTTCCACAGGGGCCGACCAGCGAGGTGTGTGCTGTAGTCACACCCATCTCAACAGATCTGTCAGCTTTCCCGCTTTTGTTTGAGAATGATATCATGTTTCCTGGGGCCAGCAGTGGAAGACAATGC
>VWYE01003893.1:0-16454 GCA_013398995.1 Alaudala cheleensis
TCCCCCTCCATCGCAGCCCCCATCCCTCCCAGCCCGCTGAGCCCCTCACCTTGAGCTGAGGATCACACCCAGCCCCTGCTCAGCCCCTCTGCTCTGCTGAGGATCACATCCAGCCCCTGCTCAGCCCCTCACCCTGTGCTGGGGATCACACCCAGCCCCTCACCCTGTGCTGGGGATCACACCCAGCCCCTGCTCAGCCCCTCTGCTCCGCTGAGGATCACACCCAGCCCCTGCTCAGCTGCTGCCAGTGCGTGACTCCTCCCTCATTCCCTGTTCCCGGGACGCTCCCAGGAGCCAGAGCTGGACCAGGACAGACAGACCCCGGGGCTGGGAGGGTTTGAGGCTGGGTGAGCCGGGGCTCAGCACAGCCCCTCCCCGGCCCGGTTTCCTGACGCCGTTGCCAAGGGCCCGGCCTGCGGCTGCTCCAGCATCCCCGTGCGGTTGCTAAGGGACCGCAGCGCGGTTGCCAGGGGACCGGGATGCTGAGGTCCCTCATCCCGAGCATCCTGGGGCTCTGCTACCCCAAAGCTCCTCCGGCCCGGGGTGTTCTGAGCGGCTCGGGATGGCCCCAGGGCCCCGCGGCGGGCGCTGCCAGATGTGCAGGTATCAGCACAGCTGGAGGGGCAGGTGGCACAGCTGGGATGTGCCTGTGGGCGGCCACTCCCCAGAGCTGTCACCAGAGCCGCACCGCGGTGTCCCCTGTGTGCCCGGCTGTCCCAACAAACACAGAGCCAGACAAACACGGAGCTCCCGCAGCCTCCAGCCCCAGCGACACCCAGCACAGGGACCGGGCTGGGGACGGGACGGTCCCTTCTGCCCTGCCCGGCTGGAAATAACCCCGAATGTCTCTGTGGACACCGTCACTGGGCCGGGGTTCGCAGCCTGGGGGGAGTGCCAGGGTTTGGAACAGCTGCCAGCATCCCTTGTGCTCCCTCTCACCCCGGAATGTCATCGGCACAACCTTCCCGGGGGGACAGGCGGGTCCTCGCCTGGGTAGGCAAAGGGAGGAGGTGGCAGGGGTGGGAGGGAAAGAGGTGGCAGGGGTGGGAACGGAGGTGACAGGGCTGAGAAGGGGAGGAGGTGACAGGGCTGGGAAGTAGGAGGTGACAGGGCTGAGTTGCTTTCCCCCACCTGCAGCAGGAGGCTGGGATGTAATTGCAGCCCCCGGGCAGTGCCCACAAGAGCAGGAAAGCTCCTGGCTCGGCTCTGGGATGGTTCCCATCGGGTGTGGCACCGCCCTGCCCTCCCACACTGCTCCAAAGTCACCTTTGTGTTGGACACTCACCGGGGCAGCGGTGTCCCGTGGCGTGGGGACAGTGGGGAGGTGACAGTGCAGCCTGTCGGGTCCTGGCACTCTGCGTCCCTCAGGAACTCCAGGGAGCTGCTCCCCGGAGCAGCCGGTGCTGGACAAGGAGCTCTGACAGGACCCTGGTGTCCCTGGAGCTGCTGAATTCAGGGCGGAAGCAGAGGGAGGGCAGTGCCAGGAGAAAATGAAGCCCACGAACCCTGAGAGGAGCCCCTGGAGAAGGGGACACCCAAGGCAGGGTGTCCACTAAAGCTGGGATCAAACCCAAAGTCCGAATCTCCCTTTGGGGACGGGCAGGGATGGCCCCGTGGCCTCGGTGCTCCCTGTGGTCCCACAGCGGCACAGACACGCACAGAAACCCCCCAGTGCCGGAGCCAAAGGGATCCTGCCCGGCACCGCCTCAGCCGGGCAAACCACGGAGGGAGAGAAAGCTCTGGCAGAGATTTGGAGATGCTCTGATCATCACCCCTGGGAGGGGCCTCCGCTAATGAGGAGCGTCACAGCCAGAGATTTCCATCCCAGACGGTTTGGGCAAAACATTCGGACAGCAGCAGCGAGCCTGGGGTGAGTCACGGCAGCGCAGGGGGAGTGTCAGGCCATTTCCTTCCTGGTTAAAGTTGGGAAATGGATTGGCAGCCCCCGGGGAGGGGTCAGAGCTCCTTATGGGGGCACCGGCCCAAGAAGCCTCGAATTCAGCCTCAGCACACGGGGATCGCTGCCACTTCTCACCCATCCCGAAGTTCTCACCCGTGCCAAGGTCCCCGGGAGCCGGGAGCTCACAGAGCTGCTGTGAAGCAGCAAAACCGCAGTCCCCGCTCACGGGCACCCGTGGGGGTGTCCCGGCCATTCCCAGCACCCCGAGTCCTGTCCCCGGCCCTCCCGATGTCAGGCGGCTGCTGGAGCAGAGGAGCCGGCTGAGGAGGGTGTAGGGGGGATAGGGGAGGACACACACTGCCAGGAAAGGCTCCAAAGAAAAGGATCCAAACTTCCCACGGCTCACCCAGGAGCTGAGCAGCTTCACGGGCACCCCACACCCCCGAGCAGTGTCCGGCAGGATGCTGGGGTTCACTGCTCCCTCCCCCCCTGCCTGACCCTGCCCCACGGCGTGCGAGGGGCAGCACACAGGGACAGGAAGGGGACAGCTCGGAGGGGTGGCAGAGCAGAGGGACTGCAGGCGCCTCCCCTCCGCACAGCCCGGCACTGCCACCCTTCCTCCCGGCCCAAGGTCGCGGGCTCTGCTCAAGGCAATTCCCCCGCTTGGCACCCCCCGCTCCTCTCTCCTGCTGGAGGATCTGGGCAGAGAGGGACAAAGGCGGTGAGGGACAGGGCGAGCCCTGCTGTGCCCTGGTCACAGCCGTGCCGGGGATGGCAGAGCCGGGCAGAGCAGCGAGATGTCACCGTGCTGCCCCGGTGTGTCCCTGCAGACATCCCCCTGCGGCCCTCCCTCCCCCCCAGCCCCTTCTCCCGGTCCTTCCTCTGCCCCAGCCGCTCCATCCCTCCCTCCCTCCATCCCCCCAGTCCCGATGGCCGCTGCGCGGGGCTCTGGCGGTGCCGGTGCCGCTCCGGGGATCCCCGCCTGGGCTCCCTTTGGTGGGCGAAGCCGCCGGTTCCCCTCCAGCTGCCTGAGCTCGGCTGCTCGGATTGCCCCGGAGCCCCGGGGGCGGGGGAAGTTGGGCTGGGGCGGTGCCGGTGCCGTCCCGGTCCTGTCCCGGTGCTGTCCCGGTGCCGCCGCGCTCACCTGGCCCCGCTCCGGCCGGCGGCCAGCGGGTGGATTCCATGGATCCGTAGCGGGGAGAAGCGCGGCTGCCCTCCATCCGCAGCCCAGCGCGCTGTGCTCCGCCGGGGCGGGGGCTCCGCTCCCTCCGCACGGCTCCTGCTGCTCCCTCCGCTCCCTCCGCACGGTTCTCACCGCTCCCGCTGCTCCCTCCGCTCCGCCGGGGCGGGGGCTCCCTCCGCTCCCTCCNCTGCTGAGCCAGGGCAGCTGCGCTTTTCCATAGAAGCAACTTTTCCCCATGGAAAAACCCAACGGCGAGAGCCTGAGCGATGCTCCGAGTGCTGAAATCCAGCAGCCGCCCCGGCGGGACCCTGGCGCTGTCCCCTCTCTCGCTGGGACAGGCCGGTGCCGCTGTCCCGGAGGCTGTGCCCGGCACAAGGACACGGGAAGGCGGGGGTGGGTCACAAACCCTCCTGCCCACGGGGGTTTGTGCTCCCCGGCTGAGGCTGCTCACCTGCGGAGGGACACGCCCCAACACCCCCTCCCCAAAATAACACACTGAGGGCACACACAGGCGGCCTCTGCTGGGACCAGCAGGTGCCTGGGGTGACACTGATGTCCCCAGGCACACGCCCAAGGGCTCAGGGACACTCTGGGAAGTGCCTCTGGCCGCAGAGCAGGGGCACAGTGACACCAGGGCGGGCTCTGGGGGACCAGCCCCTGGGCTCTGCTGGCAGCAGCCTCACCTCCAGCCCGTGAAACACAAACCTGAGCGAAATCTGAGCAATTCCCACCTCCGACAGCCCCAGAGGAGCTCCTGAGTTGTGACCCAGTCCAGTGATCCGAGGCAGAACACACGAACACGTGCCAGAGAGACGGTGCTTCATTCTTTGAGGATAACTGGAATATAAACACAACCAGGAGGCAAAAATAAAGAATCTCTGTGCAAAACCAGGGGGGAAAAGGACACGGGAGCTGCTGCCCTGGGATGGAAATGGAGCAGCAGCACCCTGATCCAGAACTCCTCTGAAAATGCAGCAGCAGCTCTCCCGGGAGCGGCACGAAGGCAGAGGAGGTGGGCTGGGAATGCCCCGGGCTCCCAGCTGAGGGCCAGGGCCACGCCGGGATGGCTTTGGGTGTTTTTGGATGTGCGAGGAAGCAGAGGCAGGGAGCGTGAGCCTCTCAGTCGTTCAGTGCCGAGCACCCTGGGGCCGGCGGGGCTGCCGTGACTCACCTCGGCTTGGTCACTCCGAAGAGAAAATGAACCTGTAAACATTTTAATCAGTTCTGCAGGATGACTTTCACCGTGAGCAGCCAGACCCGCTGGGTTTGATGCATTTTACACGCTCACTTTACCCCTGACAAAAGCTCGGCAGTGAATCAGCCGGCCCAGAGCCACCCGCAGGATCCAGGACACAGCTCACACACCTCTGGCTCTGCTGGGGGGGACGGAACCCTCCTGGCAGAGGGAAGTGCAAACCAGGGACGGGAGCAGTCCGGGCTTCTTCCCTCGCCCAGCTCCTGGAATTCTGAGGCTGAGGAGTTTCAGTGAGATCCTCCCCATCTCCTGGATTTAAGGGAGTGCCAGTGTGATCATCTCGCGCAACTGGGGTTTTTTAAAGATTATCAATCCATTAAACACACTCGGTGCTGGTTCAGGGGGGTCACCCCTCTCCACAGCTCCAGGATGGACAGGCTCCTGCCACTCCCAGGCTTCTCCCGGTGAAATGGGATCAGCAGCTGCTGCCGTGCTGAGGCGGATGGAAAGGGCACAGCTCGCCCAGGTAATGGGCTGAAGCAGCAGCTGCGTTTCGAACCGTTCCAGCTCTTTCTGTGCGTCTCACAAAGGCTCTGGGTGTGCTGGTTACAGAGCTGAGCCCGGCTGCAGGCAGAGCCCCCGTCACTCGCTTTGTTCCGCAGGTATTACACCATAATGAGACCGGGAGAGATTCTTGACATGGAAATTGCTCCGCTCGCGTTTGAATTCCCGGGGGAAGGTAACATCTTCATTAGAAGTTCCGAGCTATTCTCGGCACAATTCCATCTGCGGAGCCGTTCCAGCAGAGCTCTGTGCTGGCAGAGGGTCGGTGCCAGCAGGGAGGGAGGGAGCTGATTGCCCTGACAGCAGCTGATGCACAGATAATGCGGGATCGATGCTCGCAGAGCCTGGAATCATCACCCAGGAGCTCTTCCCTCGTCTCCAGCGCTTCCTGCCGAGCCCGCAGCGCGGCGGGGTGACACACACCGCCAGCCCATTTGCATGTGCCGTGTTCAATACGCATTTCCATAAATATTCTGCTCGTTGCAGCCGCCTGTGAGCGGCTCAGGCAGATGTCACTGAAATCCATCCCCTGCACAGGAATGATGCGATTCCCTCACCAGGGAATGCCTGATCAGCGCACAGCAGCCTTTGCTGGGGACCCCAGCGCTCGTTTAAACCCCGCTGGAGATCTCTTGGTGACACCAGAGCATCGATTGTTCATTGATAAGCAGCACTTACCGCCTGGAGAGGGGCTGGAACCTCGGAGGTGAAGGCAGGGCGGGTAGGGAGGTTTAACCCAGGAACGGGTTAACAGAGGAGGGCTGGAAACCAGCGACTTCCAGCTGGGAATGAGCTGGGACAGCTCAGCGTGGAGGAGAAGCTCTGGCACGGACCGAGCGCCGCTCTCTGCTGTGCCCCAAGCCCAGGCGCTGCTCTGGGGGTGTCCTGGGGAGCGAGGGACAGAAATGAATTCCCCGTTCTCTTCCTGGGGCTGTGGCTGCTCCGGCAGCTGCAGGAGCCCTGCTCAGGATCCCACTGACCCCGGCAGGACCAACTCCCCCCCGAGAGGCCGCGGGTGGGGCGGCAGGAAGGGCTCGGAGGAGCGGCCGCGCCTCCGGCAGCACCTGCGGCACCGGGGCGGCTCCGGGGCGGCTCTTCTCCGGGGCGGCTCCGGCCCGCCCGGGCTGGGAGGGGAAAAGCCCCGGGCTCGGAGAGGATCAGCCCCAGGGCTCGCCCTCATCCCGGCCCGCCGGGGCGCGGGGCACACGGACGGGAACCACATGGAACGGGATCGTGTGGAGTTGGAATATCCCCAGCGAGGGAACATCCCCCAGTGCACCGCCTCTGTTCAGGGAAGGAACTGAATCTCACGTTCAGGTGGAACTCCTGGGCATCCCTCCCCTGCCACGAGCAAACACAACAACAACAACAACAACAACAACAACAACCGGCAGTTTCAGCTCGGGTTTGGCTTCATTTCTTTCAATTGGCACTACAAGGATTGCTCCCTCTGGTACAGGCCGTCCGTGACACCCATACAAATAATTTATCATCCATCCGCAGAATTTACAGCTGCACAGAACAAGCTCTGGACACGCAGCCCACACCCCAGCCCAGCTCAAAGCCTTTCGGCTTGTGAGGTGAAAACCCGATCCCTGCTGGGCTGCGAGACATCTCCAAAATAAATATTGCTGCTGCCAGCTGCCCTGCGTTCCTCGGGACAGCCAGACACCTTCCGTGGATCTTCCTCACTCCTCCTGAAGGGAGGAGCTCCAGGCTTTTCCCCGACTGGGGCACAAGGTGAAAGCTCAGCCCTGCAGCAGGGCTGTGCCCAGGGCAGGGGCTGTCACCCATTGTCACACTGTCACCAGCACAGGGGCTGCCAGCCATTGTCACACCAGCACTGGGCCTGTCACCAATTGTCACACCGTCACCAGCAGGACACGGCTGTGCCCTCCCAGCCTCTCCACCTCTGCTGCTTCGCCATTTGAAGTCACCCCTGGTGGCTCTTGGTGCGTTTTCTGTCCCCAGGCGCTCTGTGCTCACCCCACGCCGCGGCTCACGTCACCTTTTCCCGTTCCCTTCACTGGATGACTCCTGCGAAGGTGTTGATGGGCAGCAGGAGGGACTTGGGCAGGAATTTCACCAGCCCCACGTCTTCTGTCCCGTCAGGGCTGGGTCTCATGGTCCTGGTCCTCTGCAGGCAGTAGCTGGGCTCGAGGCACGGGGACACCTCCAGGCTGGAAGAGCACAGAACACAATTCCTGCATGTCCGGGTGTGATCCCCGAGCAAAGCCCAGCTCTGCACTCCCCACTGCGAGCTGCAGCTGCTTTTGTGCCTTCTGCAGCTGCTTTTGTGCTTCCTGCAGCTGCTTTTGTGCTTTCTGCAGCTGCTTTTGTGCCTTCTGCAGCTGCTTTTGTGCTTTCTGCAGCTGCTTTTGTGCTTTCTGCAGCTGCTTTTGTGCATCCTGCAGCCGGCTCTGACTGCAGGGCTGAGCCGCTGCTGGGTGTCAGCAGCCAGGAAATGCACCTGGCACAGGTGAGGCTCAGGGCTCCCGGGAGGACAGGGGGGAGGCAGGGCAGGTGTGCAGGGCCCAGCTCCCCAGGCTCCTCACCCGATCACGTCCCTGTAGGTTCTCCTGCTGTCCTTGTCCAGCCGCACCGTGAAGGGTCTCAGCTCGGGGCTCCTGATCTTGATGCTCCGTGTTCTGAACCTGTTTGCCACGGCCTGGGTGGGGAGAGGAGGCAGAGCCTGCTGAGGGTGTCCCTGCCCTCCCTGGGCCGTGTGCTGGGGGTGACAGGGACAGGAAATGGCATTTCTCTGCTTTGCTTCCTTAACCTCAGATGTGACACAGAGCGAATCCTTTGTATTCAGAACCTGGCCATGTTCTGAAAGGACAGACTTTCCAAACTGGCTGTCCCTGCTCGGGCTGTGAGTTTGGGGTTTGAGTTTGGGCTGTGAGTTTGGGGCGCCTGCTGTGGGGTTTGCTCTGTTCCCCATGGGGTGTCTCTGTGGGCAGTGGGGCTGCAGCCCCTCGGGGTTCCCCAAATCCAGGTGAGGATCAGCAACAGGAGCTGCCTAAAAACACCCGCTGGGACCAGAGCCCCCAGGAATATTCAGTGTCACCCGAACTGCAGTGGCACATCGCCACGGGCAGTGTCTCCTCCGGGGTCTGCTGAAACTCCCAACCAAAACAAAAAGGACAGAAGTCGAAATTTCAGTCCCCACTCTCACAGAACTCATCTTTGTGAGCTGACAAACAGATCCAGTGATGTTCCTGCTCCCCGTTTATGCCCCACGGGTACTCACTGAGAAGGACCGTCCTGCCAAGTTGTTGATCCGGATGATCTCGGTGATGGTCACTGTCAGACAGCCCCGGCCTGGGACAGAAGCTCAGGGTTGGTCTGGGGCCACGGCACAAGCTCAGCTCAGTTTTGGGGACCCTGCCCCACCTGTGGGTGCGCTGGTTGGGGACACACAGGGCTCCAGCAGGTCCCATGGGCAGGGGGATTGTGTGGGGTGGAAAGCTCAGAGCCGGGGCTAAGGGCCGGGTGGAGGAGGGAGGCTGGAGCAGAGGGAAGGTGCTTCAATCCTGTGTGAGCCTCAGGCACATTTCTCATTCCTGAGACAGCCCCAAGCAGACCTTGGGGACAGCGACATTCCTGTCACTGACTGCACCCCAGAGCCCCCACACAGCGGGCACCAGGGCCAGAGTGGCCCCATTGAGCAGCAGAAACCTCAGCAGAGCAGGAGGGACCCACCTGCAGCCCCCTCGGCAGGGATGGCTTTCATCAGCAGCCCCGTGGAGCGCAGGGACAGGGACAGCTCCTTCTGCCGCTCACTCAGCACCACCTGCAGGGGAGGGGCAGGGTCCTGCAGTGTCCCTGGCACTGGGACAGCCTGGGGACAGTCTGGGGACAGCCTGTCACACCTACAGGTGAGCTGACAGGCTTTTAATGTCCACCACAACCCGNTCACAAACACAGCTGAGCTAAAAGCTTTTAATGTCCACCACAACCCGTGGGCAGTGTCCTGGCAGTGCCCCTGGCACAGGGACAGCTTGGGGACATTTTGGGGACAGCTTTGTGGGCTCTCAGGTGAGCCAGCAGGTTCACCACAGCCCCTCTGCTCCCCTGGAGAGCAATTCCAGAGCAGAGGGAGGCTCAGACTCCCTTTAGGAGATCTGTGCCCTGCTGGGCACCCCGGGGACATTTGGGGTGCGGGGGCCCCACTCACCTTCCTGTAGGTGACGGTGAGATCGATGCCAGGCCCATCCAGGGTGTTCTTCTTCTTGGGTGTGCTCGGCTCTGCCAGGAGGGAACGAGGGGGATGAATTTCCCTCATCCCACCTGAGTGTGCCCAGCAGAGAGGGGTCGTGCCGTGGGCTGAGCCAGCCCCGGGTCACACAGTGGCCTCCTGTCCCACTTTGTCCCTCTGTGGGCTCTGGGGAGGGCGGGGGCTCTGTCCGGGCTGGGGCTGGTGGCTCACACACCTCTGTGGGAGGGGCTGTCCTGCACCTGGGCCAGCAGCTCCGTGAGGAACACGTCCTCAGCTGGGTCCTGCGCCGGGTCCTGGAACAGCACCTGGAAGAGAGGAACAGCCCTGAGAGGGACATCCCTGAGAGACACATCATCCCTGAGGGACACATCCTCCCTGGGGACGTCTTCTCTGTACCCCCGAGGTGTCACACGAGCCTTGTACCCTGGACAGCTTCTCCAGAGCAGCCAGGAGGGAGCTGGGACCTTCTTACGGCATCCCTTGGGATGGGGGAACTGCCCTGGCTCTGTTTCACCCAGGAGGGTGGCACACCTTGCCGGAAGCCCCGCGGGCAGTGTCCCCTCTGCCACTGGATGTCACTGTGCCCTCAGGGATGAGCCAGCTCCCGCCACCCGCCCGCACCAGCGGGAGCGCCTCCCCCAGACCAGCCCGAGGTGCTGCTGAGCTTCAGGAGATGCGATTTCTGTCAGATCCAGCCCAAATCTCCAGCTCAGCCCAGCCCCAGGGGTGATTTCCTTTCCATGCGCTGGTGCTGGTGAGGAGCAGCTCCTGGAGAAGCTGCCCAGGCACTCCTGGCTCACACCCAGCTCCCACCGTGGGCAGCTCCCGCAGCCAGGGAGGAACAGGGGGCCCTGAGCCGGCAGGGAAAGCAGGGGCAGTGCTGGCACACCTGGGTGACAGGTGAGCGGCTCAGGGGGCTCTGTCTGCCCACATCTGCAGCCAGCTGTCACCCCCTGCTCAGCCACCCACCCTCTCACTGCCGGCTTTTGGCTTGTGAGGAGAAGTGAGGGGAAGAAAATGGAGATGCTGCAGGGGCTGTCAGGCCGTGGGTTATTGCTGGAGTCCCGGGGATGCTCCACCAGAGCTCTTTGCAAACCTGGTGCCCGTTTGCTGATGCAGGGGCTCCTCCCGTGCTGCAGTTGGTGCCACGGTGGCTGTGAGCAGATCGGGAGGAGCTCTGTGCATCAGCCTGAGCTTTGGAGGGGCTGCCAGAGCTGCCAGAGCAGCAGACTCCAAGGGTTAACGTTGCATGCCCAAATTTAGCCCTTCTCTGCTCTCCTGTCCAATGCCAGGCCCTGCTCTGATGCCATTTCAGAGCAAAGCTGGCAGGAAATAAATCAAACTGTGCCTCAGGAAACCCTGCAAAGCCCCTGCAGGTACGGGGAAAGCTGCTCAGCAAAGCCCTGCGTGCCCAGAAAAGCCCCGTGTGCCCAGCAAAGCCCCGTGTGCTCAGCAAAGCCCTGAGTGCTCAGCACAGCCCTGAGTGCCCAGCAAAGCCCTGAGTGCTCCCAGCAAAGCCCTGAGTGCCCAGCAAAGCCCTGAGTGCTCAGCAAAGCCCCGTGTGCTCCCAGCAAACAAACACGAGGAGGCGCCGGGGCTCCGGAGCACCCCGAGCCCAGCAGAGCAGGAAATCTGTGACCCTGGGGAGAACTGCAAGGCTCTGTCTGCTGAGCTGAGATCCTGAAATGGCTCTGCCAGGATCATCCAGCTGAGCTGAGCTGAGCTGAGCTGAGCTGGGCTGAGCTGAGCTGAGCTCCAGGGTCACTGGGGGGATCAGGGCTCCAGGCTGGGATCTGCTGGCAGCCCCCAGACCCCGCTGGCTCTGCACAGCTCTGCCAGCCCCTGTGGGGTCCTGGAAGGGCCGTGCCACCCACCTTGACAGAGTGCAGCTGGAAGCAGACGGGCTGCGTGCCCATGCGGGCGTAGTAGGCGATGACATCAGTGAGGAACAGGTCTGTCACCAGGGCCCTGCTGGGCAGCGCGGGCTGGGGACAAAACACAGCCTGGGTCACCCCTCAGAAACCCTATAAACCCTCAAACACCCTGTCACCTCTCAAAAATCCTGCCACCCTTCAAGAACCCTGCCACCCCTTAAAAACCCTGTCACCCCTCAGAAACCCTGCCACCCCTCAGAAACCCTGCCACCAAGCCCCAAGAGTCACTTGTCAGAAGCCCCGCCGCCTTGCTGGGCACAGAGTGAGGTGTGAGCTCTCCTCTGGCCCCGCCACCCCCAGGGAGTGGAGCCGTGCCCACCCCTCAGCCCTTTCTGTGTGGGCTGTCAGTGGTGGCTCGAGCTGCCGGGAAATGAGAGCTGGGGGGGATTTCAGCAGCAGCTTTTCTTACTTGAAATCTGCCATTTCCTGTCCCCGGGTCAAAAAAAAACCCATCACGGCAAATGGCTCGTGTGGGCTGGGGCAGTGTCAGACACGGGCACCTCCCGGCAGGGCCTGGGGAGGGTTTGAGGGGAAATCACTGGGGATTGAGAGCCCTGCGGGTTTGGGGAGGGTTTGAGAGGAAATCTCTGAGGATGGAGGTCCCTGCAGGTTTGGGGAGAGTTTGCAGGAGGAAATCTCTGGGGATGGGGGTCCCTGCAGGTTTGGGGAAGGTTTGCAGGAGGAAATCTCTGGGGATGGGGGTCCCTGCAGGTTTGGGGAGGGTTTGCAGGAGGAAATCTCTGGGGATGGGGGTCCCTGCAGGGCACAGACCCCTGCTCAGGTGCTGCAGGTGTTCCCGGGGAAGGTTTTGCCCGTACCATGGTGGCCAGCTTGGGGATGATGTGGCACAGGCTGTTGATGTTGCTCTCGTACCAGGGGTCGGCCCTGCCCAGGTACCCGGCCACCTCACACAGCTCCTCGGGGCCAGCCTGGTCCTGCGGGGCAAACACAGCTCGGTCACCCCGGCCTGGGGATTGGTCGCTTTTCCTGGGCTTGGATTGAGCAAAACATGAAGAGAAGGTCCTGGAGAGCCCCTCCCAGCCACTCCAAGCCCTAAATGCAGCTCCTGTGGGACTTGGCTCACGGTTTTGGGAAGTTTCCTGCAGCCAAGGAGGATCAGGAGCCATAAAGGAGGAAGAGAGACCTGTGACATTCCCCCATCCCTTCCCTCTCCCTGCTCCATCCAGAGACATTTGCAAACTCCTTTAACAGGTGTTCAAGCACAAAACTTCCGTGAGGAATGAAAAGAAAGAACACCGATTTTTTAACTGCCTGTTTGTCGTGGGTCTGGGCCAGCTGAAAATATCCTAAATGCAGTTATTTGTTTACCTCTGTCTCGAGGCTGGGAAGGGATGTGCCTGACACAAACCACAAGCAGAGACTCCCAGACCTAAAACGGGGCTGTGGCCAAGGAGGCAAAGCCCTCAATGAGCAGCGACTGCTCCCCCTCAGCGTTTGGAGGGTGGAAGAAGCAGCACTCCCCGGTTAAACCTCACGGATCCTCCTGCAGCCGAGAACTGAAGGGGCTGGGGCTCCAAACCGAGCCCAGCAGCTCCAAACCGAGCCCAGCAGCTCCAAACCGAGCCCAGCAGCTCCAAACCGAGCCCAGCAGCTCCGTGCTGCCTCCCACCCTCCGTGCTCCGGGGCAGGAAGGGGTGGGAATCCCTGGATGTCCCCGCTCTTTCCCCACATCCCACCCGCCGGCGCTCACCGAGGGCAGCACGGGGATGTGGTAGAACTGCAGGTTCAGCCGGGCCGTCAGGAACACTCGCCGGGCCTCCCGTTTCCTGCGGGGAGCAATGGGATGTGCCCGGGGAAGGGGCAGGACGCGGCCCCAGGGCAGGGCTGGGCACTGCGGCTGCTCTGCCGCGGGTCCCCCTCGCTGCCTCTGCCCCAGGATGTGCCCCGGCTTCCCAAATCCAGCCGGGGGAGGAGGTGGGGACCCTCAGAGCGGTTTCTGTCAGGGCCTGGTGTCCCTGTGCGCCCAGCTCCGCTCCCCAGGCTGTCACCCACCCACCCCAGCCGGGAAACAGCTTCCCTGCAGAACTTCACCCTTTGCCACGGCAAAACACCCTGCCTGGCCCGTGGTTCGTTCCAGCGAGCCCACGGACAGAGGGGAGGGCTCTGCGTGCATCCCCCGGGAGCGTTCGGGAGCCAAACCCCGCTCCCAGCCTGCCCCAGGTGAGGCCGAGCCCAGCCCCATCCCCGGCTGCTCCAGCAGCCTGCGGGACCCCGCAGCCACCCCGCCCTGCTGTCCCCAGCGCCCCGGGTACCTGAGGGAGTGGAAGGCTTGTGCCAGGCGGCCCAGGACGCGATCGTCCCCCAGCAGCACCAGGCGGGCCGTGTGTCTCCTGCTCAGCGGGGCCGGGGGCTCGGGGGGCATTCCCGACCTCCCGGGCGGCTTCCCGGGGGGCTTTGCCCCGGGCACGGCGCTGCCAGCCTGCAGCAGGGCCACGCTGTCCAGCGGCGACGGCTTCTTCTTGATGCCGCCCTTCCTGTGGAGCCGGGAGCGCTCGGGGTCGGGGCCGCAGGGGACACAGGGGACACAGGGGGGCTCCTCCTGCGCCGCCAGGTCCCGCTCGATGCCGCTGTCCGTGGACAGCACGGAGAAGCGGCTGTGGCCGCAGCAGTCGCAGTCCCCGAGGATGTCCCGCACCTCGGCGGGCTCCAGCTCCTGCCCGGGGCCGTCGGGCTCGGACAGCGGGCGGAGGAACAGCGCCAGCTCCTTCCCTGCCGTGGGCACGGAGCGGGGTCAGCCAGGCACAGCCAGGCTCAGGGAGGCACAGCCAGGCTCAGGGAGGCACAGCCAGGCTCAGGGAGGCACAGCCAGGCTCAGGGAGGCACAGCCAGGCTCAGGGAGGCACAGCCAGGCTCAGGGAGGCTCAGCCAGGCTCAGGGAGGCACAGCCAGGCTCAGGGAGGCTCAGCCAGGCTCAGGGAGGCACAGCCAGGCTCAGCCCGCTCCTGTCCCAGCCTCCCTCCTCCCAGGGAAGCCGCCAAGCTGAGATTTCCCCCAGCGGGTCCAAGGGCAGCCGGTCCCCAGCCCCATTCCCCATGGAGAGAGCCCAGTGCCGCTCCAATCCCAGATTCCCGGGCTGCTTTGGGTCTGAAGGGACCCTGAAGGTCACCTCGTTCCCATCCCCTGCCGTGGGCAGGGACAGCTTCCAGCAGAGCTCAGGGCTCCATCCAGCCTGGCCCGGGGCTCCAGGGGCACCCACAGCCCAGCCGGGCGCTCTGGGCACATCCTGCTGCAGCCCCGGCCCCTTCCCCGCTCCGCACCCCAAATCCTGGCCCCAGGAAGGAGGAGAACTCAGCACAGACCCCCAAAGCTCTCCCTGCCCTCTGGGACAGGACCCCGGGCTCAGGGCCCACCCAGCCCCGGCACTCACAGAGCTGCTCATCCTCCGTCCACAGGTGGAAGCTGATGCTGGGGTTGGGCAGAGGGGTCCCCTGCAGCCCTTCCCGGGGAACATTCCCTGGGGAAAGAAGGACACGGGGAGTAGCCAGGAGAGGATCCATGACCCCGTTTCCCGCTGGCTGCTCCAGATCTGCGTGGGGAGAGGTGAGGGATTGGGGTTTTGTTACAGTTTGTGCAGCTCCAGCGGCACCAGGCTGGAACAGAGCACGGCAGGGAGGGCAGGAGATGGCAGTGCCACCGTCCAGACATCACTGAAAGGTTTGGGCAGGAAGGGACCTCAAAGCCCGTCCGGTCCCGCGCTGAATCAGCAGCAGGAATTTCCACTGTCCCCTCCCTCAGTGACAAATCCGCCTTCCGGGGCCAGCTCTCCCTGCTGGCCATGTTCCTGCAGCTGAAGGGGGTGGCAGGGACACAGCGGGGACACAGCGGGGACACAGCGGGGACACGAGGGCTCCCTGTGCCCCGGGGAACGCCTGGCCGGGGCATTGCCCTGCTCACCTGCGGGCACGGAGCCCAGGATACCGCGGTAGATCCCCTCCAGCCGCGCCGTGTGCTGGCCCCGCTCCGAGCTCCCCTCGCCCTCCATGGCTGCCACCACCTGCTGGAACCAGCGCTCCACGTCCCCCGGGGGCAGGGCCTGTGGGGAGAGGGGCTGTGATCATCTGGGAGCAGGGAATGGTCCCCGGGAGGAACATCCCCGGGAGGAACATCCCCCACATCCCTCCCCAGAACGGCTCCAGAATTCCCCGCCAGGTTTCTCCCACCTCGCCTCCCTCTCCCAGGGTGTCTGCCCCTGGCTCTGCTCTAAAGGATTGTTTTAAAGGCTCCTGGTAAAGAAACCTTTAGCGAGAAGAATTTTAATGGGAACAGAGGAAAAGCACCGGGCAGGGCAGGAAGAGCAAATGAGCCCAAAATTGCTCCCCAGGGGCTCACAAACGTCCTCTGGTCCCCGGGAGGGACCGTGGCTGTGCTTAAAGCTCCTTCCTGGCAGCTCTGCCTCTGACGGGCACCTTGGGGCACCCTCAGCAGTGCTGGCACTGGGGGTGGCTCTGGGGACACGGGGACAGCGGGCACACCGAGGTGTCTTTGGAGTGGAAATGGCCGACAGTTCCTGCGAGGTTTCTGAGCCTCACATTTGTGTTACTGCGGCTCCTTCCAGGAGGAAACTGGTGGGAACCTTTCCCCTGCGAGGTTCCTGCAGTGCCCGGGGGCTCTCAGAGGAGATAACACAGGCTCTGTTTCAGCTCTGCTGGGCAAACCCAACACTCAGACTAAAGGTTCCAGGCTCTGGCTCTGCTGCAGGCGCTGCTTGGCTTTTGAAGGGTGTTTGAGTTCAGCCCCAGCCCAGCCCTGGGGGGTTTCTCCACTGGCCAAACCACCTCTCTGGAGAGTCCAGCCAGAGCAGGAGCGCTGGAAAAGCCCCGGGGCAGTACCTGCAGTCGGGCCCTGAGGCCGGGGATGTCGCAGGTGTCACCCAGGGCCGCCTGCAGGGCGTGGGTGACCACGCAGCTCACGCAGTCCCGGCGGCTCTGGGAGCCCCGCGCCGCCTCGGTGTCGCTGAGCAGCGCCTTGCAGATGGCCTCGGGCAGCAGCTCCGGGTCCGCAAAGATGAAAATCCTGGGGGGCAGCGGGGTGAGGAAAGGGGGAGATGCAGATTCACATCAGGGCGTGGCAGGAGCAGCTCACGTCTCCCTGTTCCCATTGCTGATATTCCCCTTCTCCACCCTGCCTCCCTCCAAGGGCAGCTCCCAAAATAATTTGGGACACGGGAGGAATTTCAATGCCCTCCCAATGTAAATTTTAGTGTCACCCAGCTGTGTCCCCAGCACCACGGGGGTTAAGCCCAGCTTGCCTGTTCCACCCCAGACTAACGCTGAGCCTTGAACATGGACAGGTTTCCCCAAGAGACAAAAGCACCGGGTCCTGCCAGGGGCTGCTCTCACCTGTCCTGGAAGGGGAACGGGGCACTCTGCAGGCTGTGCTCGGACAGGACCATCCTCTGGTACAGAGTTCCTGGCAGGGACACAAACACCGCGCTGAGG
>VWYE01003904.1:0-18113 GCA_013398995.1 Alaudala cheleensis
TAAAATCCAAATGCCTAATGCCCAAGTCGTAATTAAATCTCCAAGTGGGACAAGGGTGCCAGAATAGTGATTTAGCTTGTGTGCACTGCGGGTTGTGCAGGGACACAAGTTGCAAAACAATAAAATGCAGAGAAAGATAATTCTGTAAGGTGACTAATTATAAATCATTTCCTACTACAGGATTATCTCAGGGAAGTTTATATATATTTTTACTTGAAAGGTTTATATATTTGTCACCTAAACATTTTTATATTATGCTTAATTATTACCTCAAATAGTAAAATTTTCCAGATTTACTTTGTTCATTATTATAACAATCTTCACAAAACTCACTGCAGTGATTTCACATTGGCCATAAAAGTCATTATAAAATAGAGATGCAGAAGGGTTAGCCAAAAACAGTATTGTAACTACAAAGCAAAATCTATAATGGGATAATTGAGGAGGATGAGATAATACCCTTGTGCAATGGTGTAAGAGCCAAAGAAAAATAATGTTAAACTAGCTTAAAATTTTAATATTTTTTTAAGCATTTTTTCCTAAAACAGGAAAATTCTGAGTATTAGCTGGACTTGACCTTTACTTCAAATTTGTTTGCAAAAGATCAGCAAGTGCATGAATTCTTGCACTTCATTTAATGCCAGATTTTGATACACCTCCCTTCAATACCACCTGACACATAAGTTATCCTACATCAGTCAGTAAAAAAAAATCCCAAACAACCAAATAAAATCTAGCTTCAAAAAGCTTCTGAACCCCTCTTCATCGAGACTTCTATACCTGTGGCCTCTCAGCGTATAAAATCTCTCCATAAGTTCTTAAAACATGCCTGCTAAGCCTATGTGTAATCACCTTGATGAAGCCTGAATACACGAGGTTGCAGCAACATNTCTGGTTTTTTTTCTTCTGTCTCCGGGAGGTTTCCCTGGAAGGGAATGGTAACCGCGAGATTTGGGGCAGCAAAAAGACAGGGGGCTGGGGGGGCAGGCACTCTTGCCCTTGGCACTTNTAAAGCCATAATTCTCATATCAGCGAATATTCTGTAAAATGATTACATTTTTTTTTCCTCCTGATGACTGAAGCACAATGGGAATTGGTTTACAACTTGTCTCCTGTCATACTTTCAGATTTTCAAGTAATGGTATGCTGGTAGGAACCTGAACTTTCCTAGAAGCAAGGTCACAAAAGCACTTTAAACACATGAAACTAAACTTTGCATTCAGATGTATTGCTGCAAATTAATTTACTCCTAAAAATCAATTCCTCCACTCCCTTCTCTTCACACTGAAAATCATCTACAAATCAGTGAATTCAGTTAATGCTCCTTCAGCTGAATGAGAACTTGGCCAACAATAGTAGTTAAGACTCATTTAAATGAGGTGAGATCTGTCAGTAGTCTTACCAGGCCTGGGACATATATAGAGGGATCTAAACTCTTCAGTGAATGTATGTTTAGACATGTTAAATTGAAGTTAAAGGAAGAGGTGGCTCTATGAAGCCAGAAGCCCATTGTGTTAAGAAACTTGCTGAAGAGATTCATCATCCAATCTGTCTTTATCAAGTTTTCCTGTGTTCTAACAATAGGCACCTTCCCAACTGATATTGGAATTATTTTTCAAAGTGTTTTAGGAGTCTAAGAAAAAGTTTAAGAAAAGACAAGTGCATAAATTCCTGGTTCTCCCAAATTCAGTAGCAGATCCCTCACTGTGTTCAGGCAAAATAGACTTACATACCATATTTTTCTTGCCTGTGTAAAACCATAATTACTAGTCATTTTTTGTTAAGTTCATTTTCTTGCCTATACTCTTTTAATGATGTACCTTAATGATGGAACTGTTAATGGACAAACCTGTTATAGAAGTATGCTTTCAGTTTTCATCTGAATGCTGGCGTTAACTAAAATCAAATTGTTTTGTTTTTCGTTTTACTGCAGCCACAACAGAAATAATTATTGTAAGTGAAATCCCTGTATTTCTTTTGATGCAATGAGTTTGGATGTTTGGAATGGATCTATCAAAATTATTGAAAGAACTTGAGGTCAGAGAGATAAACTTTATTTTAAATTCAAAGGCCTTTAGTTCTGTAAATGTTCTTGTTTTTGTTGTGAGAGTAAGTCCTGTGGAGTAAATCAGGCTCATGGCTGTTCAGCCTCCTTGACGGAGTGAACCTCCCCATGCTGGCAGGATCTTTATTTGTTCTGCAGGAATGGGGCTGCCTGGTGTCCCATGGTGGCAGCAGGGAAAATTACTTGCCTTTCCAGATAGGGACAAAAATATTTACTTAAATCTAAAATCTGTGCAGAGCCAGAGCAGGTGATTTGTGGTGATCTTAACTAATAATTGGACAGACTGCAGAATTTTATATAATAGTAAGTCTTCAGGTTGCCTGTCCTCATTTCTGGTTTTCCTTTCTGTCTCGTATTACCCTTAAAAAAAAGAAAAAAAGGTGGTGGTGATGTGATGTGGGAGAAAGACTAGAAGTCTGGCAAAAGGATATACATTTATTTGGGGTTATTTTTGTGGGTTTTTTGGGAGGTTGGTTTGGAGATTTTTTGTTGAGTTTGGTGTGGTTTTTTGCATTGTTTGAAGATAGACTAGGTTCTGTCAACCTGATTTTTCAGATATGAAGATTCACAGTTCTAGGAAGAGCCAAAATAGGATGTATGTGTCCATTGCTACTCAAAACCAGACCCAGGGTTTTAGTACTGTTGATAGCAATAAAAGAAATAAACCCATGTCTGAGAAGACAAATGTGAATCTACATACATGTGTGAGTTTCTAATGAAGCTCTTTCTGCCTTTAGAAGAAAATGTTTCTGTTTATCTTTAATAGAAATCCATTGTGTGTAGCTATGTAATGGAATCTCTCATTTTTTATTTGCATCTGTTAGCTTTTTATTGCAAATAGGGCTCTAAATCTTACTTTAGAAATGAGTATTGCACTATATGTCAGTGCACGCGCAAAGGAAGTCATTAATAATGTTCGTTATGAAAACCTGATCATAAGTGTTTTTAGTCCATTAGCCATTCAGTTTTATTTATGTCCTCTTTCAGGAAGAATCTGAAGCCAGAATTCAAAACATGAAGTTTGGAAAAGGAGCCATGCATGAGGTCATAAAAAGCTGTCACTTTCAGGATGCTAGAAAATTCTTTCCTTTCTGCAAGGTTTTCAATAACCTTTAGGACGACAAATGAGTATTCATCATGTACTGCTTTGCCATCATTAAATTACAGTGCTTTTAGGAAACAAAACTCTGGCGAAGCAAGCCAAAGTAATCTGCTAATTTCACAAAATTAGAATATATAACACTTCCTTGGGCTGTTTAAATGTACTGCAGGTAGCAGCTCTCTGAGTCTTAGTCCCTTCCCCTCAAGGCTTAGTTGACGTAACTTTATTCTTGTCTGTTTGTCCTGACTGACAAAGTGTGTAGCTTTCAGATCTCTTTTAGGATATAAAACTTTTAAAATAGAATACAGGGAAAATGGGTAGCCAACATCCCACCTTTATGGACTTACTCCAACTGACCTGCATTTTTTTATATGTATCACTGAAAAAAATTGGGCCCTAGCTCTAAAATTTCCTGTGGTCCTATTTTCAGCAGACACCCTCAGGAGCAAAATTTTGTTCTAAAAAAATCTTCATGAGCTGGGNTTTGGTTCACATAGTACAAGGTAAGTTGATTGTGTATGATACGAATTATTTCGTGATGTATAGGGAGAGTTTTCTTCCTATGATTTGCATTAAAATGCGGTTGTTAACCCGATATAATGATTTGGCATTCAGTGGTTTTCGATCACCTAACACTGAAAGGCTGAAGTGTTTCTTGCGTGAAGAATAGNAATTCAAAACATGAAGTTTGAAAAAGGAGCCATGCATGAGGTCATAAAAAGCTGTCACTTTCAGGATGCTAGAAAATTCTTTCCTTTCTGCAAGGTTTTCAATAACCTTTAGAAAGACAAATGATTATTCATCATGTACTGCTTTGCCATCATTAAATTACAGTGCTTTTAGGAAACAAAACTCTGGCGAAGCAAGCCAAAGTAATCTGCTAATTTCACAAAATTAGAATATATAACACTTCCTTGGGCTGTTTAAATGTACTGCAGGTAGCAGCTCTCTGAGTCTTAGTCCCTTCCCCTCAAGGCTTAGATGACCTAACTTTATTCTTGACTATTTGTCCTGACTGACAAAGTGTGTAGCTTTCTGATCTCTTTTAAAATAGAAAACTTTTAAAATAGAATACAGGAAAAATGGGTAGCCAACATCCCACCTTTATGGACTTACTCCAACTGACCTGCATTTTTTTTATATGTATCACTGAAAAAAATTGGGGCCTAGCACTAAAATTTCCAGTGGTCCTATTTTCAGCAGACACCCTCAGGAGCAAAATTTTGTTCTAAAAAAATCCTCATGAGCTGGGTGAAAGCATAATCATATTGAAAACGGAAAAGACTTCCTCTCTCTCAAATAGCCATTCAATTTCTCTTGCATTTCTTTTCTTTCTAAAATACTGTGGCAATTGCATGATTTAGAAAACTGTAGTTCCTATTTTTTCTGAAATTGAAATCACCTTGTACCTTTGAGCTTGGAAGAAAAAAAAAAGGTTTCTTATTACTTCCTTGGAATATAGTTACTGTCAGCTCCAGAGATTCCTCGTATATGTTTACCATTTTAATGTGTCCCTGAAGCTATGACTTGATCCTGTTGCATTTAGAAGTTGTGTTTGGGATTTGAAATGTCAGCAGAGGAGCTTTTCTCAATGCATCACCAGTGCCATAGGTAGCGGTGGCTGTGGCAGCCACTTCCAGGAGCTGCTGCTGTTCATATTTCACCAGAGCCTCCGGAAAAAAGGCTGTGTGAGAAATAGCGCAGCGTAAAAAAGGAATGATCTCAGCTAATCTGTCTTCATCTTTGGTTCACATAGTACGAGGCAAGCTGATTGTGTATGATACAAATTATTTCATGATGTATAGGGAGAGTTTTCTTCCTATGATTTGCATTAAAATGCGGTTGTTAACCCGATGTAATGATTTGGCATTCAGTGGTTTTCGATCGCCTAACGCTGAAAGGCTGAAGTGTTTTTTGTGTGAAGAATAGGTCACTAACTTCTGAATTAATTTCTGTAGGAGACAATATGGATGCAATGTTTTGAAAGCTTAATTTAGATTCAAATTAATGTGAAGACAAGCTCCTTGAGTCACCTAGTCTTCCTCTGTGGAATCATTTCTAATTGAATGTTAAGATCAAAGTTTAAGTTTATAAGAAAGAAAAACAAGTGCAGATAAATAGTTATTATATGACATCCTTATGAAAATTCATGACCTGCTGCTTTATCAGAGACCTTTTAAGAATTCTAATTGTGAAGTATGCATGACTATTAAATGGCTAGAGCGCTTCAGTCTCTTGATAAGAAGCGAGTTAAATAATTGTCCTGTTTAACTTGTGCTTGTTAACCTTTAAGGTCAACTAGTTTGAACATACGTTTAATGAAATCCTGGAGCCAGAATTTATGATACTGCTGCTGAATGTTAAATTGGACAATTTACATAAGCAGGACATTAACCTTCTGAGCACTAAATAGCATTTTAGCACTTAGCCGCTGGGGACAATAAGGGACATGTTCTATATATTTGTGATTAGCTTGCCTGGAAACTCTCATGATGACCAATTGGCCTACCAAGTTTAGCAGCATAATTAAATGAATGGACTCAGCCTAAGTAAATTATCAGTGCTGTGTACAGTATATCATTATAGTCCTAAGGAAAAAAAAAGATATGAATAATTTAATATTACATTACTAATTTATCAATGCTAAGTGACTGTGAGGAGGCTCTTTGTAATTCGTTGTTTTAAATTTGATATTTGATTTACTGCTGGTGTGATTAAACTTGAACCTACTTCATTTCTTTATCAGAAATTTATGGTATGAGTAGACTTTTTTCTCAGGGTATTGAATGGTTTTTTCATTTTCTTCAGCTTTAGTGATAGCAGCAAATACAAAGTATTACATATTGCCAAACTTGTAATTAAGCAATTTGTCATTACGAGACGTGTGTGTCATCTTTTGGCCGGTAGATCCTGTAGCAGATAAGGGTGGCAGACCTGGAATTGTCAGTGCTCCGAGTTGCAGGAGCAGAGTGATACCAGCAGTAGCAGCTTAGGGTGTGCTTTTCTCCCTGAGCTGAAAGATGGAGCAGGATATCCATACTCTGCCCACCCACTCTCTTGGAGCAGTGAAAGGCCATGGATTGTAAGCAAGCAGTGTGAATTCTTTGGAACAGTACTGTACTTATTAGAACAATTACAATTTTTTGGGGATGGTGCCTCTTCTCTGTCATGTGTTAGGTGGTACTGCACAAACATGAATAAGGACATGTTTTGAAGGACAAGGTGGGACCTGAGCTATTTTCTCAGTTGTTTTTTGCTGTGAGATGCCTCCAGGTGCGTGCTACCTGAGGTCATTGCTACACTGCTGTTCAGGCCCACACCTGCAGGAGCCACCCTGGGTCGCTGACTCATGTGCAGGTGCTGCATCTCCAGCTCATCACCTCTGCCCCAGAGGTTACTTTTGGTTAACAAAGATAGGAATAGGGCTTGTGTTCCAGGAACTGGAGCCGAGGAGGACAGGATGGAGCTGACTGCCATTTCTGACCATTTCCTGCACTGCCTGTGGACTGGAAAGTGCAGGATTTGCAGATATTGCTGCCCGAAGGCATTGCCACTGGTCAAATGCTTGTGTTACAGTCCTGAAAAAAGGACACTGACTTATGGCACTCTTGGCTGATCAAAAGAATTAAGACAGTGATGAGCATATAGTAAATTAGTAACTCATGGATGTTTCAACACAGGGAGAAAATAGCCCCAAGATCCAGCTCTGGAACTGCACAGTAAAACAGTCAGGAAGATGTGATGGCCTTGCTGTCCTTCCCTGATGGAATGGAACAAGGGAGGCTGCCAAGCTCTGCTCTGTGGGCCCTGTGTAGTTTGCTGAGGGTGCTAGAGAGGCTGAGCAGTGCCAGAAAGCTCAGGCTGTGTGCGTGTTGGTGCTGTTGGGGAAGAAGCACTCAAAAACAGATTTTCTGGCACTCTAGTGTCCTATTTCAAGTTCTGCACTGACTGGTTTCTTCCCCTGTATTGAGTACAAACTTAGTCATTCTGTGCCAGAGGACTCTCAATTTGACCCACTGGTGAATTGTCTGCTGGATGTCTGTGATGTGGTTGCTTCGAACTAATAATGCTAAGGTTGTGGGTTTGATCCTAGGTTTGATGATTCTTGTGGATCCCTTCGAGCTCAGAATATTCTGTGGTTTTCTGTACTTACAGAGCCTATATGAATTTAGATCTTTGTGCTCATTCAGCTACACTCACTTCCCTAGCATCATCTGTTGTGCCTGAGAAAGTCATGGGGTGTGAGAGAAAACACAACATAGTTCATAATCCATGAATGCCCTTAAATACTGCCTCATCAAGGAAGAATCATGGTTTAGTTTCACATATGCTCTGAAGCTGCCTTCTCTCATCCAAAAGTAAATGAAAGTGCAGTGAGTGATTCAACTTACGCTCCTTTTTCCGTATTTTTGGCAACGCATGAGATAGACTTGAAAAAAGCTGATTTTCATTACAGAGGATCAGACTAGTTTCTTAGGTCCTACTAAGTCCAAGTATTTTTGCTGGAAGGGAAAAGGGAGGAAACCTATGGCCTCTGGTCACTGAAAGAGCACCTCTCCTCATAATTGTAGTTCTGTTTCTGTAAGGAGTCAGGTATTCATGGGCAGGAACAAATTTACAAGATTCCTGCCTGTTACCCCTGGAAACCGGTTGAAATTATTCCTCAGGATACTGGTGGCTAGCTAGGAAAGTTTTGTACTTTGAAAAAAAAATATTCATCCTTGTGATTTCTACAAGTTAGATAGTTACTTCTCTTGGTATTTTCAATGCTAGGGCTCTCTCTTAGCCTTTCCCTGGCTCACCAATACATGCCAGCCTTTTCAGTCTTACTGATTGCACCATAGTTAAAAATTATTAATAATAAAATAGCAGAATAGGAAAAACCCTTAAAGCCATCAGTAGACTTATTAATATGCCTGATCATGTAATCCTGAGGTTTATTCAAGGTGTCGTGTGGTAGCTGTAGACATTTGGTAGACCTAAGAAGCAATTAAGAAGGCAATTAGGCGTTTTCAGAAGCTGGTTTGTCTTAAAGAAAACACCTATTTTTCCATATAGACAACCTTGGATGGCCCAAGTTCAGGGCCTCATTGTGGCAGAGAAGTTTATGTAATGTTGGGCAAGTCACTGAGTTTGAATACACCAGCTTCTGAGCTCAAGTTCTGCCATACAAATAGAGTGGGTAATAATGTCCTTCAAGTAATTCTGTGATGATGAATGCACCAGGACTGTGAGATACTCTGGCACTGCAGTAATGAAAACAATGTAAGTATTTCCCCTTTCCAGCAAATAGTAAAACTCAATGGAAAAAAAGTTAGCTTTTTGTGACAAAAAGGTTTCAGCTTGCTGCATAATAAATACACTTGCATCTGAGTTGAGGAAAAAAAAGAAAGAGATAAAGTCATGCGCCAGCCCTTTTTAGCCCCAGAGACTGACTGTTAAAAAAAGATACAGTATTCGCACAGCATGCATCTATTTTTCTACTCTACTTTTGTGGCATCAGTGCTTTCAATCAGCCATCACTGGGATTGCAAGGTGAAAGGTTCTTCAGAAACAATTTTAAGATAGTTCTTATATGTGTAAGAATCACCTGTCCCCNAGATAGGAATAGGGCTTGTGTTCCAGGAACTGGAGCCGAGGAGGACAGGATGGAGCTGACTGCCATTTCTGACCATTTCCTGCACTGCCTGTGGACTGGAAAGTGCAGGATTTGCAGATATTGCTGCCCGAAGGCATTGCCACTGGTAAAGTGCTTGTGTTACAGTCCTGAAAAAAGGACTCTGACTTATGGCACTCTTGGCTGAACAAAAGAATTAAGACAGTGATGAGCATATAGTAAATTAGTAACTCATGGATGTTTCAACACAGAGAGAAAATAGCCCCAAGATCCAGCTCTGGAACTGCACAGTAAAACAGTCAGGAAGATGTGATGGCCTTGCTGTCCTTCCCTGATGGAATGGAACAAGGGAGGCTGCCAAGCTCTGCTCTGTGTGCCCTGTCTAGTTTGCTGAGGGTGCTAGAGAGGCTGAGCAGTGCCAGAAAGCTCAGGCTGTGTGCGTGTTGGTGCTGTTGGGGAAGAAGCACTCAAAAACAGATTTTCTGGCACTCTAGTGTCCTATTTCAAGTTCTGCACTGACTGGTTTCTTCCCCTGTATTGAGTACAAACTTAGTCATTCAGTGCCTGAGGACTGTCAATTTGACCCACTGTTGAATTGTCTGCTGGATGTCTGTGATGTGGTTGCTTAGAGCTAATAATGCTAAGGTTGTGGGTTTGATCCTAGGTTTGATGATTCTTGTGGATCCCTTCCAGCTCAGAATATTCTGTGGTTCTCTGTACTAACAGAGCCTATATGAATTTAGATCTTTGTGCTCATTCAGCTACACTCACTTCCCTAGCATCATCTGTTGTGCCTGAGAAAGTCATGGGGTGTGAGAGAAAACACAACATAGTTCATAATCCATGAATGCCCTTAAATACTGCCTCATCAAGGAAGAATCATGGTTTAGTTTCACATATGCTCTGAAGCTGCCTTCTCTCATCCAAAAGTAAATGAAAGTGCAGTGAGTGATTTAACTTACCCTCCTTTTTACATATTTTTGACAATGCATGAGATAGACTTGAAAAAAGCTGCTTTTCATTACAGAGGATCAGACTAGTTTCTTAGGTCCTACTAAGTCCAAGTATTTTTGCTGGAAGGGAAAAGGGAGGAAACCTATGGCCTCTGGTCACTGAAAGAGCACCTCTCCTCATAAATGTAGTTCTGTTTCTGTAAGGGGTCAGGTATTCATGGGCAGGAACAAATTTACAAAGATTCCTGCCTGTTTCCCCTGGAAACCAGTTGAAATTATTCCTCAGGATACTGGTGGCTAGCTAGGAAAGTTTTGTACTTTGAAAAAAAAATATTCATCCTTGTGATTTCTACAAGTTAGATAGTTACTTCTCTTGGTATTTTCAATGCTAGGGCTCTCTCTTAGCCTTTCCCTGGCTCACCAATACATGCCAGCCTTTTCAGTCTTACTGATTACACCATAGTTAAAAATGATTAATAATAAAATAGCAGAATAGGAAAAACCCTTAAAGCCATCAGTAGACTTATTAATATGCCTGATCATGTAATCCTGAGGTTTATTCAAGGTGTCGTGTGGTAGCTATAGACATTTGGTAGACCTAAGAAGCAATTAAGAAGGCAATTAGGCATTTTCAGAAGCTGGTTTGTCTTAAAGAAAACACCTATTTTTCCATATAGACAACCTTGGATGGCCCAAGTTCAGGGCCTCATTGTGGCAGAGAAGTTTCTGTAATATTGGGCAAGTCACTGAGTTTGAATAGCTTCTGAGCTCAAGTTCTGCCATACAAATAGAGTGGGTAATAATGTCCTTCAAGTAATTCTGTGATGATGAATGCACCAGGACTGTGAGATACTCTGGCACTGCAGTAATGAAAACAATGTAAGTATTTCCCCTTTCCAGCAAATAGTAAAACTCAATGGAAAAAAAGTTAGCTTTTTGTGACAAAAAGGTTTCAGCTTGCTGCATAATAAATACACTTGCATCTGAGTTGAGGAAAAAAAAGAAAGAGATAAAGTCATGCGCCAGCCCTTTTTAGCCCCAGAGACTGACTGTTAAAAAAAGATACAGTATTCGCACAGCATGCATCTATTTTTCTACTCTACTTTTGTGGCATCAGTGCTTTCAATCAGCCATCACTGGGATTGCAAGGTGAAAGGTTCTTCAGAAACAATTTTAAGATAGTTCTTATATGTGTAAGAATCACCTGTCCCCTCTCCTCTTTCTTCTTCTGGATATTTGTCATTTGAGACATTTCTTCATACATTTTCATAACAGTTTTGCAAATGCAGTCACAAGTTCTTGGCTTCCCACTACTTGCTGTGAAGGAGGGCACAGCCCATACAAAACATCAGCACCACAGCTGGAAAGAGAGGGGGCCACAGGAGAAGTAGTGCAGAGGATTGCTGGCAGAGGAGGGCAGAAACACCTGCCAGCATCAGATTTTCAGTATTTTTATTCTTCTAGAGAGTAACTTGTGTGAAGGGACCAAAATGTGGGTTACTCTGCACTTTTAAGGTTGTCCTTAATATTGTGCCTGAGTTGTTCTGTGTACCTGCTGCAGTGTAGAGCCAGGGTGTGTTAGTGACAGGGACACTCAGCATGAGGCCACAGCAGTTGTGACACTCCCCATGTGTTACCCACATAGCCCTTTTTATTCTCATCAGTCATATTTACCAGTCTGAAATGCTGAAGAGACTGGGGAGGGCTGTTCACTGGTGTTAAAACTTGGGGATTTTTCATTTTGTGGTCATAGACAACAGGGTTACCTTGGTGAGATAAAGTCTAGTTTTAATAAGGAACACATGCAAGAAGTGATGACTTCAGGTAGTACAGCCAGTACAGATGGAAAAAATTAAGACAATTGTAGCCCTCAGCTGCAGAGTAGCACAAATCCAAATGGGAAAAGATGAATCTTTTAAAAGGCTCTGTGGTTATCTATCACTTAACCTCATCAACTTTACTCATAGCAAGATTCATTTATGCCACTTTTGTTTCTCTTCTTTTCATATTGTTCAAATTCAATATAATCAGACAGCCATGTGGTTTTGGAGTCTGATTCCCATTCAAGTGAATTCAGCCTTTGGATTTTTCTCTTTCTGTAAGCCTACAAAATCTCCTGCTGCCCCTCTGTCCTCTACCACAGACTTATTTTAGGATGCTTATCTTGTCTCCACTACACTGGAAAACTTGTGTTCTGGTTCAGTTGTCTTTTTTTCCCCCTTCCATTAAGCAAAGTTTTAATTCTTAGGAAACAGTTCCTGTTGAGGATGTGAATATTATAGCAGGTGATACCAAGGAAGAACAGAATAAAATACACATACACACACTGAATATGCAACCTGACGAAATAGAAGGGCAGACTTTTCCTTCAGTGGACCACTTCCCATTAGTCATGGTGCAAGCTGTTTTGCTTAAATCTTATGCCATTTGCAAGTATTTAACCTTCCTGGTTTTAAAAATGCAGCAGATACATTAGTTGAGTGCATCGGGCAAGAGACTTTTCATCACATCTTTGAAATCGCCCGCACTGATTTATACTTGCAGGAAGCTGCACATTTAAAATTACTGGCATTGTTTTGTCTTCACTTTCATATGCATTTTCGTTTCCCTAAGTCTCTCCTCAGTTTAATGATGTTATCAGTTCATTAAGTACCCCCCAGCTTCTAGTTAAGCCTGCTAATAGCAGTGTATGTGCAGAAACTGATGCACATGAAGAGCTTAGTGTCACTTGAAGCCATGGAGTTTGTCTCTGCATCCTTTACTCTTCCTCCTACATTTTTTTGTTTAGTACAAGTTGTATATACGATTGCTAATCAACAGCTCTATGGAATTATATATTTTAAACAACCTTAAATCTAGTCTTAAAAGAACCTCTGAAATAAAATAATGGATGTAGCATGCTGGCAGGCTGAGGAGATTTAAAATGTTCTTTCAGCCTGGCTGTAGCTGTAAGACATCTTCCCACAGAACAACTGTTATCTTTTAAAAAAAAAGAAAGACATTTCTTTGGCTTGTTTTCCATACAGACATTTGTAAATATAATCCCTTCTGTTGCTTTGGTAAGTCAATCATGCTAACAGGTACCAGCTATTCAGTGACTGCCTTGGGCTAGAAAGAGCAAATGACAAAAACACTTTTAGGTTGTCATGTGTTAATGCAAAATGCCCCCAGACCCCAGTGCTTATTCATCTTCATCTAGTTGACTAATGCTTTTCCCATGTTGTTACATGTTGGTAAATTAAAGAAGCCTTCCAGACAGTTCTGTCAACAGTTTACTGAAATGTACCTCATTAGTGAGGCTGAGCTGTCGCATGAGTGTAATTTAATCCTATTGAATTATCACTCAAAAACGCTTGAATACCAAGCCTTTACACAGTGAGAAAGAAGGTTTTCTAGGAATACTGTCAGGCTGTAAATTGATTAGATGTGAAGCATGCAAAGGAAAAACCCTGGAGTTTTTTTATACTTGCAGGAAGATTTGTGACAGCTCTTTCACTGCATCTTGTGTTTTAGAGACCTGCACAGAGCCAGGTATATTTCTTTTGAGCATTTGTTTTTCATATTCATAGTAAAGCTGAGAGGCTGAGTGCCATGCTTAAGATGGAATATTTATTTTTTTCACTGAAACAGAAAGGAGAGAGGGGGGAAAAAGAAGGTAAGGAACTAGAAGGAGGAGGATGGATTTCAGTTGGTGTCATAGTAAATTATATGTGTTTAGCCCTCCTTTTAGAGAACACTGGGCATTTTAAAATCTGTGGAAATGGTTCTTGTTTTTTGACCAATGGACATATGATTTAACATAGCAAGTATAGGATCTGGCTCTGTACCTCTCTGTCTTTAAGGACACTCTGTTCCTACAGAGACCATAGAAATGGGCCCCATCTGTAGACTGAGTGTGACATGCTTGGGAAAATCCCAAACCAGCATTTGTCTGAAAAACTTATTTTTTAATATTGAGCATTTCCTAGACTTATCATTCTAATAATGTTCTCATTGTAATTGCTTTGAGAGGAGTTGGGGAAGAATTTAATGTCTTTCTTGGAGAGAGACAAGGGGTAGTTCTGACCAGTGATGGGTTTTCCTGGCCTGTGGCAGATCATAGTTCATGGGACAGCTTCATTTTCTACACCCTACCTATATGCTCAAAATACTAGATAATCAGATCTTTAGCAGAAAATAAAAAAAAAAAAAAACATGGATGCCCCACAAAAATGGTTTTTAAATATAGTGGAACAGGGTAATGATTTCTCATTCACCCCAGCAATCCCTGCCAGCATAGGAGTGGCACAATAGACAGGTGTACACACAGACCCCACACTTCATCCGCTGCTGATGCAGGGGCAGGGTGAATGGAGAGGTTTCCCAGCATCTCGCCTTGCTGGAGAACATCCCCCAAAACCTGAGCCACAGTGCAGGAAAGCTCCCTGACACAGAGTCCTCTCCCCACTGAAGGTCACCAGGGAGTCTCTGTGGAGCACGTCCTCTGTGCTTGGGGCCAACCCTACCCAGTTTCCTCTCCTGGTAGGTATCCTGCTTTTACATATTTAATGAGATTTTATGGGTTTAGGCGTTGTAAATTATATTCGCTTTCTCAGACCTCTAAGACCTTCCTCCACCTACCCTCCCTTACCTGTCAAGTTTCACTGGGTATGCTTTAAATTCTGGAGAGGAGAATACTGACTTTGCATAACATAAATGAAAGAGCCAGAAAGCATTACATTTTCATCCAAATTACGTGAAACCCCCAAGATAATGCCCTTGAGGGGAGACAGCAAAGCAGCAAGTGTGCGGAGAAACAACAGCTTTGGGTTTTGGGGTTGTGTGGGTGGGGAGTAATGTTTCATGTACTTCGCATAAGGAAAAGAAAGGTCCTGTACTTTGCAGGTAGTAGTTGTTAGGGAGAGCTGGATTTTACTTGATTTTGTGGAAACAAGAATCCTTGATGTTACCCTACACCGGAAGAACTGTATATATATCTGTGGGAAGTTTATATATAAAATAAATGCAGCAATTTCTGTTTTTGCCTTCTGCACCAGTCCTCAGTGGAGCAAGTGCTCCCTTCCACTGGGCACATTGAACTTTTCTTCTGCAACAGGGACTCCTACAGGCAAAGAATTTTCAGTAATGAAAGTGCAGTGCTGCATCTTGTATGTGTGGATGAGCACAGCAGCTGAGCTCAGTAGACTCCTGCTGAGAATGTGTAACCTGTATGGAAAGCTTTCCTCTCTGGAGTTACTATTGGAGGTAAAGACATCCTAACACTGGTTAATAGGGTTATCAGCAGAAAGTGAATCATCTCCTTGATGCTCCTGAGTCATTATTGCCACAAAGGCAGTCAACTTTGGTCTTTCATCGCTCTGTCTAAGACAAATGTCTGATCAAAATATGCCTAATAATTTAAAACACAAGTGATCACGTCTTTACTATTTTGAACACTAGCCAGGAATAAAACAAAAGGATCAGGTGCTTTCTGGCACAGGCCAAAGCATATGGTGGAAGAGTATATTGCTCCACTGTCTCTGATCATGAGGCTTTGGGTTCAGAAACAAATTGTACACATAATTTTGAATTCAAACAGAATAGTAGAAAATGTAATATGAATTTAAATGTGAATCCTTATTAATAAATAGTTTTCATTTGGAAATAAAGTAGTATTCAGTAGAATCTATCCACCCAGTTTGACGAGAAAAAGTAATTTTGGGATTAAATAGAGTCATGCCAAGAAAGCACATCCTAATTCCTATTTTCATGGTGATCCTTTAATTCATATAAGCTCTTATGGCCACCAGGGGCTGAACCAGAACTTCATATAAAAGGGATGCTCTGTTTTTCAGGTGACTTTGGAGTGTGATGGGTTATGCCCTGCTTTCCTGAACATGGCTGAACACCTGCCTGCCCATGGGAAGCAGTGAATTCATTCCTTACTTTTCCTTTGCTTGTGTGCTTTCGCTCTTAAACTGTCTTTATGTCAGCCCATGGATTTTCCAGCTTTTACCTTCTGATTTTCTCCCTGATCCCACTGGTGGGGGAGTGAGCAAGCAGCTGTGTGGACTTGAGTGCTAGCTGAGGTTAAAACATGACAAAACTTCACAACCTTATACTTTCTTGGCTTCATTGTTTTCATTCTGCCAGAAGTACTACATGCTATACATATGTGGAACTCCAAACCAGTCTTCTGAGATTAGAACTATCAGTCAGCTGCTTTCTAGCTCTGGCCACAAAACCATTGTCTAAAAGAAAAACAATACAAATTGCATTACAGCTTGCCAAAATTTACCTGAAAAAGCCCAGAGATTGAACACCACTAAACTTCACTGTTAATTTCAGAGCTAAAGAATACTGAAATGTAGAAATGCTACTTATTTGCTACTTTTCTTGACTTCTGCTATTTCAAATCACAAAAAGTGATGCTAAACTAATAGTGTGACTTTAACTTTTTAAACAGTAAATATTTTTAAAACAGGTGTGTCAAACTTTTATTGGTCAAACAATACATCTTTTTGAATATAAAATCTTCTTAATTGTCTAATTTTCTTTATAGCTGTGTGTTTTCGATTTATTTAGGTTCCAAATGAAGAATAAAACTATATGCATAGTTAGTTTCACTGGACTTCTTCGTAAGTAAGTATATCAAGTTCATAGTGGCTTTCACTACCTTCTCATTCCTAAAGAAAAACTCTAAGCAAATATAAATCTGGTAAGTGTTGCAAGAGTAGGAAGAGGATATTTCTATCCATAGAAATTGAGATAGGGAAACAGATATTCTTCTGCAAATGATGGGGTACCAATCCTGGGATTTCAAAGATTATTTTTTTTTTAAATTAATATGATTTTTGGAGGTGAACTTGGAATCCTAATAGTTTTATTTTCTGTTTCTAATTATCTTAGCAAAAAACCTGTCTCTTAAATTCAGACACTTCACTCTTCAAAAAAAGGCCATTGAAGTCAAAGGAAAGATTCCTTTATCCCATGATATTTTGCATCAAGCTTTTGTGTGGAAGCATCTCATCATCCTTTTTTTAAGCGTTGTGCCTCTGATCGTTGCTGGCTCTGTACTATTATTGTCCTTTCTCTTGCAAATAGTTCTTAGTCATGGGATGAGCTTATAACTTCACATGCAGAACTTTGTGTTTTGTTTCTGTGGGTGATTTTAAATAGTAATTAAAAATGTGGTTTTGAATGTTTGAAATTCTTGCAGTTTCTGAGTGCAGTATACTTTGTTTTCAGATCCACTTTGTATTTGCTAATACTTTGCAGGTAGCTTGGAGTTAAAGTATAAGGTGCAGGTCCAAATCTCTTTGTGTCATCAAATATCATGTGATGATGCTGGAATGCTTATAGTCTTGTTATGTGATTACCCTATGATTTTTACAAAGTTGGATCACTGCCTTTTCTCAACAAATTACAGCTGTGTTTTGTCTTTCTATTAAAGGATTGCTGGAGAGGTGTTTTTATGTTCATTCCTATTTAGAACATAATTTGAGGACAGCCAAAGGCTCACTGTTGTTAAAGGAGACCATCCTGTCACATTTTGTTCCCTTAGGCAAGCTCTGGGATCCCTGAGTGAGACAGCTCTTCTGATTGTGCAATCAGAAAACTTCCTCCTTGCCAAGTTAGATGTTTATTGGTGTAATGATGTCATGGCTCTGTGGGGTACAGGGGAGAGTGGGATCATGTGCCCAGGACAAAGTGAAAAGTTTTATTTCATTGCAACAAGTGGCCACCTTGACTTAACCATTAATATGGCACCCTTATACAATCCTTTGTCTTAGCTATAACTGATGGATTTGGATAAATTGAGTCAAACGTGACCATCACTGCAGGAAGGCAGTTTCCTGCACTCACGCTTTAGTACCTGCTTGGTGGCATTTCTAGAGGACAGCTTCTGACCTTTTTCATGTTGACTAGTCCTGATGACCACTGCAAGAGGCACAGAAGGGCTAAAAAATTGTATTTTAGCATAGATTTAGTCCTTGGCCATGTAATCCACCACAGTAGAAAGTCCTTTTGTAGAACTCAAAGAGTGAAAATTCTTTATAGTTTCAAAACAGGAGTAAAAAGAGAGAATGTTTCCTGAACCTTCTTCACTCACTAGTTCACTTGCAGCATAGATGCATAGCAAAATAATACACTGGAGTATCATCCCATGATGTTAAGATCATATCTTTTTCCTGTGAAAAAGTAGAAACTGAATAGCTGGGCACAGAAGNTTGCTGGAGAGGTGTTTTTATGTTCATTCCTATTTAGAACATAATTTGAGGACAGCCAAAGGCTCACTGTTGTTAAAGGAGACCATCCTGTCACATTTTGTTCCCTTAGGCAAGCTCTGGGATCCCTGAGTGAGACAGCTCTTCTGATTGTGCAATCAGAAAACTT
>VWYE01003911.1:3813-15352 GCA_013398995.1 Alaudala cheleensis
AGGGGTATGAATATGCATTTCTATTTTGTGTATTCAACACTTTTGTAAATAAAAGGCTTTGTAATTACCTGTGATCTTTGCAGTGCGGATTAGGGAGCTGTCCCACACGCTGCCCAGCGTCATAATAAACACTTTCTAACTTTAACTCTTAGAGGGCTTTTTGTCTGTCACAGTTGGATATTGATATTAGATCAATATTCTTATTTTAATTAATCAGTATGACTATGCAACAAGAAAAGAATTTAAAGCACATCTCCAGAGCTGACAGGTGTGCTCTTGTCTGAATGCCAAGCACCCTGGCTGGCCGTGTAATCCTTTGCTTTATTTCTATCTCCTATTGTCTGTTTATTAAACTTTTATAAAATTTAGAAGAAAGTGAACTTCGTTTTTCACACAAACAAACCGTAGGTTTGCTGATAAATGAAATTGGATATTGAAAGATGAAAGAAACAATGGGGAAAACCCATAAATTCCATAAGAATTAAAAATTAAAAGGGGGGTTATACATTAATAGGGAATTTTAGGTATTAAACATTGCAGGAAGTCTGTACCTCTCAAGTACCTCAGCCAGTGGGGAAAGAGAGAGGGAAATGCGGCCGGGAAATTAGGATAAATAGTGTTAGGAATGAAAGCCTGTGCTCCAAGTTTTAATCAAAATTTAGTTATTTATTATGTTCGGCAAAAAGCGAGCAAACAGCCCTGGGTACGCTGGGAGTCTGCCCTCCACTAACGCACGCCAAAGGGGTAGTCCTGTGAATATTTATACATATACATAAGCATTTTTCAGCAGTTTCTTTTTCCTGTAAAGTCTAATGTTTTTACATGCGTGTATGGTGTCACTTTAGCTTCCTCTGGTGGTCGTTGGGAGAAAGGCCGAAGTCTTCATTATTCATTCTTTGCTGACTTATGGTTCCCGTGCAGTTTTGCTTTTTCTGCTTGCATAAACATTTACATATAATTACGTTTGCTCAATTTTCCGTCTGTTGTTCACAATGTCCCGTCCAGTTGTTTTTCCCCCCAGCCTTATTTGGCATTTTCTCAGAATTCATCTTTGTACTGGTTTTTACTCCCACAGTCCAATTTCATACATATCTCTTTTCTGACACAAATCATAGTTATATCTCTCACAATAGGAGGCTGCATCCTCCAAAAATTCGAGCGACCCCAGGGGAAATGATCCATGGCCTATCCCTTTATTTGAATAAAGTAAAAGGACTCCTCTGTCTCCTTTTTGGACATAAACCTCTGGCGTCTGTGGATTAATTTTCCTAACAGTCTCCTCCTTGGAGCAGATGAAGGTGGTGGATATTTGTGTCCTTTCTCTAGTTGATTCAGCTTTTCCCAAGGTATGGGACTGGGCGGACCGGCTACCACAAGTCCTGGCCAACCGTCTCCCATCAATTGTCTGATCTCGGACCAAAACCAAGCCGAATAGTTCAAGAAAAAACAAAAGCCGCTGAAGGATTGCTGCTGCAGTCTTTTCAAGGCCAGAGAAAGGGGAAAAAGAAACTTCTTGCCTAAGCTAACAAAAAACCCAAGGTAGTTAAGCAACAAATTAATGCCTGTTCGCACTGCACCAAGCACACCTGGGAGTGAGGCATTGAACAAAGCTGCTGCAAAAGCTACCAAGGCTCCCGCCCCTCCCCCAAGCCCACCTTAAAGTTACATCAACCATTTCTGGGCATAAAGCAGACAATCAGGAATAGAGTATCATCATAAAATCACCCCAAGACAGTCTCAGGTACCAATAATTGTTCTTTTCCATCCTTAGATATAATTTGAGCCTCCAATTTACTTAACAGATCTCTTCCCAAAAGAGGAATTTAAAAGAATGAGGAGGAGGTGTCTTTGCAAACAAACTGTGGGCCTGATGGTAGATAAGGCCAGATATGGAGAGGTGAAAGAAGCAGTCGAGGGGAACCATAAATTCCATAGGAATTCCACGAATTGACACTGACTGTTACTCACTCAAGACTGAGCTACATCTCTAGATTTAGAGAAAAAGAGCAGAGACACAAGGAAAAAGAAAAACAGGGAGGGTATACATTAGCAGGGGGTATTAGGTATTTTGGGAAGTCTGTACCTCTCAAGTACCTCAGCCAATGAAGAGAGAGGGATATGCAGCTGGGAAATTAGGATAAAAAGGAGGCTGCATCCTCTAAACATTTTGAGAGACCCCATGGAGAATGCCCCATGACCACTCTCTTTATTCAAATAAAGTTACAGGACTCCTCTGTCTCCTTTTTGGACATAAACCTCTAGTGGTTTTGGATAATTTTTCCTGACATTCTTATTACCAAATTTAATATTAATACATTAATCTGTGACCACAAGATAGATAAATACATACATATACCTACATATGTATGAATTATTTTAAAATCCACATCAGGTAAAACAAGAAGATGCTTTTATTGAAATATCATTATTAATAGTAGGATTACAGAGTTTAGAATAAAATTCACATATTCACTTACCAGAATTAACATACTTATAAAAATATTTAAAATTTTCTTAAATGCTTTTATAGATTATACATAGAAAACTGATATAGATCTAAACAAAAATCACAGATTTTGTAAGTAACAAAAAACATTTTCATTCTCTAAAAACTGAGAATTACATTATTCTATTTACTATTACATTTTCATTTTTTAATTTCCTCTTAGTCTTATGTCTTATGGTGGACTCAATTCATATTGACAACATATATGCACAGTCGAAGGAAAGAGCACGTGATCAAAACAGATGACAACAGGTGCTGGAGAGGACATTGCATGTGAAACTAAAAGATGGAGAGTGATGCACCCCTCTAACTACCTAATAGACTATTATGACCTTCCTGGAACATTTTTCAAGATCCCCAGCTATTTATTTAATATGGAGGTGGAAAAGATAGGGCAGCTATAGAAATTTTGAAATATTTTACAAATCCACAAAAACTAGAACTTAATGTGTCCATCAAATTGTGTGCCATCATTCTGGGGGCTACTAAAGGCTATGTTAAAGACAGGCTTTCTAGTACTGGAATTGAAGGCAATCTGGTCTGGGTTTGTGAAAAAGGATGGTAGCTAAGAGGATTGGTTGAATAAAGGTTACAGCAACAGGATATAAAATGCAATATATCGATGCCTTGAAATGATAGAATAGTAGGTTCTTAGAAGCAAGGGAAGTATACTACTGTTTTTATCTGTCGTAAACATCTTTTATTTCTTCTGCATTTGACAGAAGTATTCAAGTATTTTCAGGATTACCAGAATAAAAAAGTTACTAGTGTCTAGTATACTTTTATCCCCCACATTTTAATTGCCATCTGAAGGTGAAGATACTTCTCCCCTCGTGTAAATTATTACATTTCCCCCTTTTCCCTATGAACGAAAGGCATTTCTTTTAAAAAGAGAACGCAAGGGTAAAATAAAAATGTACGTTTATGGACTAAAACCAAAGGTAGCAAAAGGAAATAAAACGCGCATGGTCGGGAGCTGCGTCCCTGGAGTTCCTGGCTCCTCCAGCCGCTTATTCCCATCGCGCAGCGGCGCAGGAGAAGAGTGGAGAGGCAGCGACAGAGGCAGTCCGCCATATTTCTACCTCACCATGCCCGCAGAGACAAGCCATTGAAAAGCCCGTCGTCGAGCTGGGCTCACAGTGTGCCTGCCCTAGTCTCCACCTGCCTTCTCTTCCTCTCTGGTGGAGCCCTTTCTACTCGTCCCCTCTCTCTTTCTTACTGCCAGGGCAGGAACGAGCCGCGACAGCTCTTCAGCAGCAGTTCTCGTGAGAGGGACGAGCGACCGTGCCTGGAAAAAAGGTTCACCGTAAGCAAGTTCTTCCGCCTGGCGCACGCTGAGATTGCCGGGCGACGGCGGCGGCGGTCTTACCCACTTTCGGAGGGGACGAACTCTCGCTTTAGGACAGAAGGAGCGATAGGGAAGCGTAACTGAGGAGGAGGGGAGGGATTAACGGATATGAGCATTTCCGTGGGGGGTGGTTATTTCGGAGGGCGGCGGGGGTGTATTTTGCAAGGGGCATTCGGGTGGTGGTAGCGGTAGCAGAAGTAGTAGTGAGGCAAGGAGGAAGAGGGGTGTTTGTTCTGAGCAGCTTGGCTCGCGAAGAAAGCACTGCTGCCGCCACAGCTGCAGTGGTGGGTGTTTTCATGTTGCTTGGTGCATAATTTAGAGGAGGAGTTGTAAGCGGCTACTATTCGAGGCAGGGAACCGGGGGATTTGTGCTGCTGGGGGCTAGCTTTTTCCTAATCTGTGTGTGGCATCGAGGCAGCTCGCTGCACTTGCCCTACAGTGCCCGGGTGGGGACTTCCGGGCAGAGAACGTCTGTGTCCCCCGGGGCTGGTGCTCTGGTGAGGTGTGTGTGCGTGCGCGTTTTTAGGGTGGGGGTTGTGTCTGAACCAGTTGGGAAGAATGACTTTGGAGTCCATGATGGCGTGCTGCCTGAGCGAGGAAGCCAAGGAAGCCCGGCGGATCAACGACGAAATCGAGCGGCAACTGCGCCGGGACAAGCGGGACGCCCGTCGGGAACTGAAGCTGCTGCTGCTGGGTGAGTGTGGGCCGCCGTCAGCACACGCGCCTTAAGCGCCGCTGGGGATGCAGCCCTGACATCGCTGCCCCGGGCTCTGTCCGGCTGGCCCCCCAGTGCATTACGTGGCGTGGTCGGTTCGGTTTCCCCCAGGCGCCTGCCACCTTCACCGCGGGGCGGCCGTGGCGATGGTGGCAGTGACCCGCTCGTCGTTCCTCTGCCACCGCCTTGTGTGTGCGCGCGCTCGTGTGCAGGCTTCGCCAAGGCGCTTGTAGCTGAGTAAATAACCGTGGTTCCTGTGGGTGGGTTTGATATGGTGGGGAACCCGTCCTTCCAAAATGGAGAGGAAAAGGATGGCTGGCCAGTGGAGGGGATGCTGGGGGAATATCGGCGATGATGCGTATCGGAGAGTGATGGTAATGGAAGCAGATTAATGAAAGAACTTGCAGGGAGGTTGCTTTGCAGATTTTTTGTGCACTGTTCTCTGAGTCTTAGTTTTCTGGGTCACCAGTTGCATTTTTTTCACTGTGATTTTTATTCAATGAGGCAAAATGGGATAAGGGGCTTCTGCCCGTATTGTAGACTGCATTTTAAAGCAAAAGGAGAAAGAAATCATAAAGACAAAGATGCAACCATGAAGGTGAAAAGTAACCTTAAAGTGTACTGGTGGGTAGCAGGGTCTTTAAGACCTTTGGAATCCATTCACTGTTCCAAGAAATAAAATCTATTGTATCATTTATCTTTAATTAAAACAGGTTGTTATTTTGGAGCCACAAGTGTGCAAAGGCAATGTTTATTTAATAGGAATTTGGCTTGTGTTAAGATAAGCTTTTTAAATTAAAACACATTTGTCTGTATCTGAGGTGCTCTACTACACAGTGTAGTTCTTGTGGTAATACAGCTTCTGTCAAAGACTAGCAGGCCTTGAAATATGTCTGCACCACTAGTTGGGTGAATGGGAATATTCCAAGTGGATGTGGGGTGTTTATGCCAAAGACTTTAGTCTTGGGTCAGGCACATGAAAGTAATTATTTATATTAGGGGAATAAACTGCCTTTACACTAAGGTGATTTGAAAGGACCTAATTTATTTTAATGCTCGCTTATGAATGTGTTATTTTCTACTTTAAATAATACAGTTTGTCTTCTGTATATGGAGAAAGGTATTGGCATCCTTAACTGATATAGAGAAATGAGAGGTGGAGACAGATACAATGCTACCAGTAATAACATTCTGTCTCATTTTGGACTAATATTGGGTTGATGGAAGTGTGTGCTGTGGTTATTTCAACATCCAAAACCAAGATAGAGGACAGAGAGCTTGCATTTTTAAAATTTTTTGGATGTTCAAGTATAGTTATTTAACTATATGCATTTGCTATGGGAGAGGCAGTTGATGTTTGACTTGTTACTCAGGTCAAAATTGTTGCTGCGTATCCTAGTCTTCTTGCAGTAATGATAGAGGTTTCTCCCAAATTTTTAGAAATGCATGAAACTTACTGAATGGTACCAACATGTACCACACAGAGAAGGAATTCAGAGATTTAATTCCACAGTCAGTAGTGCAGATCTGGTTTTGTTTTATAAGATCCATCTGATTTAATAAAATATGAATATCGATCTAATATCAATATCCAACTGTGACGGACAAAAGACCCTCTAACAGCTAAAGTTAGAAAGTGTATGTTTATTACGACGCCGGGCAGCGCGTGGGATAGATCCCTAATGCGCACTGCAAAGATCACAGGTAATTACAAAGCCTTTTATTTACAAAAGTGTTGAATACACAAAATACAAATGCATATTCATACCCCTGTCACCTCCTCTTCTCCGCTTCGTATGCTAATTAACAAAAAGGCCATTAAGCATGCGTAGTTAGTTCCCTGAAATGGGTTGGTGGTCCTTTTTTGAGGAGTGGTCACCTAAAGGAGGAAGTAAAACGAGTCTTCCTCGTCTAAACTTTCAACCCTTTCAAAGCAGATGTGATTGATGAATCCTTGAAAACCTCCTGGGTTCCTGTTTTCCAGGGCTAATTCAATGCTTTCTAGAAACAGGAGGTTTGCAATTGTCTTGTGTTCCTGGGATTTCATTGATTAGTTTCCCTGTTTTTCCACTGAAAACACAGCTACATAAACATGAAGCTGACAAGCAATGAGTTAGTAGATCCGGGATAGTTTATCTCAGATCCGGCTTCTTCTAACCATCCTCTAATTTTAACTGATTTCAGCAAAGCTCATCTATTCATTTCAGCCATATCAGCAAATCTACTGTCAACTACAATTTTAACTTCTTTAAGAATCTTTACTCCTTTAAAATTAGTGTCTCACATCCACTGGTAATGGTAAGTGTATGGTAATGGTAGATTAGGGCCCAATTGTGGCATTACTTTTAGATCAAATGAAATAAAGTGTTTTCAGAGCAAATAGATAAGAAGCCATCACTTAAAAAGCTTTGAAGAAAACACACTGATTGCCTGTATGAATGTTTTCTTCATATATCAGTATTTGTATAAACCATGCTTCTGAACATGTAAGGATGATGTACATAAAACCGAGGTAAATGTTCTGCTTCATACTTAATAGCATATCTGTATTTGAGTAGAAATCAGTATAGAAATTGTTCTTGTGTACACATTTTTCGTGTTGTACTTTGTCAGCTGCAGTCACGTATTTGGTTGAAAGTGTTTTTGCATGTGCAGCTGTTTTATTGTAAAATGCAGTATAGCAGTAAACCACTGTTGAAGTCATGCGGTTGGATAAAGATTTAATTTTTAACTTATTACCCCAAACAAACCAAAACTCAAACTTTAAAAAAATTATTTTTAATCAGTGTATTTCTTTTACTTATCTGACAGTACTTTCAGTCACTCTCACTGCTTCCCCAGCATAGTCATTTGTTCAGTTCTTAAGCTTGTGTTATTTGTTTGGGTAATTCATATGGTTTGGATGGATAAAACCATTTAAAAAATAGGAAAATAATAATTAAAATGAGGAAACTAGGAAATGTCTGAAGTTGTTTGCCATCCATTTTTTAAATTGGCTTGACCTTTACTGTCCCATTATGTGTCTTTAGCCATCAAAACTTAAAGTAGCAGTAGTGCTTAATTGATTTTATGTAAATGTAAGGCAAACTTTTTTTATAAGTGCCAACTTCTCAGTCCCGCATTGAAAAATGTTGTTGTATTTAGAAGCCTAAATGGGTTCAAGGCTTTTGAACATGGGACAGAAAGTATATCCTTTTGATCATAAGGTGAGAACACAGCTTAAGCTGAGCTGTGTTAACTGACCTCATGTGCTTTTTGAACTTATTGCAAGTGCAAAGTAAAAGGTGTTAAATCAAAAGGGTGTAAGGAACAAATGAGCATGTCTATGCCATATTTTTTGTTCTTGTTTAAAAATTACACATACATACAAATGCAAACGTAGCAAATATAATAAAAAATTCTGGGTCAGAATGGAGGATTTTTTTTCCCCTTAATTTGTAGAAATTATAGTGCTTCCTTGCAAAGTGAAATATTTCCCTCCTAACTGTTGGTTACTGTTACTGTGTAACACACAGTATGTTCTGTGCACCTTTCCTGTGTATTAATGATATGTTTTTACTTTTCATGGGATCAGAGTTTAAAATGTTGAAAGTAATTTCTGGAAAACTTTTTGCATGGTAAGATTATTTTAAATTATTAGTTAAAAATAAACTCTTTCCATGATTAAACATTAAAATACCACTTTTAGGTACTGCATTGAACATCATTGTCCTGTTCCAATCTACTGTAAAAAATTAAGCAGTCTTTCTTACTATTGTAATTCTAAAAAGTGAGAACTCTAGCACATGCACTGAAAATAGTTCAGCTAGCACAAGCTGGTTGCAATGTTAAATGTACTTTGGAGCAAATTTAGTCTTCCAATGAATTTGGTTTTTATCTCCTGAATTTTTGAAATTCTTCTGTATTCCATTACTACTGAACATTTTGTAAAACCTTATGATTGTTCTCCAGAGCATAAAGATGTTAACATTTATTTGTTGTTTGCTGTTGTAAATACATATATTGCTATAGTACAAAAAAAAGTCATGTGTTTTTAGTATTCTATATTGGTATGCACCAAACAATGTACAGTATTCTGCATTCTTGTATTTTAAGCATGTATGTATGTATTTATTGTTAATTAGCAAGAGCCATGTGATCTAACTTTCTATGTATATAATTTTGACTGTCATCAGTGGAAGCTTTACCTGGTCTCAGAAAGCAATGTTTGGGCTTAAATGTTAGTTTGTAGCCATAAACCTTCACTACTGGAAATAATATGCCTGTACACTGTATATACTTGTGTTATGCATTATTTTCTCTTCGGGAGTATCTAAGAAAATAATCAGCAATATCTGTAAGCTTTGGCAAAATTAGGTATTGGAGATGAATGAGTGAAGCAAGGTGTCAAATATGAGTATCTTTTCATTATCTGTATGTTACCAAAGAAAACAGGTGGGAGGTAAATAATTTGAATTTAGCACAAATTGCAACTAGTCTTAAGTGGAAGACTTTGTTTTTTCTCCAAACCTATAGGATATATATACATTGTAGGGTTTTATTTGTATACCTGTGGTAGCTGAATTAATGATTTGCGTACAGAACTCTGCAAATTAGCAGACTTAGACTTCAAAAACCTTGAAGAGAAAGTGGGCCAATCAAGCCAACAATCTTCCTTCCCTGCTGTAATCTGAAATATGTATGCAAATAGACAGTCTCATCTACTTATATAAGTAGATAAACTGATACTACATGTTTCAGGATTTTTTTGTGCACAATTTAAAAACGCTGGTATTGATTAGCATATCCTAATTGACTATTTTCTTTGCTCTTCATTAAAACAGAAAATGTAATTATTTTGAAAGAGCATTGCAACCTCTTCTTATTATCTTGTATTGATCCATACTTATACTTGCACTGAACACTTGCAAATAAGTTTAGGTAATTACAACAGTATGTATTTATGATTAGAAAACAAGCAAATACTTAATATATATCTTGATGATGCATGTTGAAACTAGATTGGTAAGTATATCTTAGTTTGGAGAAGCTGTTCCTAAGGTTATGTAATTTGATTCTGGGTGACAAACACTGATCTATTCTACATATATATATAGTCATATACATCCATTTATAAAAATAACTGCTTTTGAGGAAAACATGAATCATCTTGAGATCTATGTGATATCATGATTTCACATTTACTGGAAAAGAGCATAATAATTTTTTAATGCATGATAAAGGAATATTTTATTTTCAGCTCTTATAAAGGATTTTCTTCTGGGTTATTTTATTTTGATTTTCCTCCTTTAAAAGTGATCTACTGTAGTTAACGGAAATTAGTTTAGAACCTCAATAGTCAAAGAATTCTGACTAACTTAGTTTTGCTCATATGTCAAAAAATCAAAGGACCCCAAATTTGCGCTTCCTTTTAAAAACATTGAATTTGTACAGGAGGGAAACATGATAAACAGAGGACTCTTGAGAAGGGACTTTGGGATATATATTGTAATGTTTAAAATATTTCTGTGTTTTTAGCTACTTCAAATTATGTTTGGTGCATAAAGGCAGTAGTAATTTAATAAGCGACAGCATTTCTTTTGAAGTAATACGACAATCTGCAAAATTAATCCTGGGAAGGGAAAGCATGATAAGGTAGATGTGTGTTTCTTGCTCTGCTGAATGGATTAATACTGAGGAAGCATGTTCTCATATTTGAACAAGATTGCATGCAGCTGTTGCTAATAAAATTATGGGACTTTTTCAACATTCGACTGTTATTTGCTCAACTTATTTAAAACATCTAACTTGCAAGAATCAAGAGCAACAAAGTAAAATAAAAACTGAGGAAGCCCTCGAATACTGGAAATACTATGAAGCCATATAAATAGTATTCCTAAAATTAGAGAAGTAAGTGGGCAACAGGCTTTAAATATTGTGTTAACATTGTGCAAAGAAATAAGATACTGAGGGGCATAAGTCTAAGTGATACTACCATTTGAAAAGTTTTCAAAGTTCCTGGGGAAGTTCTAGGAACAATATATATCTGTGGGTTCTTTTTTTTTTTTCTTCATGCTAAATTTGAGACTAGAATAGTTCAATTGGGAGGGACTTAAAATGATCATCTAGTCCAAACGCCTGACCACTTCAGGGTGGACCAAAAGTTAAAGCATGTTATTAAGGGCCTTGTCCAAATGCCTCTTTAACATTGACAGGCTTGGGGCATCGATCAAATCTCTGGGAAGCCTGTTCCAGTGTTTGACCACCCTCTGGGAAAATAAACACTTCCTAATGTCCAGTCTAAACTTCCCCTGGTGCAGCTTTGAACCATTCCCACACATCCTCTCATACTATCGTTCTGGACAAAATGTCCAGCACACCAATGGATAAGCACGTTATGCAATGGATGAGCAACTGGCTCATGAGTCAGGCACAAAGGGTTATAGTGAATGAGGTAACATCAAGCTGCTGACCCATCAGTAGTGGGGTTCCACAGGGCTCCATCTTAGAGGCAGTTCTCTTCAACATCTTCATAAATGACTTGGATGCATGACTGGAAGGGATACTAAGCAAGTTTGTAGAGGATACAAAACTAGGAGGAGCTGTTGACTCCCTTGAAGACAGGGAGGCCCTGCAGAGAGACGTCAACCAATTAGAAGACAGAGCAATCACCAACTGTATGAAGTTCAACAACGGAAAGTGCTGGATTCTGTACTGAGGATGGGGCAACCCTGGATGTATGGACAGACTTGGGAATGAGATGCTGGAGAGCAGTGCTGCAGAAAGGGGCCAGGGAGTCCTGGTCAACAGAAAGTTGAATATTACTCAGCAGTGCCCTGGCAGCCAGGAGGACCAAATGTGTCCTGGGGTGCATCAGGCACAGCATCACCAGCCACTTAAGGGTGGTGATTGTCCCACTCTACTCTGCACTGGGGTGGCCTCACCTTGGATATTGTATGCAGTTTTGGTCACCACAATATAAGAAAGATAT
>VWYE01003949.1:364-12054 GCA_013398995.1 Alaudala cheleensis
TCATTATCCAAAATGAGGATTTTTAGTCAGCATTCCCTGTCCTTACAGAGGATGAGCAACTCTTTACCACCTGTGCTTGAGGGTTCTGTGGTTTTTGTTCACTTTATTATTTTTGCTGGCAACTTTGGATAGATCAGAACTGACCCTCCCTGTGATATAAACTCACCAGAGTGAGTGAAAATGATGACATTTGAATAAAACTGATGGAAGCAAAGACATCTTGTGGCTGACCTGAGAGGGCTGTGATTGTCACAAGACATGGAGTTGTGCTCTGGCTGCCCCAGCAGAGCCCCACAAGCTGAGGGATGTCCTGGAGGGTTGTTCTCCAGAAGGCAGGAGCAATATCCAGGGTGCAATAACCTCATTGTAGCTCCCCCACTGGCACAAATCAGCCTTTCCTCTCTTCCTGGTGGCTTTCACATGGCTTCACATGCAGCTGCTGGTGTGGGTGGTGCCTGTGGTGTGGACAAGTGGAAAGTAGGAATTTGTTTCTAGGTCAGGACTGAAGTTAATCAGCTGGAGGGGAGACTGGATGAGAATGGAGGAGTGTAAAGCCTGGAAGGTCCTTGTACCTCACTCCATTGGCAGAGTGGCACAGTGGATTAATTTTGCTCCCACGAGCCTAGCACCTCTCCACTGTGATAATGAACTTCCCACTTTTTACATCCCCCAACCCTTTTCCAGGACCATTCCTCCAGCCAATAGTGACAAGCACCCCCTCAGAAAGGCCATTTCCTGTGGTCCCTGTGCTCTCCTCCCTCCCACATGGGCTACAGTGTGTCCTCGTGGTGGCAGTGGGACATGGGTGGGTGGAGAACAGGGCTGGGGGAGCTTTGCTGCATCAGTTTGGGGCTCTTGGCTTGGTGCCCTGGGTTGTGCCATGGTCAGCATCCAGTGGAAGCTCAGTGGTGCCTGTCTGAGGGCACTGCAAGGAGCAGCCACATCCCTGGGCTGGGCTGTTGGCCCCACACCCTCTGGCAGAGCCCTGTCTCTCATGGTGCCTCTCGTGTGGACACCTGCATGGGGGACAGATGGTCTGGTGCCATCAGCAGAGGGATGGGGTGGCCTGGCCCAGGTGCTGAATTCTCCTGGGGACATGGTCCCTGCCCCGTGCCAAGCAGGCAGGAGAGGCCCAACAGGCAGCAAAGGGTTTCAGGGGGCTGGCCAAGCCCCAGGTGGGTTGCCCAACACTCAGCAGAGTGTGGCTGCTTAAACCAGGGGAAGGACAAGCACTCCTAGAGGACAAAAGCTCCTATCTGCAGCCCTGCCGGCACAAACCTCCCCGGCAGCGAGAGTGAAACTGGACTATCTTGCAAAAACACTTTGAGCAAACAGCTCTCAATGGAAAGCATCTGATAAGAGCAGCTGCAGTGCTGGTGGCTCGGGCAAGAGGGCTCAGGTGCCCCATTTGGACGGCGGCTCCCTCGGGGCCGTGCCACCTCTGCTCTCCGGGGACGCGCCATGTCCACCACCATCTGCCAGGTGACGGGCTTCCTCGTGTCCCTGCTGGGCGTCGGGGGCACCATCATGGCCACGGCCATGGACACCTGGAGCACGCAGGACCTGTATGACAACCCGGTCACGGCCGTGTTCCAGTACCAGGGGCTGTGGAGGAGCTGCGTGCGGCAGAGCTCCGGCTTCACCGAGTGCCGGCCCTATTTCACCATCCTTGGGCTGCCAGGTAGGGGCAAAACCACTCCAGGGGTTCTCCTGGAGCCCTGCACAGTTTCCATCTGAAAGGAGGAGCAGGAATCTTGGAGCACTTTGCGAGGAATAGCGTGTCCGGTGTTGTGTTATGAACATAAAAATAGGAGCATGTTTGTTGCCAAAATGGTTTTTGTGGTGGGGGCACACAGCCTGGAGAGTGTGTGGGGGATTTCTGGGTGAGCATCATGGGTTCAGCATCATTGCTGGCAAAAATCAGCACAGCTCCACTGAGGCGAGGAGAGCCAGGATGTTTAATTCCCCAGGTATTGTCCCTTGGAATGGAAACACAAGGAAAAGGCTGTGTGCAATTGTGGAGTGTTACAGGGAATGGAAATAATTAAAATGTACTGTTTTTCCAAAGACAGAGGGAATGGGAGAAATCCGATTGTGAGAGGTGTGGGTAGGAAGGGCACGAAGGGGAAAGGTGTGTTCAGTCACTCCCCATCACCTGGGCAGTGTCAGTGCCTACAGAAGCAGAGTGCAGAGGTGTACTGCTGTCCTCTTTGCTTGCTAATGTTCCCAAAGGAGCTGTTTTTCCCACCCCACTGCATGTGAGGGAATTCCAGTGCTCCCAGCCCAGCCATAAATTTGGCACAGGGAGCTTTTCTCACTCCTGGTGCATGATCACAAAAAGGTCCAAGCAAGCCCTGCTGTGCACAGGCCTTTTGCAACTGTTGATGCAAGAATGGTGTGGGTTCCAGCCCTGTATCCACAGAGATGTCATCCTCAGGGATGTGATCCTCAGGGATGTTATCCTCAGGCTTTGCTGAGGACCCATGAATCTCCGAGGGGTGCCATGGAACAAATGTGTCTCTGTGTACCCAGCTTCAGGATTGCCAGGTGAATTCTTTCCCATTTGGAAGAGCAAACCTGATGTTTAGAGTCACCTCTCCCATGGGAACATTTATTTTAAAGACTAAAAATTAGATTTATCCAACTATCTCTACAAAATGTTGACCACTATGTCCCTTCATAATGCTGAGGGCAGGTGATTGTGTTTTAAATGAGCCATAAGGAAATGGGAACCATCATTTTGATATCAATTTATCCTAATCAAGATTTTTACTTTTTCAGTTATTTTTAAGTAATATGGCAATAAAGAAACGTGCAAAGCACTCACAGNCAGGTGACTCTGTTTTAAATGAGCCATAAGGAAATGGGAACCATCATTTTCATATCAATTTATCCTAATCAAGATTTTACTTTTTCAGTTATTTTTAAGTGGCAATAAAAATAAAATATTTATATGGCAATAAAGAAACGTGCGAAGCACTCACAGACAATTTCTGTTGTTAGAGATATCCTGTCAGAGTTATCTTTATGAATCCATTTAATTGATTAATTCCTTCAAGCATATAGAAAAAATGTTCCTGCTGGAATTTACTTAATTTCCCTAAAATTTCTATATCCCATCAATCATTACTGGTCATAAAGTCAGATTCCACCTTTTTATTATGTATTAGAGATGGAAATGCAGATGATGGCCATTTAAATGACTCGGAGTTGTTTTACCTCACTCACTTCTCACCACTCACAGTGAGGAGGAAGATGATTTTCCAGTTTCCCTTACCTCTGGAAAACAGGGATGCAGGCTGTGTTTTCACATCACTGGCATTTATTTTGGTGGAGAAGCTCTTTCTGTCGGTGCTTTTGCTATTCCCTTGTTATGGAACAGCAGCCCTTGTTTGGAAGCCAGGTTATCCTCCCTCATGCCAAAGGTGTGTGCCTAAGCCAGGTGTGTAATTCCAGGGCTGTTTGCTTCCCACTGCTCCCGATACCACTTTTCCTTAGTCTCCCACTTTGTTTGTCTAAGCCCTTCCACTCCTTCCTCCACGCAGAGGTCATTCACCTTTGGGAAAGCAGCTCTTTTCAGAGGACTTTCAATGGATGCCAAAATTCCCTTGAAACTCCAGTGCTGCCTTTCCAAACAGCTCCCACTTCAAGTCCCGTGAGCCGAGTGGAGAGGTCTCCATGCCACAGCAGGGAGAACTTCCTTCTCCTTTCCATCTCGTAGTGGAGATGGTGCATAACTCAGTCTCATGGAGGCAGGAATGGTTGCTGATGGTTATCTGGCATTTTTTCTGTCATGTCCTGCTGTGCTCCTCTCCCCCCACTCTCCATGGAGATTGATGACAGTGCTCCAGCAAAAGTGGAGCATCCTTGGCTTGCTTAGCTTGGCCCTGCCTGTTGTGTCCTTCCATGGGCACCCAGGGCACTGGGAACAACTCTCCCGAGAACCAACAAGCTCTCTGTGGGATCTTTGTTTGGGGTCACTGCCTGAGGGGTTGCAAACACCCCAGTGATGACACTCAGGAACGAAGTCTTGGGGACAAGGAGCCTCCACCATGATCCACAGTGTGGGATTATCAGCCTCTCCTGCCTGCCCTGAAACAAAAGCATTTGCAATGAAACTTTGGTAGTTGCGAAGACAAAGGAAGATTGAAATTTCCTCCTCTTCCCGCTTCCCGTCAGGTGCTGCGGAACAACCTCCGAGGGCTGATAAGGCGTATCCGCCATTCCCTGATGGATCATAACTAATGAGCTCCTACCTGGGGGCTGATGAATGGCAGATTGAAAACCCCCGGCTCGTTAGCACTCGTTATCGACTGATAAGGGCAAATTGAGTCATAAGAGCTGAGGCAGGAGGGGAGAAGGGGGTGTATTCCCGGCCTGTGGAATGGCAGCCCGCCTGCTTCCGTGTGCACCGCGGTGCCAGCGTGGTTCTGCTCCGCTCCCTGACACCCCACGGGCCGGGAGAGCCACCCAGCACCCTCCTGGGAAGGGTTTACAAACCCTTCTCCCAACCTGTGCACGGGCTCTGTGCTCCCCTGCAGCCTTGGGCACCCAGCAAAGGGGTGACAGACAGGGCAGAGAAGTCCCTGCGCTGTGGGGTGTGATTTCCACCTGTTTCACCCCACCATGAGCCCGCTTTCTCTTCCCTGAAGAGGGGCAAACACGCTTGGGGAGCACCAAAGCCAGACCCAGGGCCGTGGGAGCTCATGGCAGGGCAAGGAGAGGCTGCAAAGTGTCCCAGGCAAACCCCTTGAAATAGCTGCCAGCACCTCCTCCAGGGCTCTGCTGCCTTCCTGGCTCTGCCAGGGCCTCTCTGGGCAGGGGAAGTGTCTGGGAAAAGATGGGACATGTGCCACCTTATTAGAGAATCACCTTGGTATTCATGTACTCCTTCCCTCACCACTTCTCCAGTTTTTAAGGTGCAAACTTCCCTTTATTTTCCACTTCTACCTTTCTACTCCACCCAAGAGGAGTCTGAAAGGTTTTTGCCTCCTTCAGGGCTCAGCTCCCATGGGTATGACTCACCAGCATTCCCAGCTCCTGGCGTGCTGCTGAACAGATTCAGGGTGTTTCATTGGTGAACATGGACAGATTTATCCAGGACTGATGTTCCAAATAACCCTGGGGGGGATATGGGGAGGGAGATGGCTGCCAGAGCTCTGATGTTCTCTCCTGCTCTAGTGTGATCTTTGTCAAGGTGGTTTTCCTCTTTTCCATGTGCTTTAGTGGGAAGTGGGAACTTACAGAACTGCAGTAGTTGGAAATATCCTGGATAGCTGGGTGGAGCTGTCTGCTTCCAGTGCTGACTGGGGAGGGAAGAAGAGCCCTTTCTCAAACACTGTGTTTATGGAACAATCCATACTTATCCCAGCTCCTCATTAACTCTTCTCCATGGATTTCACAACTGGCACTAATGAACATTTCTAAAAAAAATGCTGCCTAAACCATCAAACTCTTTGGGAAGTTAAGCCAAACAGCCACACTTCCAGAGGAGCCCCAGATAACACAGAATAGATCCAGTGCCCATTTTCCAAGGTTTTCTTCTCAAATATTTCTATTTTCAGGCAGAGGCAATCTTTGAACCCCCCCCCAGACTCTGAGAAACCCCATTCCAGCCCCTAAGGAGGCCCTTGCTGTTTGTTTTGCAGCGATGTTCCAGGCTGTGAGGGCTCTCATGATCGTGGGGATAGTCCTGGGAATCCTCGGCCTCCTCGTGTGCATTTTCGCTCTGAAATGCATCCGCATTGGGAGCATGGAGGACACTGCCAAAGCCAACATGACCCTGACCTCTGGCATCATGTTCATCATTGCTGGTAAGTGGGAACTGTCGTGTCTTCCACGTGGAACTCTTTGCATTTCCCTGCAACTGAGGGCTGGGCACGTCTTGGTGCATTTCTGAAGTGACTGGCATTGTCCTCCAGCCTGATTTCCTGGGGCCAAAGGGTTTTTACCTCTGATTAAGGAACCAAAAAAATCTCTGGCAGCCAGAATTTTGAATGGACAAAACATGGAAGGCTGGGAAAACATCCCACTGATGGAAAAGGAAGTGTATCTCTTGATTTGTTTCATGGATGTTATTGCCATGTATTATTAAAGCCTTTCTTTTTATAGAGTGCTTTTTCCAGTTTCAGTCTTTATCCATAATAATTTTGGGAAGATTCCCAGGGTTGTTGTAGCCTGGTTTGCAGGTTTTTATGTACCAGCCTACAAAGTTGTAGGAATGCCCAGGTCCTCAAAATTGCATAACAATTAATATATCCCTTACAGGGTTTCCTACATGATTTTTGAAATAAAAATCAAATGAAATCTATATCCTAACAAAGGGAAGGAGAATGTCCCTATTTAAAATCCTTCAAATCCCAATGCTTAACTTTTCTTGGGATGTGAGACATTGAACACAACTTCAAAAAGTACAAGCTGGAAAGAGGAAACCACCTTCTGCCACACAGCTTTAATTTTGTATTCTACATCCATCACTTTAGAATCATGGAATGGGTTGGGTTGGAAGTACCTTAAAAATCATCCAGGGACACCTTCCAGTGGACCAGGGCTCCAAGCTCCATCCAGCCTGGCCTTGGACACTGTGGAAAGAAGAACAAAGCAAAACTGTCATGTGAAGGTTTTTGCCAAAAGTTCTGGACTTCAGCTCTTCTGGACACCCCAGCTCCAGTCTATCCTATCTATCCTTGGTCTTTAAGGTCCCTTCCAACCCAAACCAGTCTGTTATTCCATGTTCAAGGGTTCTGTGAATTCCTGTGCTGAGGAAAACCAAAGGTTGGCATTGCTGCCAGGATTGTCAGGGATGGCCATCCCAGACATCCCCTGTTTGGATGAATGGAAGAAGTTCCAACCTCCTGGGCCTTGTCTTCCATATCTGGTGATTACCAGGCTGTGAACCAAAGACAACTCCTCTTTCATGTGACAGAGAGTGTGTTTTTCCCTTAGAATAAAATTCTGTCAGGAAATTTTTGGTCCTTGTTTTTCCCTGTAAAACAAATGTTTAAAATGAACTACTGGGTATTCTGTAGAGTGATCTGTTTGTTAAACTCATTTGTGTGACAAAACACATCAGGAGAAAGATTGCTGCTGGTCTGACTTGGGAGTGCTTTGTGTGACATGGCATTCCTGATGCTGGATTGTAAATGCAAGGAAAAACTGGAAGGAAAGTGTAACACATTGTGGATCCCCTTTGTGCTGAAGGCCACTGAGCAGTGTCTCACCCACCTCTCCAGAGGTGTGAGATGCTTCCCTGAGGCCCCAGGTGACCTCCTGCACTCTCAGTCTGTCCTTCTGTCCCATCTCAGGCCTGTGTGCCATCACTGGGGTGTCCGTGTTTGCCAACATGCTGGTCACAAACTTCTGGATGTCCACCACCAACATGTACCAGGGAATGCAGAACGTGCAGAACAGGTGGGTGCTCAGCTGGCTCTGTGTGCTGGAAACCTCCCTCAGGGCTGCTGCTGAGGGACTGGCAAACTCTGGGGGTGTGTTGGGATGGCTGCAGGACTTGGAAGGTAACTCCTGGAAGACAGAGCCTCTGGTCTGGGCTGGAGACAAGCAAAGAGGCTGTCTCTGTCCTTGCAGCTCAAGAATGAGAAAGGGAGGCCATTGGGGTTCAGACTGCAGGTGGGACTGCTGGGGACTTCTGGGGACTTCTGGGGACAACTCTGGGGTCTGAGGGAGGATGGCAGTATGCAGTGTGTCTCAGCAGCAGCAGACAGGACCTGCCACACCCTCAGCAGCCATGCCTCTTCTGCAGGTACACCTTTGGCTCAGCCCTCTTCGTCGGATGGGTGGCAGGGGGCCTGGCCCTGGTGGGAGGCATCATGATGTGCCTGGCTTGCAAAGGGCTCATCCCGGAAGAATCCCGGTAAGCTGAGCTGGGTGCACACGGGAAGGTGATGCAGGAGACCTGGGGTGTGGGTGTGTAACACTCCTGTCATGATAGTCCTTGTGATGATGGAAACACGGAGTCCTTTAGGCTGGAAAAGACCTTTAGGGTCAGAGTCCAGCCACTAATTCAGCACTGCCAAGGCCATCACTGCCTGTCCATGATCAGTGACTTTCCCTCTGTGGGTCCAAAGGGAGCATTTGCACTCCCTGTCCCTGTGACTCACACACAAACAGAGAGGACATGAGAACCCACCTCAAACTGTGACATCTGCACTGTGCTGGTTGGTTCAGGCCCATGAATTGCAGGTTGCCCAGCGGGGGTAGATTGCATCAGCTGAGCCGTGGTTTACATGGAATCCTAGAATTCCAGAGCAGTTTGGGTTGGGAGGGACCTAAAGCCCATCTCATTCCACCCCTGCCACGGGCAGGAGCACCTTCCATAGACCAGGGAGCTCCAAGCCCTGTCCAGCCTGGTCTGGAACACTTCCAGGGACGGTGTAACATCACCAGGAATTTCTACTCCCACACAGACAGTTATTGCAGGTGGGCCCCTCACTCCACTAATGATCTTTTCCAAGGGAAAGAAAATGTATGTTTATGAAAGAGCCTGCAATGGACTGGCAGGTTTCCATGGATGGTGGGCTGATCTCCAAGTGGTGACAAAGCACCAAGCTCCCTAAAAGCCACCGTGAGCACAGGGTGCAATGTTGGGCAGGCACAGCCCTCCCAGAGGCTGATGTCCCTCTTGTGTCTCTTCCAGCTACAAAGCCGTGTCCTACAACGCCTCAGGCAGGAACATCTCCTACAGGACGGGGCCCTACAAGGTTGGCTCGGGGTATGAAGCTGACCCAAAGCCCAGGAAGGGCATGGGATATGAAGAAGGTCCCCGAAGTGAGGATGGGAGACGCTCGTACCCTTCGAAATACGACTACGTTTAGCAGACCTCCTGGCCCTGAGCTGTGCCATCAGATATTTCTTAACTTCACAAGCAAAAAGTGCAGCAAACCAAGCAGTCTGTAAATAAGATTGTGTTTTCTAGCAGGTTTTCTCTACTCTGAGGTTGTACCTTTGTTGTGAACATCAGTTTTTACTCGACTGCCCGTTAGTATTAACAGCACCAGGAGGTCTGTGACCGAAGAGTTGTGGTGCTCTCAGAGTAGAACACTTTGCTCCCATTTTCTGTATAAGCTGACATCCAGGAGCAGAGCCCTTTCTTAATTGCTCACATAGTGAAAATTCCCCTTTGATTATCTCTGTGTATTTGAAGTAAATTCAGTTGTGTCCCCTTGGCTGTGCCCAAAGCAAACAGAGCCTGTGGTCAGGGCATTTTCCTCCCTGGTGACTTCTCTACCCAGTCCCACCTTTGCTAGTTGTACTTTAATGCTGATCTGCTCTGATATTTAATCTGATTTCTCTTGCTCAGATGTTTGCTGGAGCCTGTGATAGCGAAGTGTATTTATTTCTTCAGATCTCTCCAGGGAATGTGCATAATCCATTGTTATTCCTGCACTAATAACTCCCAACCTCTGTGTGTGCCACCGGTGTTCCCACAGATGTCATCTTTAATGGAGCCAGGAGAATTTCTCATTTAGAATTAATTAGAGCTACCTTTGGAGCAGGAATGCCAGGGAGCATTAGATGTGTAACTGCACACTGGCATCAGGACTTCCCCATGGAAATTCTCCCTCCAGTGATGGGGAGATTAAATCCGTAGTGGATCATTGCCTCCTCCAGCCAATCCATCAGAGAGGGAGTTTATTTGAGGGGAGAAGAGTGAGCCATGTCAGAACTGCTGTGGGGAGAGAGCTGTGAGCTCTTAGCAGCTCCTCCCACCTGGCTCCAGAGCACATCCTGAAAAAGCTCCAGACAGTGCCTATGAATAGCAGGAAGGGATAAGTTAGAGAGGAAAAAGGGGTCCAGACCCTCCAAAAATAACCATTTTAACGGCATCTGCAGTGGGCTTGAGCAGCACTCCTCAGAATCACGAGCTCTCTGAAGGGATTCAGTTCAGGTGAAATTGTTGTGGTGAAAGGCTGGTGTCCCCTGAGTGTTTGGTATCTTGGAGGGATCAGAATCTACAGCTGAACCTTTCTGCAGAGTGGAATCTTTGGGAGATCAAGTTCCCATCAGCTGAGCTGGCATCTCTGGTGGCTCCTAGGATTAGAGGGGGCAGGCTGTGCTCCCAGTGAGCACAAACTGCCTCCCCCTCCTCCCCCTGTCCATCACTGCTCCATAACCCTCAGCTTTCCACCAGCTCTCCATGACCACCAGCTCCCCAGCACCACATGGAGGCAAATCCCCAGCACAGGTCCAGGAGATCCTGGGGAAGGTCAGCAGGAGGAGGAGGGAGCACCTGGCAGGTGGCTGGAGGGAACAACCACCATGCAGAGGGGTGGGAAGAGCTTCCAAGGGAAGAGCTTCCAGCCCACAGCAGCTCAGACCACCTGGGATAAATCCCCGTGGAATGTCAGTGCTGACCCTCCCTTTTGTTCCAGCAAAGAACTTGTTTTAAGGACTTGTTTTTCAAGGAGAAGGATTTATTTTGCAGAGGTAGATCCTGTTCTGTTTTAAAAACATTGCTACTCTTCCCCACAGTTTGCATCTCTCAGTATAAACTTAGATTTTCTGCCTTTTTTTTGCCTGCTGGATTTTTTTTGCTTGTTTGTTTTGTTGGTTGTTGTTTTCTTTTTTTTTTACGTGAACATTAAAAAAAGAGAAAGTCTTAAAGACCAGAATCACAGTTTCGTGTTGTTCTTTTCTTGTCAAAATCATCAGCTCCAACCTTCCTGCTCAGCCAAAGCCCCCCAGCTCATGCTCTACACGTTTTTGGGAAGAGTATGCACACAGATGGGTGGCTGAGGGTAAAAAGAAAAGATTTGGGTGCTTATTTCCTTAGGAAGATATAAGGAATCACACCATGAGAGAAAATATCAGAAAATCAGATTAACAATTTTTGGGGCACCCCAAATCAGTGACGTGATGAAGCCAGAGATCCTTGGTGGGACCCTGAGCTTGCTCAGGAGCGGAGTGCAGCAAGTTTCGGGGTAGAGATTAAACACTTCTGAACACTTCATTGTTCTTAGGAGGGCAGAAAAATGGTGGGTATGTTCTCAGCCTCCACTGGAAAGGGGCTGAAAAGCCCAGGAATGTTTAATTTAGATAGGAAACACGTAAGTGGTGCTGAGGGAAAGGTACACAGGGGAATGAGAAAGGCAGGAAAACACCCAGAAAAATTCAAAGTGCAGGTTTACCACTGAGTTAGAACTAAAAAAATTCCAGAGGAAACAGCTTCGAAAGTTACATTTTATTTTGCTGCTGCACAAATGCTGTGACAAAGTCCCGGGGCTGGCTATCTCTCGGTCACACTTTGATGTCTGCAGGCGTGTAGATGACAAGATTAGGGGCAGGAGCCTTGTGAGGAGCTGGCAGGGAGCTGTATCCAGGAATTCCTGCCCTCGCTGCCTCCTAATCTCCCAGCATCAGTTTTCATTTCCTTGCCTCGGCCGAAAACTCGCAGGATGAAATATTTTAATGCAGTGAACTCCACTGAATAAAATCCCACTCTGGAGCAGAGAATCATTTATTCATGAGCCTGGCTGTGGCGTAACTACACCTGGTGCTGCAGCTGCTGCTGTGTTTGTGGCCCTAAGGGGCCTTATCTGGTGCCACGGAGGGTGGTGAACATCATTGTTGGGAATGACAGCCCCGGGAGAATCCACAGCCACAGCCACGGAACTGCGGCTCCTGCTGCAGGGAGAACTCAGAGCTTGGACTGGGAGCTGCTGCAGAGAGCCCAG
>VWYE01004081.1:0-21911 GCA_013398995.1 Alaudala cheleensis
GCCCTAAACCAGGACAAAGGTGAGTGGTCATGAGGTCTGGAGGAAGAGAGGGCTGAGCTGGGCTCTGTGCTAGCTTCACAGGATGGCTTCCTGCAAAATGCCTGTGCCTGGCAATTCCTCCCTCTGTCAGGGTGCTCTTGGTAACTGAAGTACCTCCCAGACCTGCCAGGGGCTCTCTAAGGGCATCAGTTGTGTACCCCCAGAAGGATACAGGACAATGTTTTCTGATGGCTTGGTGTTGAAAACAAGCTGGGGCTGCAAGTCCTGCTCAGCAGCATCCAAAGCCACTGGTTGTGTCCTGGGTTACCTTGAAACTGATGAGATGGAATTTCTAGCCTATTGCAGTGCAGTTGGCCAAAGAGATGGTCTCTTTTCCTTCCCCAAGCTTTTTGCTACACCATTTTCCCCCTCCTTGTTCTCTTAAAACAATTAATCCAAAGGCTTTGTTCTGGATATTTGATGTCTCAGAGAAAGTTATCCATTCTCTTCTCAATCTCTGAGTGTCCTGCAGTTATATCTGAAGTATTTGTCACTGAGATATTATTTTAATCCAGGCTAACAATTCAGGATAACTGCCACAGTATAAGACCATACTTTTTGTTTGTTTGACTAAATTTACTTTTTCAAGTAATCCATAAAACAGCTGTTAGCAGGATGAAGGCTCTTTACTTGATGAAGAAGACACACCATACAATTCTGATAATTTTTTAGGAACAGATAGTTCGGCTCTTCTTAAATATACTTCCCTGGCAAAGCTTGTGTAGCCTTTATTGAGAACTGATCAGCATGCCAAGTTTCAGTTATTAAAAATGAGTTTGGATTGTTCAAGGATGAAAGAAAGTACCACTTTTTCTTGGCATGTGAGTATATCAGAAACATCCATGCTAAATGTAATCAGATATGAAACAGAGGGAGAGAAATGAGCCTGCAGAAAAAAAAAAATTACTTCCCTCACTTGAAGAAAAAACACAGCAAGTTCCAGATTCAAAAAGTAGTTCCATGTTGGTTAACAATTAAAACCAGTAAAAACCCTAATTCCGTGGGAAAGGTCTGTGCTATTTTTAACTGTGCTGTAAATAGGTTGGTGTAGGATGTGGTTAGCAAGGCTAGAGCCCTATTAAAATGAGGGTATTTACTGGGCAGCTGGAGTGGTATTTCTTTTCTGTGAGCACATTGGTGGTTCCACTTTGAGGTGTTAGCAAAAGAAACAAGGACATCACAAGTCTTTTTTGCCCTTGAATAGCGAGAGACCTGCCTCAGCCTGGAGAGCCTTGAAAGCAGCCTTTGGACACCTGCCCTCTGCTTCATGTCTTTGTTTTTTTCCCAAAACTTTGACAGCAACCCATGAGTGTAGATCAGCCCCATCAGCAAGAGAACAGGCAGCCCAGCAGGACTATCCCCAGACCCACCACAGCAGTAAGAAAGGCAACTCAATTTGCTGCTTTGGCATTTCAGCTGAACTTCTCACTTCCTTGTGTTTACTTGCTGTGCCTTTGTTTTCCAGTCTGGAAATACTGTTTTCAAGCCCTTTTTGTGCCCATTTGTGCGTTTAGCTGTGTTCTGATCATGTGCAAATTGTAGCTCCAAGTGCAGTTTTGTGTCTTGGAAGCCCATGGCAGGTCACAGTAGCTACCAAGCAAGACTGCAGGAAGTCTCCTGTGATCCAATTTTTTAATCATTTTTTGTGATGTCTTTACCTCCCATGAAATGGGATTGCAGCAGAGGGCAGTGAGTAGAAGCGGTGGGGGGGGATTTACTGACTCTTCTTGTTTAGCTTGGTTGTGGCTGGGTGTTTTTCTCAGGCAGACACACAAATCAGTCGTGCCTCCACGGTTTTGACAGTGCAGCTCACACAGGCTTCACCCAGAGGTTACATCTGCCAAAAGACAAATGCCTGGAGCTGTTTCTGCCTTCTTGTGGACACCTGCCCTTGGTGTGGCTACCAGTGTGTGGGCAGGAGAGCTGTTAAGGACTGACCTCACCACCCCGGGCGACACATGTCCCTTGACCCCAGGATGTGGATATGGGACTCCTGGTTACAGAGTTGTTATTGTGGCTTCTGCACCTGGCTTTCCTTTTCATGGTAAGCACAGGCACAAGGGGTGTGAGGCTGTTTTTGCCCTGCCACACAGCCAGGAGGCAGCTGGGGTTGTGCCTTTGAGCCCAGGAGCTGTTTAGACATGGATGCCATGTCACCACTAAATGTGAAGTCACTCTGGGTGGCTTGACCTTTGTGGTTGCCCATGTCCTGGAGATCTGGAGGAGCTGGTTGGGTTTTTCTTCAGAAGGCAAAAGCACAACCTAAAGGAGTGCAGTGCTGAGGTGGGAAATGGGTTGTTTTCCTCCCTTAGCCATAAACCTTCGCAAATGCCAGCCAGCCAGTTTTTAGTATTACTGGATTTATCCTGCTAGACATGAGTGTCCTGCTGTTTGGCACAGCAATCTTCCTGTCTGGTATCTAGTGAACCATCATTAGAAAAAACAAAGAGTAATAGTTTGGTGAAAGTGCAGAGTCGATAGTGCTGAGTAATGTATTTGCATACTGGCATAAGCTCTATGAAAGTAAATAAGATTATGTCAAACTCATCTGGAAGAGAGTTAATTTAACATCCTGGCTAAAGTTATGCAACCAGAGGGAGGCGGGGGTGCAGGGGGGTGGATGTAATAGACTGGCTGATGAAGCCTGGGGGATGAAATGTCCTAGTGGAAATTGTATGTAGCACAAAAGAATGTAACATAAGAACCCGGCAGAAGAGCACTGATTCCAGGCTGCTTATATGCACACACAACTGTTTTTCTGTTACATTTACGAAGGCATGGGATGGCGAGAGAAGAAAAAAAAAATTGTCTGCAAGACAGATTTGATGCCTCCTTATTGAGGTCTAAATTGCTTCTTGGTTGTGATTCAGGAAAGCCCCTACAGAACACAGAGGACGTGAGCATGCCTCAGTGCAGTTGATGGATAATGGCCAGTCTGAATTTGAAGCTGCATGGCTGAACAAACACTCAGGTCCTGTTTTCAATAGCTGACAGCCTGCAAGAGATGATCCCCTCCCAAACATGTCATGGGCTGAGGAGCTGCAGAACTTCAGGGGTGTTTGGAATTGGATTCAACCTTCTCATTTGAGCTTTGATTTTTAACAATTTTTTTCAGGCACTTATTTTGAGCAACTCCAAATTTTTAGGGAGCTTTGCTCTGGACTCTTTACAGAAGCTTTGTGTAGTTCATGTTTCTCTCTCTTTACTGTAGGCTTGGAGCTAGCTTTGCTGTAGAGAAATGAATGTGCTTCTTGCAATAAGCGGTTTGAAATGTAGACCAAACCCTTTGAAGGTTTTTGTGTTCTGTATTGCAGATCACAACAGACAAAGCTTTCTTCCTCTCTGCTGAGAGTCACACATCTCTAAATTCAATCTAACCCTCAACACTAAGCCCAAGGAGTAAGTTTTTAAAACCTGTTTGAGAACATTTTCTTCTCCAAGAAAATGTAAGCATGAGGTTGTCAGGTATATCAAGATTTGTGAACAGTCAGGTCAGTGATACATGACTACTACATGGTGATGGGAGCATTTCTGTGCTGTTTGATTCAGTATTGCATCAATGTGCGCACTTAGGGAAGAAATGTCTTCAAGCATGACCATAGAGTGAGGATGGGAAGTTTTAAGACACAATTCATGTTTATAGTAAGGAATATGGATGACAAATCTACTCCAACAGCAGTGGGAACAAGAAACTTGATGCTAAGATTACTGATGTCACTAAACTCCTGCAGGGTTAATATGAGAATGCCTTTTGTGTAAAATTGACATAGGGCTCAGAAGCTTCTTTGTCTATACCCAGGAGCTCTGCAAAGACTCTGAGCCCACTTCTCAAGCTGCAGTGCAAGCAATGGTTCCTGTGGCTGTGTAACCTTGTCTGGTTGAAGAGAAAAGCCAGAGCTACACTACAAAACAAGGTCTGTGCTTGCAGGGCAGGGATTTGCACCTCCTTGCTCTGGGGGAGGCAGATTTTTGGGTGGGCTCATTGTCAGTGGGGGAGACAGATAATTCCAGACAGTGCTGTACAGAAAATACTTAATCCTTTTCGCTGACTCCTCAGGAGGAACCCAGGCTGCAAGGGTCATCATTTAAGGTCAGGTAGATGAAAAATTAAAGTGGAGATTGTGGGATCCTTGCAAAACAGGAGGAACCATGGGAAGAGTAAAGGCACTTCAATATCAAGGAATTTAGATGCAGCAAAGAAAAGTAGCCAAAAGCACTCATTCTCAGCATTTAAAGGGATGCTTCAAAGAAAGGGGCAGTGAGTCCCATGAGGGGTGGGATGGCACATCTGTTGTGTGGTGAAGCCTGATTATAATAGAATCACCTCTTCCTGGCAGCAAGTTTTATCTTATTGGCATGAGTAATGTTCTGTCAGCACCCCAGGGACACTCTTCTTGTATTAAGTCATCTGACCCATGAAGCTGGAAGCCTGAAGGAGAGATAGATAAAGAATTGGAGGGAAAACTCGAGAAAATATGATTTGTCCAGGGGCATTTCACTGAACTTGAGTCTCTTGAGTCTAGAATGGCCACAAACAGAGAGCTGAAACCTTTGCTAGAAAGGAGGGAATATGTCCCTCAGCAGATGAGCACAATAAAGAAAGTAACATAAAGCAGCATCTCCTTGAGGAATGTTTCCCACTCAAAAATCGACCAGTTTTGACTGGACCAGCACTTGCGATTCAAAGAAAAGCATGGCCTTCATACTTCTGTGCCCATCCTCTGTCCTGTTGTCCTCTGTTTACAGGGCAGCCCAGAAATGGCGAGAAACCAGCTCTGAATGAAGAACCTGCCAGGATTATTACAAGAGAAGAATAAGAAATATGTTCTGCTGGAGTGTTACATTTCACCCTGCAACCTGTTTACAAATTTTTGCTCATTTACGAGAATGCATTAGATAGAGGCTGAAGCTGTTCTTTGATAAATTTTGTGTTCATTTTGATTCTATCAGAACTAAAAGTCTCTAGCTGGACATTACCTGTGAAAGAAAATATTCTCCAAGAGTCCTTTATCAAACATAAAATACCTCTGCAACCTGTGCCAGTGTCTCACCACCCACAGAGTAAAAAATTTCTTCCTAATATCTGACTTAGATTTGCGCTCTTTCAATTTGTATCCATTACTCCTTGTCCTATCACTACCTTTCAGTCCTGCCACTGCAGTGGCAGTTTCCCCTCTATCACTCAGTACCTGTGCAAGCCACCTGTGCTTTATTCAGGTAGGCATTTACCTTTCTGAAATCTCTCTGGGGTGAAAAAAACCACTTTCCTCTGTACTGATTCCTTTGGGACAGAGGCAGCAGATCCTTAACGGATGCTTAAGCATTAATTGCTTTAGGGCTCATGAGGCATCTGAGATGCTCATTAACCATGGCGAATACATTCATCCAGCTTCTGGAAGAGGCAGAAACAGAGCTTAAATCTCCCCAATCTTTTCTTTCATTTCCTGAAACAAGGACCAGCCTAGCTGCCTTTTTTCCTCTTCTTGACACAGCACCATATACACGTTTCTCAGCTGTTTTATTTTCCTGAGCCAACACCCTTCCTTGGTTGTGCCTGATCATTTCCTAATTATTTCTCTTTCTTTTTCACCTCTTTATTACTATTATTACTATTACTATTACTATTACTATTACTATTACTATTACTAATTAATTTTGTTTCACTTTTTAATCCCATTTTTCCTCTTTTCTCCTTTCACGTTTTTTCCCCCCCTCCACCTTTGTATTGGTCCAGCCTACCTGGTCTCCACAGGGAAAGACATGAAATAAAATGTGCAGTGCTGTTGCATGGACAGGTCTGCTCTGGGCCTCTCTATTTCTTATGGAAAAGATGTTCAAGCCTAGCTATAGCCCTTTTCAAATCTAGTTTTCAGTGCCTCAGGTAATGTGTTGGCAAACCCCAGGTCACTGATGAGGACTCTCTTAGGAAGACTCTTAAGGACATTCTCACTGTTAGGAAAGTCTTAAAGTCATGTTTCTAAATATATTTTGATGGAAAAGGCTGCTTTCCTCACATGGGAAAGGATCCTTAAGCTTTACACTTGCATCTTGAGTGGCAGATTTGTAGAATCAGGCAAAGGTTTAAAGGCTGGAAAAGACTGCTCTGATAATCTTGAGAGATGTCTGGAATGCCAAAGGTCAAAGAACCCCCGCTTCTCCTTTAAACAACCAGTGGAGACACAGCTAACTTTATTGTGGCTACTATCTTATCACCACCAAACAAAATGCTCCCAGACTGATGCACGTCTGCAATTATCTGCCCGGCACATGAATAATATTTCTGCAATGTCATACTTGCTGTCATCGTGGCATTCATTTCCAGACTTAATTTCGGTTATTAATTGTATTGCGTGTTTACTGCAGCCCTGTGAATCTGCTGGAGTGAGATGAGATGATTACAGAAGTCTCCTGCTGTAGAAAATGATCCTTCTGTTAAGAGTGGAGAAACAGAGGTACAGGGCAGTGGAATGATCAAAAAATGGGAGAGGCTCTGCACTGCCAGCTGGACCAGTGCTATGACATCAGAGGCTACGTGCCTTGGTTTGACTGAATTCTTTAAGGTGTTAAAAAAAAAAAAAAAGGCTTCTTTTGCCATGGATTACATAGGCTTAGTTTTTCTGTTGCTCTGCCCTATCTAGTATTTCCTACAATACTTATAAGAAAAATACCAGAGCTGCTGCTGAAGTTGTTTGAAGATGTGGCCTTAGTTCCAGTAATAGATAGTTGAAGTCTGCCTTCCTGATCCTGAATAAAAGGTTAGCTTGAATTTTTGAATGACTCTGCAAGGGTGACAGATCCTGCTTCCAGGCATCCTGTTTCTTTTGACTCTTCCTTATCTAAATTCTCCTTCATTCTTTACACTCTTTGTTTTCCACAAACTGAGATTTCAGATTGGAAGTCTTGCTTGCTGTTTTGACCAGTCAGATAATGAAGCTTCTGTGCTGCAAGAACTCATCCACTTGGGCTACTTCCTTATTTTCCTACTAAAGCAAATGAAAAAATCACCTGCAGTCTTCATGGAATGTCCTTTGGTGAGCTCTGCATGAAGCCAGAGGGACAGTTACATTGCAAACACCACCTTCACCCCTATTGCCAACATCTCTTTTTCCTGCTGCCCTCCAAGCATAGCTGAGAACCCCAGACATGCAAGAGAGGAAATTTTGGATCCTGGAGGCAGAGAGGGAAAGAGCAAAGTAGCTCTGTGCCATGATCTGAATTACATATACCCAGAGCAAGTGCAGGACTAATGTCTTTTAATCCTGCCAAAACTCAGGATTTCCCTTTTGTTCCCCTTCTGTAGCAGGGCTGATTGTGCAAGATCACTTGAAAGGAAGCCAGAGGACTTTCCCATTGGTTGTGTGCCTCTGCAATAGGAAGATCTCAAGAAGACTTTTCAGCCTTGTGTGTGGTGCACCTGATCCTGAACTGCTGAGCTGCGTGGCACTGGGTGACATTGCAGAAGACTGAGTCTGCTCTACTCCCCAGTTTCTTGGGCCAGCCTCTCCATTTCAAACAAAATTTCCAGGGGCAGCACTAAAGTGTTTCAGAAAATTGCTCTTAGTCATAGATATCTGCATTTCTGTGCTGTGGTGAGGAAAAAACCCGCTGTATAGCATTTGTACTGGGCCAGGCAGCACTGTGTGCATGCCAGATAGTGAAATGGTGATGGGAAGCCTGAAATCCAGGCAGAAATACAGCAGATTCAGGATATATTTCTATGCCCTAATAGCCATCAGCATAGCAGAGAGATAGTCTGGCTTGCAGTGTCTCTCTGGAAGCTCTGTCAGCAGAGACATGGCACTCACACTCTTCATCTGAAAGGATGCCAGTGCCTGGTGTTTTGTTGTGCCCAGTCCTTGTCTGGGGCATTTAGTAGGCAGCACTACTGATGTGTGAACTTGCCCTCCTCATGCCAGTGAAGAGGTTTGGCGGTCTACTTGCTCTTGGCTTTCGCAGACAACCAGGTACCATTGCGCAGTTGGCAAAAGCCTGTGTGTGCTCCTGCCACAGAGCAGTGACACACAGTCTTCTCTGCATTAGTTATGTTGTGATGGTTTATTATGTCTAGTGGTGAGTAAGCTGCAAAAGTCTTGGAAGTTCATTGAATCACTTGAACCCTTTGGGGCTAAGTGATTCCTGGACCAGAAGCAGTTTTCTGAGCCCTCACAAAAGCCTTGAGTGAGAGAAAAAGAGGCAAAATGTGAAATATGCCAGGCGCAAAGGTGGCATTCAATACCTTCTACTGAAGACAGGGGCCTGCAATGCTGTGTGGTAGTCAAACATCCAGAAATGTATCCTTGCCTCAAAATACATGCCAGCTGGGCAAAACAGGCAAGGGATTGTAAGGATGCTTGTGATAGACTGAGTCTGAGCCTTACTCAGGCTGGAAGATAAGCTCATTACAGTCCAATCCATACCTTGTTTAACTTGTGAGGATGTAGCAACAGCTTAAAATGAACTTAGTGGAGAAGATGGCACCATGCATTTATTACATGCAAGTATTTTGTACCAGGATAGAATTAGCCCTGACCAACAGCAAATATCTTCATGCCAGGTTAAGGTAAAAATGGAAACCAGAACTCTTTTGAGGAAGAAATCTGGGCGAGGTCCATTCATTCATTACACTGAAATCTCTGGTCCTGGGCCAGTCTGGTCCTGCAAAGAGTTTGGCCCTGGTTAAACTCTCAGGTTGTGCTTCAGTGAGATGTACAGATTAACTTGCAAGGCACATGCATGTGTCATTCCCTGGAAATGGTTAGAACATATACTTATTTAGACATATACACCTTCAGATTATTTGTTATAATGAATAAATCCTTACTAATGACTCTGATAATTAATGGGTAGCTTAAAAATTGCTGTTTCCCCATGTCTTAAAATAAAACAGTGATGTTTTGAAATTGAATTCTTGGGTAGGAGGTGGATGTCCAAACACATGTGGTGAGGTTGGCAAGACACTTTTTCAGAAGTAGGAATCTAAAATTAGGTCTTAAAGACACAGAAAACTAAATAAACAACAAGGTTTTTCTAAGGCTGAACACCCATGAGCTGCCAGGCAGGAGCACCAAATACAGATTTATATGCTTGGATCATCACTGAAAGACAGTACCAAGCTCCCTTGATTTCCCAACAAGGTTCTAGGCCTGAACATCCAAGTTCACACAGCCAGGTATCCTCTGAGTCTCTGAGAGCTGACAAGCCTCTTCTGGAAGTGTGGAGCCAGCATAATGAGCAGAGGAGACACAGGGACTCAGACAGACTGGAAGTTGTATGCATTTAGGATGGGGAAACATATGTTTCTGTTTCCAGTTTTAAAATCCTCATGCATTTAGATTTGTTCTATGAGCGGTGCAGTTTTTGCATCCTTAGAAATTCCTGTTAAGTTTTCACACAGAGATTTAGTTGGCTGTGATTGATGATGCTATCAGGAAGGAGGATGTTGTCTCATCCCTGCTCCAGCCTTTAGACCAGTACCCACTGATGCCTGGGAAGCCTGGTCCAAGAACAGGAGATGGAGGTGGGACCTTGCATTTATGCCCCCTCTACTTTCTCACCAAAGCACAAATGCTCCGACACGTATGCGTATTCCTTTGCTCACACAGCAGCCTCCCTCCTGCTTGCCAAGCCCATCATCTCAGTTCCCCAGAGAAGGGTGGGATACTAATGCAAGAGGCTGCATTAGATGGCTGCTCCCCTCCCTTGAACCAGAGTCTGATGACATGTCTGCTGAAATGCGTCAGAGGGCTGGGGAGTGAAAGCGAGAGTGACAGAGAGGCAAGTCTGGGTGGAGGGACTTGGTTTTGATTAAAATAAGTAAAGCCGTGTTTTCCAACCCCCAGATTGCAGTCGAGCCTAGCAGTAGCTGTGGAGTAAATGTGGATTTTCAGGTGGCTTGGTTGTTTTCCAAGGGATCCTCTTCTGTGGGAAAGGTGGGATGCCAGGGCACATTTGGCTGGGAATTGATGGGATGCTCAGGCTGGAAGAGACCACTGGAGGAGCCTCAGGTGGGAGCTGGCAGTGAAACTGAGCTGACAGCCCCAGAACATTTCAGCTGCAGAACAGAAATGGCATTTTCCTGAATGGGAATGTGGTTTTTTTTCCACTCCCTTTGATCAAGAGGGCAAGCACTAAAGTCTGTTCTACACTCCTCCCAGTCACTGGGAGACCCTGGGAAGATCCTTGTCCTGCCACTGGCAACACACTTGACTTCCCCACGTGTCTCTGTCCTCACCCAGCTCATCACTAGTAGTGACTTCAAGCTGCCAAAAGCAAAACACTTTCTCTTTGTATGTTTTTATGTGGCATGGAGCAAGCATCATTCTTGTTAGAGCCCCCAGGCACTCCTATGGCAAGAGCTACGTGAGAGAAGCAGAGGAAGCACAGAGCCTCCTACAGTCTCCAGCAGCTTTTCTCTCTCCCTCCACCCTGTCCCCAGCAGCGACACATTCCTGTTGCATGGGATAACTTGTTGCAAGAGGGAGCTGCGAGTTCAGCTTGCTTCTTGACCCCAGTATCCAAAGTTTTCCCTGCTTAGGAAAATGATGGTGTTGTGTCCAGGATCCTTTTGATTTAGAAGTGGGATTCGTGTTTGAGACAGTGGTCCCCTTCTCAGACACACCCATGTTGTCCTTGCTGAGATACTTTCTCTCTGCTGTCATTCTGGAGTTGCTGGGGATAGGCATTGCTGTGCATTTGCCTTATGAGTCATGATCCTCACTGTGCTGTGTATCCCTCTGGAAGTCAGCTCTAACTCCATGGAGTAATCCTCACAGTACTCCAATTCATCCCAGAAAACCCTTCAGATACATCTGGAAAAAACACAAACAAAACTGGGGAGCTTTCTGGCATTAGTTTCTGAAGATGTCTCAGGAGGAAACCACTTCAGAACTCTCTTTTTAGGGTGTCTGAAGGCCTCTGAGTCTCACAGTTATGGCAGTGCCTGATGTGGACCTGGATTTCTGGATTTGGTTAATGAGAAGCAGCCAGACAAGAATGGGACGTGAGCTGTCGCAAGCTCATTGCTGCTGCTGAACATGATAACAGGGCTGAAATTCTTTCAACAGACATTGGGTTTTGATGCATGCAATTAATAAAGTTAATTTCTTCAAGATGTAGCATTTTATTTTCTTCAGCCCTCTGTGTCTGCTTGGGTCAGAGATGCAGTAGCAATGACACTGCTTTGCAGCAAGGATGCATTTATTGCATCCATGTGGAATCAGTCAGATCACCTGTGGTTTTCTCTCAGCTCTCTGAGCAGAACCCTGGCAGGATCTCCTGTGTCACACGGCCCAGTTCATCTGTACAAGGACTTGCTTGAGGGCATTTCCTGGAAACTTCTCTTTGGACAAACTGATCCACCAGCTGGACACAGGCTGGCTTTCAGAGTCCCACCAGAAAAGGAGAAATTCTGCTGCTCTTACTCTGAGCCTTGGTTTCCCACCTTCAGGAGGAACAGAACCTCACTTCCCTGCAGGAGGATGCCAGAAGCATGGTTGTTAGGAGGTGCAGTGGTACATGCCTTGGTATCAGGAACAGGCTTGCACTGCTCCTGAAGTGTCACCACCCCTTGTGCACGTGCCCTGAGCATGGTGACATCCTCATCCTGCCAACCACGGTAAAAAATACAGCCCCCATGATAAGAACAAACAAGGATTTGTTTCCTCTTGCATTGGTGCAAGCCTAAAATTTGCCAGGAAGATTTAAATGCATTGTTTAGATAAGGCATAGAACATTTACTTGGGCCAAGCCAAATCTGCTCTTTCAGACAGTAGAAGGGATTTCAGGGAAGTGAACTGATGGTGCAGGTCCAGGGAACTTTCTCAGATGGAGTCTTTACAGCAAGGAAAAGCTCAAAGTTGCTTTTCCCTTGCAGGTAAAAGACCATGAGAAAATATTTGCAGGACCAGACAATGCCCCCAGATGCCTGTTCCCAGGTGGCCTGTGTAGGTGACCTTTTGTGGATAGGCTGGTCTGAACTGAGGGATGTCCCCCAGTCAGGGTGGCCCTGGGCTTCCCAGCTGTGCAAAAGCAGGTTTTTTTCTACGATTGTGCAAAACTTGTTCCCCACACAGACCTCCTGAAGGGGCTGGGCCTCTTGTTGCTTGCCTTGTCCTTGCCTTCCCTCTCCCTCCTTTCTTTTTGGCTGCTGGACAGCAAGGGAACTCCTTCATTAGCTCACTAATGGCGTGGAGGTAAACTCCCTGCTGCACAGAAACCAGCATCAGCTCTTTACCGACCACACATGGAGCCCACTCACACACGCAGAGGTACCTTTATGACAGGCATTGCCTGCACATGAGCAAGTTAGTTAACATCAGAAAATCACTGCTAATTTCCTGGCTAGCTGTTGGTTTGTCTGCTGATATTTTCTATGCACACTGCACTTTGTCCTAGAAACCCTCTGTATGTTGTACCTGGTCTAGATGCAACTCTTACAGAAATTAAAAACTTTTTTTTTTTTTTTTTCTAGTGACTTTTTACACCCACCAAGCAGCAGCCTTGAAAGTATGTTTTAAAAGTACAGCTTTGCCAAGCTTTCAGGAAGGGTATTTAAAGGGTCTTCTTACTGTTTTCTCTCTCTCCAGATATGTGCATTGCCTATTCTCAGAAATGACATACAGTTCTAGATGTCTCCTGGGTCTGACCGAATCCTTCCTTTCTTTGTTGCAGATGAACAGGTCATGGTACTTGCCAAAGTGACTTTGAACAAGGAATAATTGCTTGTCCTTGCTGAAGAATACTCATGAGGTCAGCTGACTGATTAGTTACCAGGGAAAAACCATTAAGACTATTAGGTGCCAAAATATAATGCCAAAATGCAACAGCTGTCCAAGGGACTCTTCATCCTACAAAATGATGTAGTCCATGGGCAGAGGAGGCAAAATCCCACTGACTAGGCTGCACAGTAACAGCAGTTCAATGTCTGCAGCACAAGGCTCAAACAGAAACAGGGCTGAACATGATTTGCCCTCTGTACTCATGGCTGGGACTAATGTAGCTTAAACGTTTCTGATATCCACACTGTGTGAAATTACTTATCCTTTAATTTTTAGTGGCTTGAAAGGAAAGGATATTGCTGGACTGTATTGCTTCTTTGCTAAGTGCTATAAAAAACAAGCCTAATTCACCTATTGTGCAAAACTTCATCCTCTGTCCCAAACAGCGGCATTTGAGCTTTCTTAGAGCAACATGTTTGTGGAAAATTCCACATTCTTTGAGACTTTAAACACACTGAATACCACCACCAACTTTTTAGAAACATAATTATTTCTTACATGTAGTAGAGAAGAACAGACAGTGAAATGCCCCATGAGTTTTATATTCCAGTCCTGACACTGCATTATGGTGGCAAGTGGTTTCTTAGGAATTGTTGTTGGGACTGGCGCTGCTTTGGTGCTGCAAAACGGACAGTGGGATCAAGGCTGGTGATGGCACTGAGCTGTGTGGTATGGTCAGCACTGCAGGGAAGGGATCCTTGACAGGCTGGAGAAGTGGGACCCTGCAAACCTTATGAAACCTCAGCAAGGCCAAGTGAAAGTCCCTGTGCATGGGCCAGGGCAGTCCCTGAGCAAATGTTATCCTGAATGGTCAATTCGGGCTTCTGTGGCCTCTGAGGTTGTGGTAGAAGCTCTTTTTTCCACCTGTGCCTGGGGCACAGACGTGTGAAATTCAACCCAGTGAATAGGATGAGGGCAGTCATGCTTTGGGTCATACCTTGGAGTCAAAGTAAAAGCAGCTGATGTGTCCTCAAGTCACCTCAGTGCTGCTGGTTTATTGCTGAAGGCTCACCGCTGAAGTCAAATGCTGAATGGTTGCCAAGGACAGCATGTCATTTTGAATATATGAAATTATAGAAGAACTGCATTGCAAGCCTGTTCCTGCAGCTTTTTCTTACACAAAGCATGAGAAGTCTCACAGCAATGAAAACCTTTACCTCTGAGCTTGGTGGGTAGCATTCACAGCCTGCTGAGTCAGTACAAAAGACCAGAAATGCTGTCAATTTTCTTTGAAGATGAGTTAAAACAGAGGCTTCCAATGTAAAATGCTTTGTAAAACTTGTTTTCTTCTTCTGTTGTGAATAAAATAATTTGCTACTGCAGGGCTATTCTTGAGTATGGCACAGCTATAGTGTTTCAGAGAATGGCCTGTCTTTGAGGCAAGAGGGACTATTGTTTCTGAAACTTCCCTCTCCTCAGAAACAAAAGAAATTGCATTAGTTAGAACACTTTGACATCTTATTTTCAGTTCTGCTTTTCAAATTTTGTCCCTGTGATCTTAATTTATGAATCACCTTCCTCATTTCCAAAACTTTAGGTAGTTTGTAAATTTGCAGAGCAGCTTGTATCATAAATGAAATGTAGGTTATTCTCTATACTAAAGTCATATTATCAAGAGAAGGAAGTGTAAGTCGTTTTAAAATGTGGTAATCAATAATCCATTAATTTCTAGAGTTCTGCAAGAATGTAAGTGATTGATTAATCTTGTAACAAAGACTCACAAGTGATTTATTGTCTCACCATAAAACAGGAACACGACTTAGTTTGGTGCCACTTTATCTTGGTACTAGAGGAAAACAAGGAAACAGAAATGTTAGGAGATTTGTGTCTCTTAACTGATGTGTGTCACCTCAGGATGGGACAAAATGTGAGGACTGTACCTTTCTAGGTCAAATTCCAGTTGCAAACATACTAAAGGCTGGGAGGAAAGATAATTTCATGGAGTTAACGAGGGAGGATTTCCTTTTTCCTTTCCTTTTCCTTTTCCGTTTTTCTTTTTCCTTCCTTCCTTCCGAATTCCTTCCTTCCTTCCGAATTCCTTCCTTCCTTCCGAATTCCTTCCTTCCTTCCGAATTCCTTCCTTCCTTCCGAATTCCTTCCTTCCTTCCGAATTCCTTCCTTCCTTCCGAATTCCTTCCTTCCTTCCGAATTCCTTCCTTCCTTCCGAATTCCTTCCTTCCTTCCGAATTCCTTCCTTCCTTCCGAATTCCTTCCTTCCTTCCGAATTCCTTCCTTCCTTCCGAATTCCTTCCTTCCTTCCGAATTCCTTCCTTCCTTCCGAATTCCTTCCTTCCTTCCGAATTCCTTCCTTCCTTCCGAATTCCTTCCTTCCTTCCGAATTCCTTCCTTCCTTCCGAATTCCTTCCTTCCTTCCGAATTCCTTCCTTCCTTCCGAATTCCTTCCTTCCTTCCGAATTCCTTCCTTCCTTCCGAATTCCTTCCTTCCTTCCGAATTCCTTCCTTCCTTCCGAATTCCTTCCTTCCTTCCGAATTCCTTCCTTCCTTCCGAATTCCTTCCTTCCTTCCGAATTCCTTCCTTCCTTCCGAATTCCTTCCTTCCTTCCGAATTCCTTCCTTCCTTCCGAATTCCTTCCTTCCTTCCGAATTCCTTCCTTCCTTCCGAATTCCTTCCTTCCTTCCGAATTCCTTCCTTCCTTCCGAATTCCTTCCTTCCTTCCGAATTCCTTCCTTCCTTCCGAATTCCTTCCTTCCTTCCGAATTCCTTCCTTCCTTCCTCCCTCCCTCCTTCTTTTCTCTTTTCTTTTCTTTTTCTTTCTCTCTTCAATCTATATATTTGCTTCCTTGGACCAAACCAGTTAGATAAAAATAGGTAAAAGAGATATAAATTTGCTTACCAGAGCAGAGGTTGTGTGAGTTGAAGCAAGCTAAATGACCTAAAATTGAGCAGCTCTTCTAGACCCTAACTTCTTATGTTAACAATATTGATGACTTTTGATTCAGATTGTTCAATGTCCTTTTAATGTGTGACAAACTGCAGTTTGATACTGGTTCACACACAGCCTAGAGACCAGTGATTTACCACCAGAATGACATCACTTTTTATGTTGTTAAAAGTAGTATAAAAGATTGAAAAGTACAAACTTTTTCCCCCATACCCTCCCAGTGTTATTCATCTCCCCATGGTTAAAATAAGTGTCCAGGTGAAAAACACAGCATTCTTTTCCTTATGTTCTACCATAACATATTTGATATTTCTGCACATTATGCTTGTCCTTTGGAAAGAAATCTTGGCGATGCTGTTCCTATATTACAAAGGGTCTGACCTCGCCTACCATATAAAACAGAGCAATAAAAGCTGGGAACAAAATGTCTGAATAAATAACAAGCAGTTCTGTCCCTTGAGAAATGAACGTCAGGCTGCAGCTGTCTGGGAATGCTACTGTTCATGGAGTCCTACTCCTTCATCTGAAGAGAAAGACTTCCTGGGCTCTTCCAGAAAAGTAGGCAGATGGAGAGGTTGCTGAAATCTCTTGTGTGTAGAAACAGTGAGTTTGGAGGATGGGAGTGCTCCAAACACTGCCAGTCCTGGCTGGGATGTGGGAGCAGGTGGGTCTAATGCAGTCTCCCCACAGTCTCCTTCTATTATGGCTTCTCTCACTGACCACATGCAATACTCACAGCTGAAAGACTGGCCTCAGAACACTGATGTTGATCAAGGTGATGGGACAAGAGCCAGTTAAATTTCATTATTCCTTGGACACAGTGAAGATGAGAGCCCCAGCATGGCTCACATCATAGCACCTTTGTGGATGTGAGCAGATGTGGGTGACCTGACTTACTCTCCTCCAGCACAAGCAGAGCTCGTTTTTTCTCATCCAAGAAAGTCTCTTTGCCACATTTGGAAGTGTGGATGCCTTGCTGCAATTCTCCCTGTGTTGTTGCACTTCAGGGCACTGACATGGTGTCTGCTGCTGGCTGCTCCTGGGCTGTGCTGTCTCTGCCCATGACAACTGGAAGCTCCTTTTTAATTTCCACAGGGAAAAAAATTAAAATGAGTCCTGGCATTTTCAGCATTTTCAGTCCTGGCCTTAGCCAACTGCCAAAGATGGAAGGGCTCGTTACGGTACGAAGAAACATTCAGTGATGTAATTGAAAAGATGCTGTTAAAATTAGTCAATTGGAGTTGCAATAAAACTCTAACAAGAAGCCAGAAGTTAAAGAAAAAAAATTCAGTCCTGCCCCACCTTTCAGCTAGGGCAAACTGGTGCAAATTGGAAGGGGTGGCAGGAGTACAGTTTTCTCCTGTTTTAGTGTAGGTCGCAAGGCAACTCAAAACAGGCAGACACCTGCTTGTAAATATTTTTATAACAATAAGCACAAAGCTGCCCAGGAGTGAGAGATGAACTTGGTCATTCCCAGGCAACTAATGCCATGCCTCTAACTAGAAATGGCTCAGTGCAAGGATATTCAACACTCAAACACACCGGGCTACTTTTATAATACAATACTTTGCAGGAAAAGCACAGGTCTGGTTGTGTTGCTCTTTCAAAAGAAGTAACTGTAGGATTATAGCTGTGCAGGTCTAAGATGTAAATGAGGTAAGATCGTAGTGAGAGATAATCCATTCTATTGGATTAAATTAGCCAAAAAAATGAGTTACACAAGCTGAAGGCAGAGTGAGCTCCTGGCTGTGACACATGGTATCTGAAAGGGGAGAAATAAAAAGACATTTATCTCCAGTGGTCCCTTCCAGCCTTACCCACTGTGTGATTCTGTGATTCCTTCAAGACAAAGATATGTAATTATGGAAAATCCACTCTCTGCCAAATTCATAAGATGAGCTCCAAGGCAGCATTTTGATGCAGCAAATTCAGCTCTTTTAGTTTCCCAGTATCAGTTCAAAAATGCTGAGGCTGCGCAATACAATGTGTTGATCCAACACAAACCTTCCTGCTGCTCAGATCTGTCAGGGAGGCTGAGGAGTCAAAGCTGTAGGCAAAGCTTTAAGGCACGGTCTTTCCCACTGCACCTGGTGTCACAAACACCCAAGCTGGGGTTGTATTTTCTGCTTTCTAGGTTCATTGGCCCCATAAATAGAGGTGTGATTTGGCACAGTCAAGGCTGGCCCAGGCTGTGGTAGTGGTTACCTGGAACTGATGGCTGTGGAATAATGGACTGGCCTTCTGGGCAAACTTGCAGATACATCCTGCCACCAGGGAGTTAAATTTAAAGTAAAGATTTTCTTTGGAGAAATTGCTAGCAGACTTTTTTTTTTTTTTCCCCTCAAAGTTGACAAAACTCACCTGTTTCATGACTTTACTGCATGTTCACCAAACTCTTTGTCTTAAGCTTTTTAGAAGATGCATACACATATGAATGAACTTTGTTGTGAAACTCCTTTTATGAAAAAACCTTAAAGTAATATCCAAGTAAAAAGAGATATTTTTGTTAAGGGATGAGGATTGTAACGAAGCTAAGAAACTGGAGAGCAAATCATCCAGTGTGCAGGCAGAAGAAAGATTCTAATCTGCACTCAAGGTGCTGTGCTGTAGCAGTAGCTTTGCTCAAGGCAATCAGTTTTCATAGTGAGAAGTTTGGAATTTCTTCTTCCTATGAACATCTGTAAATGCCCTGTTACTCTGGGTTTCACCTTGCTACTGTCTTGTCCAGCCTGTGAAATGAAACAGAACACTAGGGATGTTAAGGAAGTGATACTGTGAGATGGGTTGCTTTTCCTGATAGGGCCAAACAGTATAGGGCTTCAGGCAAAGAACTGAGAGTTTTGCTTGTGTGCAAGCTAGCAGAGCACACATTATTGCAAGGCAACTGAAAGGTTTTCATTCATCCCTGCCTGCAGCCAAAAAACACCTTCAGCTTGTGAATTATGTACAGCCTGTGCTAGATGCCTCTGCTCTGTGACTGCTTCTCCTCAGTGTTCTGGTGCCGATCTGAGGGACAGAGGCTAACAGCACTGGAAACCTTATCCACTTTCCTCCTGTTGTTTATTTTATGTCCCTGTGTAGACACCATCTGGGACTAGGCAGGCAAAAGAATAACACTACTGACCTATCTCAGCTTTGCAGGTATTGGAGAGGCTTGACCAGAGACAGCTGTTACCACAAACCATGCTCTGCAGCCTTGGACTTGGTGACGTGACTGGTGGGCAATCAACTCCAGTGCTGTAGCCAGGACTAACTCTTCCCACATAGGACATTCTTCTCCAGCCTGAGGATGCTGCTTAGGATGCCTGATTGGTGCCTCAGACCTCTTATACTGCAAATTTTTTGAACAAGTGGAGGAATAACAGCCAAAGACTGGAAAAACTTCTGGAAGACAAATGATTTTTCATCCATTTTTGTTCCCTGGTAAAGAGGGTAAGAATTTTAAACCAGGTCCAGGATTTTCCTCTGACTGCCCTTAGTGGAGGCATCTTCCCATGTCTCCTTGACACCACAGCTGGCTCTGCTTAGCTGGTTCCCAGAACACTTTCACTTCATTTCTGGGGTTTTTCTTGGCCATAATGGTGGGCAACAAAGTAATTTCCTGGACAGTGTTGGAGTTACCCTGGTGTCCATCATGGAGCAGGAGAAAAACTGATTTGGCACATAGAAATACTGTCAGATGACATCAGAAGCTGCAGAAACATAGTGAAAGCCATATCCCTGTTTTGGTTTCCATGCCCCTGTTCAAATTCAGAACTGCCTGTCATTGTGCAGTACAAACTCCAGGGCTTTTCCTGGGAACTGATAAAGCTGTGAAATTTCAGTGTCCTAGAGAGAGGCTGAGACAGTGCCTGGGAGTCCACAAAGCTCTTTCTACCCCCAGGGTGATGGGATGGAGGGAATGGAATAAGATGTCACATCCCACACTGACACAACTCAGCCTAACACCTCTGCATCCACGGAGCACCTCCAGCTTTGCTCCCTGGGGGAATCTGATCTGGGGGAGGAGTGGGAGGAAGCAGATAAACCACACCTTTTCTGAGGAGACAGTGAGATTCCTGAGGGGCTCAGCACTCCTGGGAAACTGAGGCATCATGCACCTGAGAAGCCACTTGCATCCCTGGGCAGATACTCATCCTGCCAGCCTGCAACTGAATGCTGCTGGGTGCGGAAAAGAAGGGTCTGTGCAGCAGCACCACTGCCCTGCTGATCCTTCAGGGGTATTTTAGAGAGGCTGAGTAGCTCAGAGAAGTCATCTGCAGGTCCAGTGTTGCCACTGGGAAGGGAGAAGGAAGCTCCCCACTGCACCCGTGATCCTGTCCTGCCAACATGTTGGGGCGAGCCCAGCTGGTTCTTGGGCATTGTATACCTTGGCAGTAATTCTCTCCTTCCTATTCGACTTAAAGGGCAAGGCTGCAGTCTGTTAATTATACTGACTTAATTTCTCCCTCTCCTGCTATCTGGCACTGGGCGTATAATAAAGAAAGTAAATGTTTGTTAAGTGAGGAAGTGGGGCAGGTGAGTTTACATCAGTGATGCTCTCTGGGACATATGTGGATCAGTGGCATTAAAGCTACTGAGGGACTGCATGACAGAAAATTGCAGACTGAACTCTGCATATGTTATGGGCTGGCATTTGGACTGGAATTCAACCCTACTGATGGTCAGAGGAAATCTATGTGTGTGAGAGTGGTCATTGATTTACACAAGTAGCTCTGGCTGTATAAAACAGACTTAGGATGCCAGGGCAGGACTTGGAATGAAAAGAGGTGCCCTAATCCAGCACTTGTTGATAAAGGTTCAGCTTGCTCTGCTGCTACCAAATCATCAAGGCACCAAATCTCAGAGCCATGCACACAGTAAAAGTTGAATCTCTGCTGTACCTAGAAGCAGCACCTTGGCCTCAGCTGTAGGGACCCTGAATAGGGAAGCCTTTGAGGATCTGAAAATCTCTACCTTCATCCCTGAAAAGGTGACCTGTAAGTACTCTTTTGCTGTATCAGGAAATGCTGTAGCTCATGCCTTGGCTATGCTCCGCTTACTGGCAAAGCTGTCCCCTGAAAACCAGGTGCTGGTGGCTGGTGGCCCATGCAGCTCTGGATCTGCCATGCCTCTGGCAGTGGGTGGTTACCCCACTTCTCACCCAGCTTCGCCCTCCTGCTGCTTTCCCTGTGCTTGGGGAAGGGGCTCTTCATCCACTCTGCTTGTGGTGGCCAGCAAAACTAGGGCTGATAATGCTTCAGGGGATAGAAAGGATTCCCTCTGCTCATGACAAAATCTTTAAAAAATTTTTAAAAAATATATTACTGATCCCTAATGAGGGGAAATATAATCTATATTTGGCCTCCTTTTTTTAACAACTGAACTGTAGTTTCTTAACAATCTGTTATTTCCTATACTTACGTACATTCTTATGTTTCAATTGAGCCTCGCCCCTTCCTTTAAGCTGCATATTTTCCATTTTAAGATTTCCTGTTCAAGCTAAAGGGCAAAGATCTTTAAAATATCAGCATGAAGCTAGGCTTACTTGCAGTGTGTAAAAGTTATCAGCCTCCCAGCTCTTGGTCAGGCCGTTGTACTTTCTCCTTATCAGAGAAACAGGTCCCAAGTTCAATGTCTTTGACTCTCTAACTGTGTGCTGGACTAAAGTCCTGTGTGGGCAGCCAGGCAGGAGACAGCAGAGTAATATGTGTCTGTGTTTGATGGCCTTTGTTGTTATTGTGATTGGCAGCAGACACACAGATTTCTGTCTTCAGGGTGTTACCTTTCCTTTCTTTACCTCCTCTCTCTCTATTTGCTTGCATCTACTCACCTTATTTTCTCCCTTACAGCTACAACCAGGCATGAGTGAGTGGAGGGAAAGGGCAGAACTGAGGGGGAAGGAGCACACACAGTGAGTGGAAGCAGCACTTGAATCTTTATTGGTGCTCTAAACATTGCAAAAGATGCAACTGAACAAAAGCCAGTAACACTCAATTGCAGGTATTCAACAACAGCCATCTAATAGCAGCTTCTGTGTTATAATTTGTGCCAGGGAAATGCTGGACAGGTAGGCAGGGACAGTTCTGTGGTGCCTGGTACCTCACAGGGAATCCAGCTGCAGGTGTGTGAGAGAGCAGCAAGTGGGGTGCTGTGGAAAGCAGTAGCACCCCAGCCAGCCCTCGTGTCTGGACCCCTTCCCTTCCCTTCCCTT
>VWYE01004083.1:0-34293 GCA_013398995.1 Alaudala cheleensis
GTGGGGGAATCAGAGGGGTCTCCTGCCTGGGAAACACACGAGGCTTTCTTGGACAAAAGGCACTCTCAGCATGGTGAAATGCTCTGGAACTATGGGGTTTCTCCAGTTCTTCCCCCTGCACATCTGAGCCAGCTCACTGGCTGCTGCTCCACAGGGTACTGCAGCTTTCTCTTTGATGCAGAAGGAGCCTGGTCATGAATCTGAAACTACTTCTGCCCTTTGAATTATTTTTTTTCCCAATGATGTAATAAAATGTTTAAAATATCAGCTTGAAGAAAATATTTGAGAGCCATAGGAATAGGGAGAGAAATCATATTGTGCAATAATAATTACGTTTATGATGTTCTTCTCATTTCATTGACTCTCTGTCTGTGTTCCACTGGTGGCAATGTTCTTCTGCCATTCCAAGTAGTAAAGCTGGGCTAAGGGTGATACATTAATGGCAGTCAGGAGTTATTATCCTTCTGTCTCATTTCCCAAAGCACATAAGCCATTATTTGCAATTTTGTTGAATGCTCATAATATAAGTTTGATATAATTGTTTATCATCCCATGGTCTTGTAGTTGTTTTCACAATAGTTTGTGTATCACACAAAGGATGTATTTTGCTCTGGATGTTTAATCAAGGTCATAGTTATTTTTGGTTTGCTAGATGTTTTTTTTTTTCTTCTCCATTACTTTTATTTGAGAACCTTGATGATGTGCTCTAGTCAGTAAAAAGAAGGTAGAATAAAATCCCCTTTTTTAATGGTCAGAAGTTCATGGTATGAATACATCTATTTTAATTTTTTTTAAACTTACAGTTTTCTATCAAGTAAGAATACTTTTACATTTGCCTAAACACTGCATCAATATTTCCAGCAAAACAATTATTTTCCTCAAATTTCCTATTTAATAACATACAGCCTCTTTGAACTCCACAGACCTCACCATCTGTTACTCAATTTTCACTCCATAAAATTTTGCTGACATCTGTTTAATCAAATATATTTTTATAGTTATGGAGAAATTTAGTTCAAACTTGGTATTATCCTGTTCCTATATGCCAAACAGAAAATATGAAAATAATGAACAGGAACTTATGGGAGAGGAGAGGGAAACATTAAAGTGGAGTCTGTTCCCACTTAAGGCGCCCCTGGAAGCGAAGTTCCCAATGGTCCTGAGGGTGTCCTCAGGCTGTGGAGCTCGGTGTTCCCCCAGCTCCTGCTTTCTGCAGTGTTCTCTCAGTTCCTGCTTTCTCCAGTGTTCCCTCAGCTCCTGCTTTCTCCAGTGTTCTCTCAGTTCCTGCTTTCTCCAGTGTTCCCTCAGCTCCTGCTTTCTCCAGCCTTCCCTCAGCTCCTGCTTTCCCCAATGTTCCCTCAGTTCCTGCTTTCCCCAATGTTCCCTCAGCTCCTGCTTTCTGCTGTGTACCCTCAGCTCCTGCTTTCTCCAGCCTTCTCTCAGCTCCTGCTTTCCCCAATCTTCCCTCAACTCCTGCTTTCTCCAATGTTCTCTCAGCTCCTGCTTTCTCCAGCCTTCCCTCAGTTCCTGCTTTCTCCAGTGTTCCCTCAGCTCCTGCTTTCTCCAATGTTCCCTCAGTTCCTGCTTTCTCCAGTGTTCCCTCAGCTCCTGTTTTCTCCAATGTTCCCTCAGCTCCTGCTTTCTCCAATGTTCCCTCAGCTCCTGCTTTCTGCAGCTTTCCCTCAGTTCCTGCTTCCTCCAGCCTTCCCTCAGCTCCTGCTTTCTGCAGCTTGGCCAAGCCTGGCTGTCCCTGTGGCTGGAGTTTTGGAGCAGCTGCTGGACTTGCTTTGGAAAGCCAGGACTAAGCTGGTCATGTTTTATCAGCCTGCCTTCATTCCATGCCCCCACTGTCCCCATCCTTGTTTTTTATCCCTTTATCCCAGGGAGGGGACTCCCCCAGGAGCTGCTGGGACTCCTCTCCCCAGCAGCAGGACACCCCTGGAGGAGTTAAGGGAGTCACACAGGGAGAGAGGCAGATGCTCCCCTTGGATCCATCTCTGCAGCTTCTCTGGGGGTTGTGCTCTCTGCATGAGTTGTTTTCCCATCAGATATTGTTGTGCTGAGGTTTGTGGGTGCTGTCCCCACCACTGGAAGGGATGTTGGGGTTGTTAGTGAGCCCTTCCTCCCAGGCTGCTTTTCCAAAGGAAACGAGGCATCTGCAATTCCTGGCTGTCAATCTGTTGATTTGGTTCTCTGTCAGGTTTGATGAGGAGATTTCCATCAGGACTGTGCTCTGACTGACCCTTCCCATCTCCCATATGGCGTTCAAAATGAACATCTTCTTAAAACAATCATTTCTAGCCTCTGATAACCACATAGCAGTCTTTGTTCCTGGTGGTATCACCCCTTGTTGGCAGTTCTCTTGGTTTGGTCAGGTACAGTGTGTTGTACCACATATCCTGGATTTTGGAGAAGCCACTGTTGTGTTTATTTTCTCTGTTGCTATTGGGGTTGGTGTTTAGACAACTTCCAGAATGATTGAGCTGTTTACTGCAGATTCATATTGTTTTGCTTGGAAACTGAACTGATATTTACAACTGAGTAATAAATTTAGAATATTGGTTTTTAATTGAATCTGCGGCAGAATATGCTGATTAACTTGAATTTAATGATGAAGGGCAATGCTTTTTGAATTTTTCATGGAAATCCCATTATCTGCACATGTAGTATTTATTAAATTGAAATTATCTCATATTTTAAAATAGTATTTTGTTCCCTTTCACAAAGAAGAAAGTCAACTTATTATTGTTGATTTTACTGATTAGGTGGACAAAATCAATTGAGATGAAACATGAGTATAATTTTGTAATACTTAGAGCCCTTCCCTAATTCTTTATCCTCCAAGACACTGTTTATCTACCTTGACGTTTTCTTTATTCAGGGTCATTTAATAAGGTCTGCTTGTAAGAAAAACATCTGGAAGCAGTCTTTGGTTTGTTTAAAGCCTCCAGTTTGTTTGGAAGGAAAACTTCTCAGCTGGTCTTTCCAAAGGCTGGAGAGCAAAGTGAAAGCAAAGCTGAGATGCCAATGTTTGTTTCTTTGGGGTTTTCTGATGGCAGATCACAAGGGGGGAGTTTGTTTTCTGGCCATTTTGCAGATTGTTTATGGTAATGAACACACTGTATAAGCTTAAACTCAAATTATAAGCAGAAGAGGTTTTGGCTGGATGTTAAAATTTAAACACACTCTTTGTTTTGTGGTTGATCCAATTAAATTGAGCTCCTATTTGCTGATAATGAGACCAGCACATTAAAGGGAAGCAGCCCCTCTCTCAGCATGATCTATGCATGCTGCTCATGCAGGAAATATAAACTGAGGGCACTGGGTTGGTTTTGGGTGCTTGTGCTGCTGTGAGGGTTTGGGAGGACTAGAGATGCAAACCCTGCAGTGCAGCAGAGCCTTCAGCCTCAGACCAGTACCTGAAATTGGGATCTCTTGGCAGTCAGGGAGACAAATTCTCCTGACTTTTTTTTTTCCTTTCCTATCTTTTGTTGATAATTAGGACCAAACCAATTAAACTGAACCACGACAGGAAAATCTGCTGGGCATCAGGTATAAACTCAGGCTTCCAACTGCCAGAGAACCAGAGGAATAGCATTTCCTGGGGTGCCACACTTGTCCCCAGCACAGGCACCTGGGAGGGTCCTGAAGTGTTCCTCAGTGACAGAATTGGTGGGTGCAGGAGTGATTCCTGGGGTGCAGCTGGTCACTGTCACCCCCAGCAGCTCCTGCTGCTGCTGCCAGAGGCACTGAGGGGGAGCTGGGATGTGCTGCATTGCAGCTGCAGCAATTCGGTTCTGCTCCAACTCCACCCCAGTTCTCCCCTTGTTCTGTGCTACTCCACCTCCTGCTCTACCCTAATTCCTGTTCTTCTACTCTGTCTGAGATCACAAAGAGCTCTTGGAGTTCGATGTGCTGTGCTGATAACCTCATACCTGGGGCAGGAGAAAATGGAGTGAGAATCACAGGGAAAAGCAGCTGATTTGGGGATGGGCTTTTTGGTTTGCTGTTTATGTATTTATTTATTTTTAACTGGTTTTTTGTTTGTTTTGTTGGTTGTCCTGTAGAAACTATTAGAGAGCCAAGTAGTGCAGCAATCCATAGGTAGGAGAAGCCCAAGCAGGACAAGGAGCCCCTGGCACCACCCCTTGTCTGAGTGACTTGCAGTGGGACCAGGTGTTTATTCAGTGTTCCATGGGGAAGCTCTTCAAGATTATTTTAGGACAAAGCTCCTGGTACAGAGGACTTTTTAATGTGGTTTGGGGTGGTGATACATGGAATGTCACCAATCCTTGCATTTCCAAAATACCAGCTGAGCAGCAGAAGTAGATAAGGGAAAACCAGGATATTTCAATAATAAACACTTGGATTTATTTCAGGATGGTTTGAGGGAGATGGCAAACAAGCAGAAGGAACACCATGATCCAGCAATCCTGACTGTAAAAACTTTTAGCTTAGAAAGATAAATTCCCATTTCCTTAAGAATATAGGCTATCACAATGAGAGGATAAGATATATCATGAATTAAAACCTAATTAGAAATCAGAAATAAAGTGGGGGAATTAAATGGCCTATTACTAATGCTGCAGAATTGCTTTTAGGATGCCCTGGGGATCAAGGCTTTAATGATGATTTGTTAGTGAATTGCTGAATTTAAGGAAAAAACTTCAAGTTGCACTGGGAATCTCTTCCTGCCACTGCAGGATTTCCCTGGAACAGTGCATTTTTGAGGTTCTGGTTTTCAGGTATTCCAAACAGACATTTTAATAACTGTTTTGTAATTTGACTCATTATTCCTGCTTTTGATCTTGGCCAGTTTTTAAACCTGCCCTCTGCATTTTGTAGTCACATAACCCATTTGTTTATTAAAGCCTATTTCCCCTGTTTTTTCTTTATTAAGAGCCTGTTTTTAAGCTTGGTGAGCTTGGGGTTAAAAATGAGCAGCCATCTGCTTCCCATGGCATCCTTGCAGTGAAGGGATTTAGTCAGTGGCACACAGTGATGTGAGAAGGGAATTACTGTGAGAAATTGTTTCCTGGGTGCCACTGTCACTGCAGCTTCATTTCATTTTGCTTGTTGCTTTGCCATGACATCAGCAATCTCATTCTGGGCTTTGGTGCTAATTTGGCTTGAACTTCATGAGGGAGATGATGGACAGAGCCCCCCTTGCTGAAATGGTGAAATGCTGGCCCAGCCCTGCACAGATGTTTGTGTGACACAGCCCAAAGGTGGCAGTCTGGGACTTCCTCAGGAGGCTCTTGGCACTGGGTGTTTTTGGAGGGAAACAATGGTAATACAGTGCCAAAATTGTTGGCTAACACAAATATGTTTTCTTCCACACCCCCCTAAGTTTAAAAACAAAACCAGGGTCTGGATTTCCATGGTTTGCCAGGTTCTGAAAGTGTCTCCAAATGGTGCCTCCAGCACAAAACCTGTTGGATCCAGTCCAGGGGAAAGCCACGATGTTGATAAGAGGGCTGGAGCACCTCCCCTGAGGAGACAGGCTGGGGGAGTTGGGGCTGCTCAGCCTGGAGAAGAGAAGGATGTGTAGCCATCTCACAGCACTTCCCAGTGTCTGAAGGGGCTACAGGGAACCGGAGAGGGGCTCTTTGTCAAGAACCGGAGTGATAGCACAGGGAGTATTGGGTACAAATTGAAAGAGGGGAAATTTAGGATATTATGAAGAAAATTGGATATTGGGATGACATTTTCCCCTGTGAGGCCCTGGCACAGGGTGCCCAGAGCAGCTGTGGCTGCCCCTGGATCCCTGGCAGTGTCCCAGGCCAGGCTGGACACTGGGGCTTGGAGCAGCCTGGGACAGTGGGAGGTGTCCCTGCCATGGCAGGGGTGGCACTGGATGGCTTAAAGATTCCTTTCAACCCAAACCATTCCATGAGTCCCAAAGGCAAGAGGAGCTCTGAGCATGGTTGTTTCCTGGCCATTGATAGAGGTCCATGCTCAGCTGTAGTGGGGTGAGCTCCATGGGGTGGCTGAACCCTGTGGGAACACAATGTCCCCATGGAATAAATCCAGCATGGCTCTCTTGTGAGGCACTGGCTTTGGAGTGTTAAAGGATTTGGAGAAGAAAATGGCTCAGCTGCAGGAAGAAAACAGCATTTAGTACTGGTTTAACTCAAGTGAGCAAATTTCACCTCAAAATGGCACATTGACCCTGTTGCATTTGCTTTGTTGGGCTGTTTGAAGAACCAAATGAAAAACTAGGTAGAAAAAACATGGAGAGAGGATAAGGAAGATAAAATAAGAAATTAAAAAAACTGTGTCTCTGGACTTGGTCTATTTCTAAAATATAAAAGTTTGCAGAATGGTCTCACTTTTTTTTGTTTAATTTTCCACCCAACTTTGGCCGTAGCTTTTTGCCAGCTTTGACACAAATCACAGGATAGTTTAAAATACGATAATTATTTTCAGGAAAGATATTTCCAATCTTTATGTTTCATGGCTGATTTTAAAAATTCATGTTAAAAGTGAAGTTTAAAATATATGCAAAAATATTAAGTGTCCTTTTTCTTTCTAAAGTTAATCCAAGGTAAAGTTAATGGAAGGTATTCACTTTACACTTAGGTGTGGAAGGGAGTGAGAACAATTTTATTTTTTTCTATAAGTAGTAACTTCATGGGATTGTAATGTCATATTTCTTGATAATACATAAGTGCTTTTACTCCTACATGTACTTTCACAAAATGTAAATTTAGTGAGTCACAGTCGAAGTACAAAGGCACTGGGAGTTTGAAAGATTATTTTGCTTTATGCAGCAGAAACCATTATTTGGTATCAAGCCTCCAAACTTTTAAATCATCAAAGTTACAAAAGTCTTGCAGTAATTATAGTAAATACTGTGAATAAGCTACTCAGTTGATACCTAAATTTAGTTTATGCAGGGAATTAATAGACATTTTTGTTTTACATTTGTAGAATAATTTTAATTAGAAGCAATTAAGTAAAATTACATTACTCCAAAGTAAATTGCTGCTTTCCAAATTTCTTTAAATCTCCTTATATTCCATTAGTATGTGAAAGCTTCCAGTAATTAAAGTTTGACTTGTTTCTGTTCCATCAGAAGAGCTAGAGAGGAGTTCAGGGAACCTTTCCATTTGGAAGGGTTTTACCCTTGCAGACTGCAGCTCCTCTCATTTGGAGCATTTCTGCTCCCAGCATTTGGTGCTGCCACTCTCAGAGCCAGGAGACAGAATTAAATGGACACTGATCAAGCTCTTCTTCCAGATCTCTAATTATGCTTTTGGTGGTGGCCTTGTCTCGATGTTTTATGTGTCTGATATTTCCAAACAACCACAAAAAAACTCCTGGACTTGTCTGCACAGCTCCTGCTGAAATGGTAACAGCATGGACACAGCACTGCTGAGTTATGTCCCACATGGAATCCCTTCCTTTCCCATTCCCATTGCAGCAGCTTGATTTTGCCATAAATACTTGTAGGAGCAGCCCAGGGACAGAGCAGTCCCTGTAAAGCCTCTTCCTGTGCCTTGTGACTCAGCCATGCTCCTGAACAGGATGTCAGCATCCCTGCACACGAGCAATGAGCATAAAACAGGAGGTGGGAGACTTGGAATTCACTTTGATGGCCTGAACCATGATTGGAAAGAAATGAATTGGCTCTCCAAAAGCTGTGGAGAGGAGGAGGAGGCAGCTGCTGCTGCCAGGAGTAATTGCAGCTCCAGCAGGTCCTTGCCAGTCACACAGGGAAGGGAGCTGGCCCCAATGTGTTGGCCACCTCTCTCAGGAGTGCAAGGAGATGTTGTTTTGGCATGTCTGGAATTTCATTTCCCTCTCCCTGAGTGGGGATTGGCAAATGAGCTTGGACATAGCAGGCCTGGAGATGAGCAACAGCATTTAATGCATGCTTCAGCTTCTTTTTGGGATAAGTTTTCAAGATTTTAGAGACAAAAATTAGGTTTTCACATGAAGAAGTTTGGTTTTTTCTAACAGAATTATCACTGTCATGCTGTCTTCTCAATTCTGAGGCAACAACAAAATCAAATATATGTTCTTTTCAAAATACTCTCTGCAGATGCCTGCAGGGACCAATAGTGGTGTTAAGATCCAAGTGCTGGGAGATCCAGCATGCAAAATGGATATTGCAAGTGTGATTGTAAATAACATTAAGTTGGCTTTAAAATTATATTTTCAAAATCACTATTATGTTTTTTTTTTGTTTAATATTTTTCTTTTCTTCCTTGTTGATTCTTGAATATCCAAAGCCAAGAAAGAAAAGGAGAAAAAGTAAGGAGCAAGAAGAAAAAAAGTTAAGAAGAAACAAGTTTGCAGCTTTTTTTTTTTAGTGTATGGAGAAAGGACCTTTTGAGGTATATTTTGAGAGAATTAGGATTTTTTTTCTCATGTCTCTTTTTGCATCCTCTATAGTGGGTCATGGTACTTTTCTTGGAGCTGATCCATGTGATATTTTTAAAATTAGAGGCAGTGTATTGTCAGCTGTCAGGGGCTCTTTAGTCTGTGACAGCTTTTGGTCCTGAGGCCTCCCTGCTTTTCAGACAGGATAACCTGGGGGGAATGTGTAAAATGACAGGAAATTAACACACACCTGGGCTTTCTTCTGCTTCTGTTTCTTCCTGAATTTTCCTTGGCTACTTTATTCCAGACCTAACTCATGTATATATATATATTTATACTTGTCCCCACTTGTTTTGCCATGTAATATGCTGCAACCAGCACAAAGCAATTTTGAATTATGAAAGCTGATGATGTCTTCTGCTATGATCATCATCCCTCTGTTAAAAAAAGAATTTTCTGACTAGCTGAAAACATGACATTTAGTTCTTGCTGTGTTCAGGCTGGGACAGGTCCAACAGCTGTTTTATGATAGTTTGATTTTAAGGCTGGTAATTAAAAGAAGTGAAATGCAGGTATGATAGCTGGTGTAAATCTATTAAAGTATCTTTAAGGCAGTGGGCAGACATCTATTAAAGTGCTATGGACAGTGCAGGTATTTCTCCAGTGTAGAAATGGGTAAAACAATGGCTCTTTATGCTTCATGTCCTAAAGAACATCCATTTTTCCATCACAAGGTTTGACTTAAGAAGATCCAAGTGGGGATGATGTTGCTACAGGAATACCAGTGTGGAGGTTTGCTGTGGTGCCCTTTAGTCTGTCCTGGCCAGGAGAAATGGGCACCCCCCTTCCTGACTGAAAGGCAAATTTGCCAGTCCAGGAAAAGCAGCCAAATCTGCTGGATGGTTTTATGGTTTGTGCTACAATCCCCATAACTGGACAAACAGTTCAGGAGTGGAAAAAGCCTTTTTATTGTATAGCAATATTGAATATTCTCATTTATTTGAGGAAAGAGAGGTGTTAGGAATTTGCACCTGCCTCTGGTGATGCAGAATCACTACATTAAAGACAAAAAGGCTTCTCAGCAGAACTCTAAACAACACTTCCCAATTTCCTGCTCTTTGTCCCTCTTGGGAATGGCTTGTGCCAAGCTGCAGAAGAGCAGCAGTTCCACATATCTGCCCTCTCTATCAAGTACATGAGAAAGGAGATTCACTATTGGGACTGTACATCTAAAAATCTTTCTAATGTGATTGTGGATGTCCTTTGTGTCATGTATTTCATGTACCTGAGTGCTCTTTGATATTGTAGTGAAATCTGTTAGATTTCAGACTGTTAGAGAATTGAATGCTTATTTTAGTCACTTGACAGCAGTATTTTTTCACCTACTAGCAGCTAAAAAGTCTATTGCTCAGGATTTATTAGCTGAAAATTATTTTTCTGTTTTTTAGTAATAGAACATTTTCCATGGAAACTTAGACTTTCTTCCATAGCTTAAGGATTAGAACCAATAAATACTATTTCAAACCCATGACTTTTATTACCTTTCTTCTTGTCAGGTTAAAAGTGTTATGTATGGAATACAAGGAAAATTGGAAATGCCTAAATATGTTTTATTCCATATTACTCTCTGTTGCATTTGGTGCATGTTACATAAGAGGACATTAAACAGACTGTCTATATTCACTTTGAAAGTGTGAAGAAAATGATGGTTAAACATCTCTGCAAATGAAAATTTCAGCAGCTTTGATGTACTGGAATTTAAAGCCAACTTAATTACCTCTATTTTGATAACATATAAACTAAGCACTGTAACATAAGGTATGGCAGACCAGCTAATAAGAGTTTTTTTTGTTTTTGTTTTCCATATTTAAGTCTTCATAGTTTTGGTAAAATTCCTCAGGCTTTATGTGAAATCATCTTAGGTTGGTGGTGCTGGTAATTCAGGTTTAACTTCACCTTCCAGCTCCCACCTTAATAGTGTTCAATTTTCATTTAATCAGAAACAAAATCTGCATGTCAAGCATCCTTTTTGGTCAAATGAAACCACTACAGGCTTTTATATATATATATATATTTTTTTTTTTTTACAATTTTGTAAACCTAATCATGATGCTGCTGGAGCTTGACCACCAGTGTCTGTCACAGTCCTGCCAGCCAGAAGGTGCTGAGCTGTCATGAGCTGAGGGTTTGTTTGAGAGAGGACAGATCTCTGGAGTGCCCATCCCTCTGTTCAACAAGTGAGAGTGGAACACCTTCCATTTTTGAGCAATGCGTGAACTTTAATGAAGTAAAATGGGAAGCCACAAGTTTTTGGTTATGTTTCATAAGGAAGGTTGGAGTTGTAGAGCCCTCAGTGAGCAGAGCCTGGGGGTCACAGCTCTGGTGTGTCCCTGTGCCAGCTCTGGTGTGTCCCTGTGCCAGCTCTGGAGTGTCCCTGTGCCAGCCCTGGAGTGTCCCTGTGCCAGCCCTGGTGTGTCCTGTGCCAGCCCTGGAGTGTCCCTGTGCCAGCCCTGGGTGCACAGAGGGAGCTCTCACAAGGCTGGGGCAGTTCTGGTGTTTGCAGCAGTTTCTCTGCCCACTGAGCTGATCAGTTCCCCATCAATAATCACCTTTGTGTGCCAAGGGAACTGGACTGTGTCTGGAAACATTTCTGGGGAAACTCCAACCCCTCACAAAAGGACTGTGATCAAGGGGTGTGATGGTGGCAGTTGGGAATCAGAGACTTTTGGGGGAATCAGAGACTTTTGGGGGAATCAGAGGAAATCTGGGATCAGAGAGAGGCCTGTCTTCACTCTGAGGATGCTCACCCTGGGTCTCATCTTTTAGCATTTCCTTGATCTGACCAGAATTCTCTCACTGTTTTCATCACTCTGCCACCTGCAATAGTTTCTGAACTAAAGGCTCCCCAGCCTATCTCATAGTCAGGGTTATCCTTGAAAGTTCTCCTTCTATTACTTTCTCTTAGATTTCAGCCAGGAAACAAACGCTCAAGGAACATTCACTTCAGAATGATGGAGGGCAAATCTGTAAATAACCACAGAGTTTATAAATCAAGGCATATATCAGGCCAGTCAGAAAGATTTAGGGAAATGAGAGAAACTGGTTTAAATTTTCTTTATGATGACACTGCAGAACAGTCTTTAAGGATGGTACAGAATTGAACTCCCAACAAAACAGAAGCTCACAAAACCCCATTGTAGACTGCATTATTTTATATCTGTAATTATTGCCAACTTAATCTGTTGCAGTGCTTATAGATAAATATCTCTCTTTGATTTGTTCAGTCAGTGCTTGTCTCAGTTGATGGTCTAATGAAATTCCAAGATAAAATGCCATGGCAGGGAACTTGCTGTGCTGCAGTTTCTTCTATGGGCCCATTATGGACCAAAAAACCCCCCCCAAAAACCCCCCAAAACCCCAAAAAAACACAAAAACCAAAACAAAAAAACACCAAGCAAAGAAAGAAGTGCCCTCCTACAATTACTTGGCATTAAAGAGGGAGCTCAAGTTCTTTTTTCCACATTTCCTCCAAATCCATTTAGATTTCTCAAGTCTGCAGAGGCTGCAGTTATCTCCCCAAAAGGGAGAAGATGCATTTAATCAGTTGATGATACTCTGATGTCTCTAATAAACAAACCATTCTGGTTCACCTCTGGTTTATGTGTAACTGGGGATGTGTCACTCTATATTTGTATTCTGTTTTTCTATGAAGCACCTGGTATCTGTTCAGATATAACAGAGACATTGATGCTTTCACTAAACCTTTGATTTCATTATTTCAGGGTTTATACATGAGGATAGAGCTCCTGTGAATTTCAGCCTTCTTAGAGCTTCATTATTATCTTCACACTCCTGTGTAAGAATCACTCATGCAATTCCATGCCTGCCCTGTCAAAGGCAAACCTCTTTGGAAGTGTTCTCACCCTGATTCTGGTGACCTCTTTTCCTTTAGGGAAGACAGAAATGAAAGTTTTCCCTTGAAGAACTACAACACAATAATTTTTTTTAATCTCCGCATTCTCTCAGCTGGCTCTTGAAATTGGAACTAAAGAGAAATCATAGAATGGTTTGGGTTGGAAGGACCTTAAACATCATCTCATTCCATCCCCTGCCCTGGGCAGGGACACCTCCCACTGTCCCAGGCTGCTCCCAGCCCCAGTGTCCAACCTGGCCTTGGGCAGTGCCAGGGATCCAGGGGCTGCTCTGGGCACCCTGTGCCAGGCACTGCCCACCCTCACAGGGGATAAATCTAAAAAAAAAATACAAAATCAGTATTGTAAAAATGTCTAAAATATCTAAAAAAAATTCCAAAATCGGTATCCAAAATCCAAAACCAGCAAATGTTGTTCATTCCACCCTGAGGTGCTGAGGGTTTGGGTAAGATTCATGTTACTCAATGAACTTTAGCACTGGAGCAAAGCAGCCCTTTCCTGCTCAGTCAATCACTGACAGGAAAATCAAAGAATCACTCTAAAATTCCTTGGTTTAGGTTCCAATCTGAAGTTGAAGTTGTGTGTGGATCTAGTGGTGTTACTGCTCCTGGTGCCACTGTCCCCAGATGTGGGTGCATTTTTATGGAACCACAGAAAGGGCACACATGCATGCACAAACATATGCAGATGGAAGTGAAGTGTGTGCTGGCATCTAGAAAATGATGACAAATGATGCTAAAAATTTTTAGCACTTTGTGCTTTTCAGCACTGGGTAAGCTTGCTGAATTAGTAGAAGGTCATTCCCCCCTTGAGTATTAAAATATCACAATTTTCAGGTGTTTAGTTCAGCTTGATGTGTTGTGGGGTTTGTGTCTGAGGGGTTTATTTTCCTCTTTAATACCACTACTGATAAACATTTTCACATGCCCATAGTGGTGGAAAGGAAGAAAACATTAAGTGACTTAAGACCAGAGACATTTTTACTGTATCACAATTTGAGGAAATCTGTAGGTCTCCATGGCAAATTACAAGCTCCAATCTGATCAGAGAGTCTATTTTAATGTACATCCCAGCATTTCACTGCACAGTGTTCCAGTGCATCCCAGGATTTGCCCTGCTGCTGGATCATTACACAGTGTTTTGCCATCTCTGAGGTGGGGAAATCCTGACTGCTTGGTGAAGAAACTAATCCAGATAGGAATTCAGGATTGAGGATTAGCTGAAATGTTCTGGGTTTTACAGGAAAAACATATTTCCATTCTTTGGAGAGTGAGGAAGCTTTTTGGATCATACAGCTCGCTGTGTTTTTTCTCCTACTGCTCCCATGTCAGCACTGATGGATGATTAGGAAAAGGAGCAAGGAGAGTAGAAGAGGCTGGAGGAACTTGGCTTGGCATTGAGAACATGGGCACCACCAGGGAAAGCCTGTGATCCTTTGTCTTCAGCACTTCCCCCTTCCCTACTTTCTGAGGAGAAGGACAGTTGCTGATTTTTAAATTTTTTTTTTCAAGAATCTCCTGCTGAGATAATTTTTTTTCCCTCCCCTTGGTGCTAGGCATAAACTATGCCTCTTTCTATCTTCAGCTTCCCATCTGTTAGCAGAAAGTGATGAGTCTGAGGAAAACTGCTCTAGAAAGTAGGGTAGCTTCCTTCAGGAGGAGGTGCTGGGATGGCTTGACAAGTTCGTGGTGACCATTTGCCTTCTTTGTCCTCGCTGCTAATAATCAGCAAATGGCTGGGATTTAACTCCTGAAAAGTATTTGTCTTTTAATTCCCTTTTTCTGGGCTTAAAATAAATCCACTTTGTTGGGTTTTCTGTTGCATATGTATGATTTCTTGCTGAGTTTCCAAAGAGGAAAGAGTCTGATGAAGAGAAGTGTTGAGAAGGTGATTCATTCCCCAAACCCAGATTCCTCCTCCCGACTCGGTGCCTCTGGGTGGGGGTAGGAGAGGGGGAAATGCAAAGCGAGGAGCTGAAGTCACTGAGGAGGAGCTGCAGAGATTTGGCAGTGACTCCCCTTGGAAACATTCAGATCAAATCTCTCGGTGTGTCTCTGCATTCATCCCTTTCCCCCAGCCCACTGCAGTAACTCTGGGATCCTTGGGCCAGTGTGAGTGTGCTTGGCAGACAGGTGGGGACAGAAAACAGGGAGCTCCTGCCAGCAGGGAAAGCAGATGACCAGGCTGAGGGGAAAGCAAGCCCTAAGAAAAAGGCTGATGGTCCCTGCTGAATACCAAAAAGCTGCTGGGGAATAAGATCTCCTGAGATGTCACTAATTTGGGAAGAAAGCTCCGTTTGAATCTTGCATACAATTGGACGGCAGAGAAGCAAGTGAGGCTCCATTAGCTCAGCCACTCACAGAGGGGGTTTCTGGGTCTCTCCCTCTCCCTGTTGTGTAACCATTTCCCATTCATGGTCCCTTCTCCCTGGCTGCTCATTACTGGCATCCTCATCTGGCTGAACTTTTAACTTGGCTTGACTTAATTTGTGTGAGCTGTTGCTGCAGCAGCAGCAGAGTGCAGAGCTGTTATCCTGGAGCAGCAGCCATGGGAGGTCTGTACTTTTCCTAATAACCACAAAATACTGCAAATGAGAATTGCACTTGTTTGTGCATTGAATGCTTGTATTCTCCTGTATCTTTTCTTATTCCAGGTCTCCTGTTATCTCTTCTCCACGGGCTCTGGAGTTACACACCAGCCTTTAATTGCAAAAGCTCGTTTCCTGTACAAATTTGGATTCCTTTAATAATCCTAATAATTCTTGTATCTATCAGGGAGCAACTTTTTCTTTTTCTGTAGTTTCCACTTAATCTTTTTTGATAATAATGAAACGAATGAAGCCTTGTTATTTTTCATTATATAACACAGATATCTTGTAATTATTTTGCTTAACCTGATTTCATTTTGTTTTGTATTTAAAATTGTTTAACCCCAATACACGGCTTAATTAAAAAAAATCAACAACAAAAAACAACCTCAGGCTTTTATTTATGGATTAATTATTTTTAATTAATTAAAAAAACCCCAGAAAGCCATGTTTTTATACTCATATTTCTGACACTGGCAGCAGCCATGGATAATCCATGTCTGGTGTGTGCTTTCCTTGCTCTTGTATTTGCACCATTATTTTCCTAATGATGGGATGGCACTGCCTGCATTTCTCTGACATCCATTAAACAAACCCAGTTTCCTACTCACTGGTATCTTTTGGCATCCAGACATTTTCCAAATGGCATCATCTCCTGGGGTTTGTAGGTTTGTTTACGTGAGGGAAAAGTCTGTTTCTTGACAAGTTGTTTGTCTTTTTGTTGTTCCATCCTCAATTTCCTGAACTCTCCTGATGCTTTGCTTTCCATATTCTGATTTATTGTTTGGTCATGGTGTCTAATGAACATGGGAACGGTTGCCTGAAATATTTCTGAGTTTTCCATTCCTTTCTGGAATCTGATCTTGTTGAATTTTGAGTCTCTTCAGCAGTTCACTCACAACAACTGTTAAGACATTGCAATGATTTTAAAGAAGCTTTAGACATTTTGTAAAGATCTCTCTCTTGATTAACTTTCATTTGTAAAATACATCAGGTTTAGGGGGGTTTTGCAGTGGGGACTCTGCACTGTGACAGGTAATGGATTTCAGCTACATCAGTTGCTGATAGCTGGTGTTTAGAATAGGAAATACAGGAATTTTTTGAAGCAGTAATCAGTGTTTATTTGGACCTAAATACCTCCAGCATGCAGTACTGGGTTCCTAAGGAGTGCTGAAGGCCATGGATGTTTGATTCCTGAATGAAGATGTGACTGTGCCTCTCCTGGCTGCATTTATGGGAGCATCCCCCCTCTCAGTTTCACCTCTGCAGTAACCTCTGCTCCTTGTTACCTGCTCAGATCATTTCCAACTCTCATGTGCTGGGTTTTTCAGCTCCTTAAATGCTGTTCCACCATCAGCCTGCTCACCAGGAGACCTCTTAGCAGGACATCAGCTGCTCTGGCAAGAGCTACCAAGGCTTTACCCTGTTTTTATGGATGTCTGTGCCACGCTGTGCTCTGGAGACAAATCCCTGTGATGCCTTGGGAAGGCTGACCTGGAACAGAGACTGCACAGAGCCAGAGAATAAAGTAGATATTTACTGAAAGGCTCCAGGATACACCTTGGGCAGGGCTACATCCAAAGTGGACTAAAAATGGTCACAAAATGGATGATTGGTCACAAGGTCTCACTCTTTTGTAAGTTTTGTTCCATTTGCACATGGGGGTTTAATTGTCCAGTCACAGCTTCAGGCTGGGAGGGCTCATCCTTCTTGTTTCTCCCTTCAGCCCTTTTTGTGCTTTTGGGCCTGACTCACTGTCCTTGGTCTGCAGCAAGGAAAGGATTTGTTTTGTCTCCCTGCTCTGTGAAGAGAACTCACAGCACTGAATGTGAGGCTCAGAACTGCACCTGAGGCAGCACAGAATCTGAAAAATGTCAAAGCTAAACTGAAATGAAAGCTAAAACTGGAGGCATCAGCTGGGTGTGGCTGGCAGCTCTGCCCTGGGCTCCTTGCTGCCCTGGCACACAGCTCACACCCTGCTGTCAGACACAAACCTGGTTTACAACACTTCTACACTTGCTTTACATTTTTTACTTTGTGGTTTATTTCTCATCTTGTGGCCACTGCTGGGGAGTACAAAATATTTGGTTTTATCAGGCATCAGGACTTAAGACTTAATCCAGTTTCAGGTCTTTAAATATATTTTGATATATTGTTTAAAACAGTCTTCTGGAAGTGGAATATTCACCTACCATACAGGCTTGGGGTCAAGTGAGGTTCTTGCTGCCTTTTGTTGTTTTTCATCATTTTGCTGCAACTTTGTCACCTGTGTCCCAAAGCCAACTCACAACAACCCTGTGTTTCACTTACATAAACTTCACTTTTATATTTAATGAAACTTGACTTCCTGCCCAGGGATGAATCTTTGATGTGCTCCAACCTGCCTGCATTTCTGTTACCTGTGTCTGTAAAGTCATTGTTTCATAGTAGGAAAGAAAAAAGAAAATCCTTGTTGAGAAGATTTGCTCAGTGAGCAGGGAAATCACTCTTGACAGCTGGAATATGCATTGGACCTTTAAGGCAAACAAACAAAAAAAAAGATAAATCTGTACAGAAGGGCTTTTCCTTTCTTCCTGTACTGTAAGGGAGGTTGATGGGGGAAAGTACAAATGAAAAATACAATTAGAGGGCAAGATGCTTTGTGTGGCCTAAAGCACATGTAAGATTTACTCATAAGAAATAGTCAATTTAATTATGTTTATAGAAAGCCAGGCATGGGAGAGATAATGAATCCCTACAGTGGCCAAAAGAAATTTCTGTGTCTAATCTGAGTGGTAATTGCTTTCCTTTTCCTACATGGCCACTGTGAGTTATTCTTTTATTTTGTAACTTTCTCTTATTCACAAGGGTCAGAATTAGGAGCCCTGCAGGCTCCAAATCCCATTTTCTGGGCTTGTTTTTTTCCCTTTGTTCCTTTCCTTCTTCCTGTCCCCGTCTGCTCACCTCACTGCAGCTCAGTCCTGGCCAGGTAGTCTGGCCAAAATAGCTGCAGCCATCTGGAGCAGCCACTGGGAACCTCTCGGTGACTTCCTCTTGCTGCAAATGTCAGCCTGAATCTCCTCTCCTTTGCTCGCTGCTCCTTCATTTTCTTTTCACTGTGCCATTCATTATTCAGCAAGGTGACTGTGGGGTTTGACTGTGGGGATGTGCAGAGTGCACAGAAAATGCTGTGCAGGGGAGAGCTCCCTTCTTCCCCCTCTGTCCTGCCCATCATCCCCATCCCCATCAGGGTGTGCCTGCACTGATCTGTCACCTCTGCTGGGAGAACCATCATGATGTGCTGCAATTATGTTTAGATTTAAAATGAGAGCACAACTGTTTGAGTTTTCTTTTAAAAGATGCAAAGAAAATAACATTCAGACACGCCATTATTTTCCAATTAAGATAATTTTTTTCACATCATTCCCAACACATTTTTGTGTTTTCAGATGTTTGGTGAGTTGCTCTATTTCCTGATAAGCAAACCAAGCCTTGCTTTCCTTCCATTATGGTTATTCCTGCCACTTGCATTAGATGGGAATGTTTTATCAATTTTGTTCTGGTTTTAAATAAGCTATGCTTAGATTTATACAATTGTTTGAAATCCTTCTCTAGGACCTTGATAAGGGAAAATTAGGAGCACATTAAAAAACAGCCCTTGCATTAAGTTAGTTTAACAGTGATTTTAAGACAATCATCTGAATAAAATGATGAATGTTTTAGGCTGCTCTTCAGGTGAGTGTTAGGGTAGGACAGAGCCTAACTCGTGGTTCTGGATGGTCAGAGCTGCCAGAACGAGCCTGTTGGGCTGCATTTGGCTGAGCAGGGTTTAAGCAGTGAGGACTAACTCCACACAGCTCTGCAGCAAAGCTGAGCCCCAAGGATCCTTGGGGGGCAGCAGTGAAAGAGGCCTCCAGTGTTTGGTTGCTTTAATGGTCTGAAGAGCAAAGTGGTTTTTATTACTAGACCTGTTTTCCTGAGCACTTGCATAATCTTTAAGTTAGGAATTAATAATGCATCATATGTACTTAAAAATTCTCATTTTGTTGAAAATTGAAATGTGATTGCCTCCTCCTTCCTTTTAGGTCTTTGTCCTGACCTTTGGAGTTCTTTGCACTTTGGCAGCATTCACACAATCCATCCAGTGGCTCAGACTGTAGCTGTAGCTGTCTGTCACTTCCCAAGAAGGATTTTCAGGGTGCAATGCAGATCCATCATTTACAAAGGGCTATTTCCATTCCAGCTTTCACTCTTATGTGAAATCCATCTCCTCTGGGTCCAAACTTTGAGTGCAGAATGGAGTTAGAAACAATAAATGGTGATGAGAGAAGGTTACTAGTGAACAAAATCTTTGTTCCTAGGGCAAATCTTGGCATTGAGATGTTCCTGCTCAGGAGGGGAGTTTAAAGGATCACAGGATGCCAGAATGGGGCAGGGACACCTTCCACTATCCCAGGCTGCTCCAAGCCTCATCCAGCCTGGCCTTGGGCACTGCCAGGGATCCAGGGGCATCCACAGCTGCTCTGGGCACCCTGTGCCAGGCCCTCAGCTCCCTCACAAGGAAGAATTTCAATGTAATTTCAGTTTTCTCTGCTGCCCAAATTGCTGCTTGGTGTCTGGGTACCTTCACCAGAGAAGAATTTCTCCATGACTTTCCTGTGTTTCCTTCCCAGCTGGACATCCTTTGCAGAGAAATGTAGGCTTGGCAACTCCCAATCAAAACCTCCTCTGTAAAAAAATGGGGCTGCCTCAAGAGTTAGGAGTGAGTCCTTGAGCTGCTTTTGGAACTGCCCGTGAGAGACTGGCTGTCCCCCTGCAGTGTGACAGGGCTGGACACCCTGGAGAAGGCAGGGAGTGACAATTTGTGTCACCCTGGGCTGGTGTCTCGTGTTCCCCCTGTGCTGAACTGATGCACAGGAGCCACCATGCCCAGACAGAGCTGCAGCTCCCAGGAGGCTCCCAGAGGGGAGAGGGGAAAGCCACAGGCTGCTTGTGACTGCTCTTGCTGCAGCAGGTGGCTGTTCCATGTGCCAGCTGGAGATAAACTCCTCCTGATAGTTTGGGACCTTGTGTCTGCTCCCTGCACGTAGGGCTGGCTCTGAGCAGAGCCCTGGGCTGTGCCCTGCCTGGGGGAGCTGAGACTCCTCACACTGCTGCTCTCTGGGTTCCTCTTTGTGCCTTGCAGGTACCTTTAAAAAAACCTTTCCCTCCTGGAACAAGGTCAGGAGGGTTATTTTTTCATGTGCCCCATTATTAGATGTCTTCACCTCATTTATAGGAAACCCTTGAGGAGTTAAGCAGATAAGGGAATCCTGCAGGATATGGAAGCTTGTTTTTTTAATTTTAGGTGCTAATTTTAAAGGAATAGATGTTTGGGCAAGTATTATTACTTGTACAGAGACTCTTTCAAGTGCTACAAATCTGGAACTGCCACTGTTTCAGAGGCAAATAAAATTTGCCTCTTTTTTCCCCCTAAGCCAGGTTGAATTAATTGGAAAGAAATGGAGCTGTTATTTCTGACTGATTCAGATGTGCTTGGGAAGGCCATTTTGAAGGTTGGTAATTCTGAGAGGGGAATAGGATGGCATTTTGCATGAAATATCTGAATTATTGTTGGTGATTACAATAGCCAAGTCAGGCTGATGAGCTCTGTGCAAGGCCATCATTTAGCAATCTGCAGCAGCTCACTGAGCAGTTGGTGCTTTATTGGTGGCTTTGGGTAATTGTGTGAGGGAAAGGAGGTTTGCAGAGCTGCAGAGAGCCCAGAAATGGCTGCAGAGAGGGAGGAGACAATGGAAACTGCCTTGGTCACCACGAGGCTTTGCAGAGAACCTTTTAAACTCCTCATCCATCACATTTATTGGCACACTTCTGGTGCTGCAGTGTCCAGGATGTGCTGCTTTGGACACTCAGGGTGACCAAGTCTGGAAAAGCACGACCACCATGGTGAGTCTGGACTCACTTTGTGAGGATGAGTGAGCTCCTGGCTCATTTGGGAGGATGATCATGCTCAGGGCTGGGACAGTGCCCTGCTTTTCCAGGGAAATGGTGTCAAACACTTCCTGCAATCCACAGAGTAAATCAGCTTGTGTGGGACTCCCTCCTCCAAGTGGCCTTTTCAGTTCCCTTGACTGGAGCTGGAGGGAGATGAGGAGTTCTGAACTCAGTGCCTGCTGCTTCTTATGTGTGTGTGGAGAGTCTCTGCTCTTTCTTTAGCTGCTCTGGGTGCTATTGAGGGATTTCTCTTATCTGTGTATTTGTATGGTAGGAAGCAAATGATGTATTTGCTAGGTAAGAAGCAAAAAGCATTGCATCTGATATTTTCAAATCAGAGAGCAAAGAGTAAACATTTAGTGTCATAAACAAGTATAAACACTGAATATAATGGGTTTGGATTTTTCCTTATGGTTTTTGGACTGCAGTTACTCAGCTGCCCTCCTGGAAGGCTTGGACATGGATGGTGCTGCAGGATGGTGCTGCTCCTTCCCAGCATAATAATCCATATTGAATGTGTCACTCTGAAATGATAATGTACACGTATGGCTGCTGACAAATGCACCCCTTTTGTTTCCCAGAGTAACAAGCTGTTACTCTGGTTTCATATTTATCCTCTGGAGCTCTGAAAATAATGAAAGATTCTCTTTGCAATCTGATTTACCTGTGGTGGCAGACAATGCTGAGAGCACCTTTCTCCCAGCACTGAACACTTGCTGGGAGGGTTCATGCATCAGCTTTTCCTCCTGAAGAGTTTTCTCTCCTTTCAGCATCCCTGCCTCCCAAAAGCTGTGTGCCACTCTGCCCTGAGCAGTGTGGGTGTCCCATTGTGCTTCCTCCAGTTCACAGCTCCAGGGATATTCTTGCTACCAAGCCATTGGCTTATTTTCCCCCCTGCTCTTTCCTTAATTGCCATGAATTCCAGAATTACACGGGTGCAAGGCTGGGTTAGCACCTCAGGGCAGGGCTTTGAACACCAGCATGTGCACCTGGTTCTGGCCTTCACCTGCCCAAGCAGGGAAGTGCCTTTTAAAGCCCCTGAGCTTCCCTGGCTTGGGAGAGACCTTAAAATTCATCCAGTCCCACCCTTGCCATGGGCAGGAACACCTTCCACCATCTCAGGTTGCTCTGAGCCCTGTCCAACCTGGCCTTGGGCATGTCCAGGGGCAGCCACAGCTTCAGGGCTTCCCACCCAGCCAGCCCAGTTGTCCCCTGCCTGCTGTGGTGGCTTTGCTCCTCCATCAGAAGTAAGGCCCAGCTTTTACAGGATTTGTGACAGGCCTGTGTGGTTCTCTCCTTTGGTGCAGTGAGAAGCATTAAACTCACAGAGTTTGGGTTTTTCCCTTGGGTAGGTGTCTCCTGTTGATGCTCATACACAGAAACTCCTGCATTAGGACATTTTTAGCATTAGCACATATCAGTTCCACTTCAGTCCTGCAGAGCATGGAGGCCAATCCAGATCTCAAAAGCAACTCAAGGCCAAGGAAAAAAAATTGACATTTACAACAAAATCTTCTGTAGGGATTGTTTATTTCATCCAAGCATGGAGCTGGATTCAAAATTGCTTCAAAATCCTGTTGCAGCTGGATTCTCACATAATGCTTTGACCATGTTGACAAGGACTCGGGTGCTCAGGCACTGCCTGGGGACAGGTGGCCCCTGCTGCTTGATGGGCTTCTTAAAATCTCTTCAAATTGCAACTTGCATAAAGAATTGAAGATTAAGTGCACTGGCAGCAATTAATGGATCTGTCTTACATATCTTTATGTGAGGTAGAGGCCGAATCCCAACCTCCCTCCTCTTTCCCTGGGCTTTTGGCAGCTGTTGGGAGCTCAGAAACAACACTCTGTTTCTTTTGTCTTTATCATTTGTCTCTCAAATAGTTTTCCTTCAGGACTTTACTTCCTTTATTTCCATATATATTTGAAATTTTTGCCTTCCAGCTGAAATTTTTATGGTCCCTAAATCAAAACGGCCCCATTATAAACTTCCAGCCAGTTTGGTAATGTAACAACTGAATATTGTTATATAAACATGTTTTTTGCAAGAAAATTTGTTTTGAGTGAAACCATATGCACATGTTAATGGGAAATATTTTTCACACTTCTCCTTTTTTGCCATTCTTTGTATTTGTCTCAATACTTATTAATAGCATCCTTCTGAAACTTCTCTGATGAGACCACAGAGCAGATTTTTTTAAGCTGTAACTGGAGTACAATTTTAAATGTCTTGGATGTGATTCCAAGCAGAGCTGTATGAGAGTAAAATAACATGTATTCCCTGATTGATTCTATAGCTATAATTATACTTAGGGACTGATATTATATAAACCAGCAGAGCAAAGCTTGCTCAATAGATAAACCATCATTCACTGTTTTATCTGTAAATCAATCCAGAAGGACTTCTCACTGTGGAGCTTCTGCTGGGGAACTTGATGGAATGATCTTGATTTGAGTTCCCATTGTGTTCTTTGGAGAGGCTGCAGAATTCATTTGGACTCTTTCCCACCTTTTTCCCACGGTGAGGCAGTTGCAATACTTCTGGGGAGGTTGAAGTTGTGAATTTTGACAGGTTTGAGGTAACCTCCATTACTTTCCAACACGACACTGCATTTTGTTTATCCTGTAAATTGTGTCCCTGACAAAGATCTGCTTGGCAAGCAAAGCTTCCTGGAGCTTGGTGTCTCACACCTCAGTTTTCTGGGAGATTTAGTGTGGATGATTGTTTAGCTGTCAGCACTGCCTGTCCACTTGGTTTAAAAAATATTGCTTCATCATCAAGAGATTTCTGTCCAACATACAGGCAGTGCATTGTGGATTAGGAATGGTCTGGAGGGACCCTAAAGATCATCTCACTCCACTCTGCCCTGGGCAGGGGCACCTTCCACCATCCCAGGCTGCCCCAAGCCCCATCCAGCCTGGCCTTGGCACTGCCAGGGATCCAGGGGCAGCCCCAGCTTCTCTGGGCACCCTGTGCCAGGGCCTCACCTCCCTCACACCAGGAATTCCTTCCCAATATCCAGTTTAACTTTGCCCTCTGTCAGTCTGAAGCCATTCCCCCTCACCTCAAGTCCCTCTGCAGCTCTCCTGGAGCCTCTTTAGGCACTGGAAGGGGCTCTGAGCTCTCCCTGGAGCCTTCTCCAGGCTGTCTCCATAGGAGAGGTGACAAATATATGACTTTTTTTTGCTCTCTGTGGCTGTGTGAACATGGAAGGGATGCTGTCCTGGGTAAAGCCATGTTTTATGTCACTTCTCTGAGGTGACTCAGAGCTCCCTGATTTGAGCAGTAACTTTAGGGTTTGTTTTTTCAGGTGTTTATTGTATTGTGGGGACTTGTGTTGAAATTCATCTCCTGCCCTAATGTCCAATTCACTCCTCTGCATTGCTGCCCCTCCTCACTTTACAGGAAGAACATTGCCCCTTCCCTTGGTTGTGCTGCTGTTCCCTTTTCCATGTCACATTCCCTGCAGAGCTCTGAGGTGCCCACTGCAGGGACAACTGAGCTCTGGCTCCCAGATTTTCACCAGATTTTTCTGAAAAGCAAAGGCCTTCTGTGTTATCTCATAATGGCTTCGTTTTCATGTGCCTCCCTTGGTGGGAGGCAGTTTGGAAAGCCTACAAGCATCTATTGGATTTTAATAGAGGCAAATATATGGATTTTCCCTCATCCATGTGCACGTGCAGGTAGTGAGCCATGACTTCTCTTTTCCAAAAAGGAAAACTTTCCTCCTTTTTTATGAATAAAATATATTTATCTACGTGTTTATCACTAGCTACAATAATTCCTTTTTATTTTCCTGGTATAGGTGCCAGGATTGCTCATCTGTTTTACTCCTAGATCTGCTATAGTCATAAAAAAAAGAGAAAATAATGACCCTCCCACCCCTCTGTGCTGCTCCAGCCATCCCCACTGGATAAATATTCCCTGTGTCCTGTTCAGTGGCAGCTGCAGCCTCTGCACAGCAGCTTCTTCTAGACCAAGGTTGCTCATTGCATGTTACACACAAACTTATTTTCATAAAATCATCACTGAAACCCAAAATGTGCCCTCAAGCTTTAAAACTTTAGTCTTTAGTTTTCCTGGGTTTAATCTTTTGCATTTTATGCTTTGGATACCCAACAGATTTATTTTCCCAATGTCCTCCTCCTCCTTTATTTTTTTCTTTATCCTGCTTTTCCATGCAGCACTCCCTTGCATTTCCCCCCAGGTTTCTGCCCACATGGGGAGTTTATGTGTTCTCAGCTGCAGGTTTTGTTGTGCAGGGTTTTTAGCAGCCAGGTCAGTCCACGGGAAGTTCTTTTATTCCTAATGAAGGATAGGTGGCACTCTTGTTATTTTTGTTTGGCTGCTGAAATAACAGGTGGATGCACTCTCTCAGATTTCTTTTTATAGAGTAAGTGCTTTAGAGAGTGTTCTTGAACATGAAGAGGGTTTGATTTTATTTTTTTTTTAATGTGAACATGTACTTCAGTTGCATGAGTCTGTGGCTGGATCACTCTCTAGGAAGAGAAAATGTTATTTTCATGAAGACCTGAAGGAAGAGTGCTCACCTATGTGGCACTGCCTCATTTCACATAGAATTGTTTTTCTGTTTTTTTACTATTTCATAAGGCAAATAAGAAAGCCAACAAAGCCTTTAATGTAATTTAAACTCCAGTTATTAATACCTTTATACTTTGCATTTTCTTGTTAGTTTTGGATTTGAAGCACAGGCTTAAGCTGGCATGGTGATCCTAGCACTGCATGTTAGCAAGCCCTGAACAGTGCAGAGAGCCTTCATTCCTTAAAGCAGGGGAGTAAATCTGTCTTGCCCTAATTCCATCAATTTGGTGTAAAATTGGGTAATTTTGTGAGTTTGAGTGTTTTCTCTTCTGCTCTGAAAGTCTGAAACACAGCACAGCCCCAGCTGGCAGGGGTATGATGTGCATGGGGTTTTCTGGAGCTTTGAAGGAAGGTTGGAGATCCAAAGTTCAGCCCCCTGGGCTGTTTCTCCTCCTCAGGAACACGGTTCCATGGAGGTGTTTTAACCCTGATGCTTGGTTACCTCTGGGAATGGCAGACTCCTGATCTTCCTAAAGCAGCTGTTGAACCTCAGGAATTAGAGCTCCTTGGTTCTGTAGGAGTAAAGTTTTGTGTCAAGTTCAATTACTCAATTACAGGACAAAAATCAATCAGTAGTGTGAGATGTTTCTCCACACCATCAAACCTCTTGGTGTGATGACACTTCTGAAGTCCCATCTACACCCAGCTCTGCTCCTCCTCAGTTGGCACAGGGGCTGTTTTTTGTTTATGGACACAGAGCCTGGTCAGCTGTTCCATCAGACACTGGAGGCAGTCTGTGCAGTTTGAGGAAGTTTGCACTGTGAGCTCCCAGGGTGAAGATGATTGCCACTGGTCCAAGTCAGATCACTGTCACTGCTCCCCTGGGCACACAGATTGCTCTGGCTGAGGCCAAATGCTCTGGTGACCTCAGTCCTGCTCCTCTTTACCCACTCATCAATCCATGGATTCTGTTCCAGCTCTTGCCCCATGGTTGCAAGGATGAGCAGAGATTAGAGAAGTTTGCACCCTGCCTCTGTCCATGGGTATGAATCTCTCCCACATGAACATGGAAATACTCAGTATTTTGTGGTGTGTTCTGGCCATGCAAACATCTCTGGGATGGGCTCAGGGTTTCCACAGGGCCACAGAGATTTTCCAGGGAATTGCTCAGCTGAAGCCCTCTAAGCAAAGCCATTCCCAAGCTCTGAATCACCAGTGAAGCTTTGTTATGTGCTTCAAATATAAAGTTAAATAGTTATAAACTTTAGAAATAAAGTTTCCATAAATATGGAAAGAAAAGGAGATGTTGATTCCAGGCCAAAAAAACCCCAAAACACTTGTGTGGATTTCGCTGGACACTGCAGAATAGGTGTAATGTGCTTTGTGGGTTTTAATATATTTTTTTCAAGCTTAAATTTTAGTTAACTACAGTTTAGATTTCTGGACTTCACTCTATGCTGGGATGGTATGAACTTAGATGGAAGCAAATCTCTCTTGAAAGGGTTTTCAATCTAATTTAGTTTTTAGGTATCTTCACTTTAAAATATTTAGTTAGTATATATTCACTGGGGAAAGAATACTTGATTTTCATTTTCATGATGATTGGATTATGGAATTAAAAGTTGATTGAACAAGTTATTTTGTTTTATTGGTTGAAGGAACATAACTCAGTTTATTTTGCAGTTTATATTTTTGGTGCCATCTCACGTAACACAGGCTTGTGTATTACTCATCCCTCCCTTCTCCTGCAAAGTCTCCTGGATTTTTTATTTCTCTTTTAAATTTCAATACCCTGGAGTGTTTGAATTGAAGAGTCTCAAATAAAAATCTATTTTGAGAGAGGAAGTTTTCTTGATGTTTTGGATAACATTTACTTCTACTTTCTAATGCCAAATCATCTTTCAAGCTGATGCAATTAAGGCAGAGAATTTTGTGGTTTGTGTAATAATACAAGTCCCAAATGGTGGCAGTTATTGAAGTTAACACTTTTTGCCCAACTGTGGGAGTACCAGCATCTTTGAGAGGTTCCAATTTTGGTTCTTATTTATGCTTGACATTTAATGTGCTTGACATTCTGATTATTTTACACCTACCTAATTTCTTCTAGCTCCAGGGATAATGACAATATTTTAAGCATCTCTGAAGTGTAGCTGTGTTATGGAGCAGGTGCAATGCTACAAATGGAAGGAAAAAGTCCCTAAACTATTTCTGGAATCATTGTTTTTTGTTTTTTTTTTCATGTTGCATATCTCAGGGTCAGGTAGAGTTTCTCAGCAGCTTGGCCTGGTTACCAGTATTAGCTTTACTAATATTTTATATCCTGTTATTTAGCCATGTACCTGTCTGTATGTGTACAGATGGAAATAAATCACATTATTTACATTACAGATGTAAATAAATCACATAATGTGGATTGGGTGCTCACATGGTGTCCTTTTTGATCTAGGGCTGAGGCACTGGAGAGAGAGTTTTCCAAGCTGCTACAGGAGATTTATACTTTTCCTAAACTTTGAATTAAAATGGGCTGTAAAATAACATGTTTAAAAATTCACTGAGCTCATGTGTCCCTGACACACCTTTAGTGTAGAACTTACAACTGCCCTGTGCCTTGGTTTATAGATAATTGGGATATAACCTGAGAAATGAAAATATATGGGGAAAAAATTACCCAAATGACTTCAAGTACATTCTGTGTGAAGTCCTTACTCTCCCTTTGCAAAGTAATTTTATTAATCTTTTGGAGTTGTATTCCCATTTATTAAGTGGTTCCCTGCAGTCATGTCAGGTTTTAGGCTCTTTTGAAAAGGTTAAACTGGTTATCAGGGAAAGAGGGAGCAGGATGAAAACAGTGGGAAAACCAGCTTCTTCAAAGGAGGGCAGCTGGTGCCACAATTTCCTTTTTCATGTACTGGAAATCTCGTGTTGCATTTGACTATTGACTACATGGAAAGTGAAGGAGAAAAGTTAAAATACTTTATTTTACAGGCCCATGTAGGTACATGTTAAATACTCACCCAAGTCCTCCCAGAACAATCACCATGGCCCAGCCAGGGGTCCTTGAAGCTGCCCTGACTCAACGGGTTATAGGAACCATTTCAAAAATTCCTTTATTTTGCAATCTTGCCACCTGGTGGTACAGCCTGATAATAAATATTTGGTTAGAAACCTGCTCCAAAAGTCATCTTTTCATTGACAGACAAAGTCTTAAGGGCTGGAATTTCAGACTGGATCCTACATAGGTTCATGTTTTTAGCAGGCAGGTTCAGTGTGTTCTTCCTTCTGTGTCAGTGCCCTGTGTCAGGGCAGTGCAAGGCTGTGCTTCCCTTGGCATTAAATATCATTGAGGCTCATCACAGGGTGCCTTGGGTTGGAAGGGACATTAAAGATCATCCACTCCAGCCCTGCCATGGCAGGGACACCTCCCACTGTCCCAGGCTGCTCCCAGCCCCAGTGTCCAGCCTGGCCTTGGGCACTGCCAGGGATCCAGGGGCAGCCACAGCTGCTCTGGGCACCCTGTGCCAGGGCCTGCCCATCCTCACAGAGAAGGGTTTTTTTCCTAATATCTCATCTATCCCTGCCTTCTGGCAGTGGGAAACCATTCCCCCATGTCCTGTCCTTCCAGGTTCTTGTAAATCCTCTCTCTCCACATTTCCTGCAGCCCCTTCAGGCCCTGCAAGGCCACCCTGAGCTCAGCCCAAAGCTTCTCCTGTGCAGGTGAACAATCCCAGCTGTGCCAGCCTTTCCTCCCAGCAGAGCTGCTCCAGCCTCTGCTCATCCTGGAGCCTCCTCTGGGCTCTCTGCAGCAGCTCCAGGCTGGGGCAGCTCTGCAGGTGGGGTCTCACCTGAGAGGGGCAGAATTCCCCTCCCCTGCTGCCCACGCTGGGGCAGGGGGATTTGGGGTCCCAGCACATGGCTGGGGCATGTCCTGCCTCTCATCCACCAGCACCTCCGAGTCCTTCTCCCCTGGGCTGCTCCATCTTTTCATCCCCCAGCTCCCACTGATCCCTACAGAGATGAGGGAAGAGCAAGTCTGGAGATGCTGTGTGATCCTGGAACACTGTGTTGTGCATTAACCTTCCCAGCACAGTGAAAATGCAGCTCACAAAACAATGGAGCCCATGTCCTGCAAGTCCCAGATAAATGATACAAACTGAACTGACCTGAGTCACAGGAAGAATGTTTAAGGGATGTTGCTATACCTAAAACAAATCCTACAAATTTGGAACAATATGGAACTGAAATGTGTTTGGATGTTTAATGTTCATTTGGGCACAAGGTGGGGAGTGCATAAAGCCTGTGATGTGCAAAGCCTGGCAGAGCTGACACGCAGTGGCAGGAGCAGGGGGGAAGCTCACTCCTTCATGCTAATCCAAGATGAAGCAGATGTGGTGTTACTGGTGTCTGCAGGGAAATCCTCATTTATAATGAAAGATGTTTTCACATGGTGTTCAAAGGGCCTTAAACAATCCAGTTTTAGCAAGCTGACTCCAAACAGGATTTACTGAGGGGTGTGATGAATTGATTGTTAGCTGGAGCTCCCAAGGCAGAAGTGGAGTGTCCCCAGGAGTGTCCCCTCTGGCTCTGCCATCTGCTGGGGTTTGACACCACAGGAGCCCAACACAATTCTGTGCCTTGGGTCAGAAATGGCCTCGTGCTGGAGCACAGCAGCTCCTTTTTAGTGCCCAAACATGAGAAATGGATTTGTTTGTGTCTGTCCTTCCAGTGTGGTGGGGATGTGTTCCCACATGGAATCCAAGGAGGGCCTCTCCATGCAGAGCTGCTGCCTGGCATTCCCAGCCCCCTCCTGAGCATCTCTGATGAAACCAGCCACAATGTCACTTATTCACAGTGACATCGCTGTGCTGACCTTGAGACCTCTCCATTATTCCCTTCCAAGTTCTTATGTCATGCAAGGAAAAGCAGGGGAATGTCTCCCCTTTGCTCCTGCCCTCTCTGCTGGCATTTCCCTCTCAGACACAACACACACCGAGTTTTCAGGCTCCAAAAACATTCAAAATCACATTTATTTAGAAATATGAGAGGCCAGAGGGCTACAGCTCTGATAAATGGGAAAGAAGAGATATCACTGGGATTGAGGCCTGTGCTTTCAAGCTTTTAATTCACTTCTTTGGTCACAGAGTTGGAACTTTTTAATCACTTTATTTTACTGCAAAATGTCCCTAGCTATTTATGACACTGGATGTTTGCTCTTGGATCTGTTTCTCCTGCGGGATATCCTTTAGATCAATCCTTGTTTGTTCTATTAATTTGCTTAATTCTCTGGGGTTTGTCAAGTCTAATTATCTTCTTTCTTTCTTCCAGTTTTGAAATCAAGATTGATTAGCCAACACGAGAAGACCCAGCTGGTTATGTGACTCAGAACCCTGTTTATGAAGCACTCACTCCTTTTCACAAGACAACTGTAAGTTGTTTCTTTTTCTCTTCTCCCTCAAAAAATCTACTGTTTTAACTTTACAGAAAAATCTGGAAAATTCTTGAGGAATTCACTTTTATTGGTGAATACAAGATTGGATTTTGGGTTGGTGATGCCAGCCAAGGACACAGAAATACTCTTGTTTACTTTACCACACTGCTACCAGAGATTTTGTCCACATGGTGATGGTTTTACATTGTTTAAGGAGAGATTCCCTTGGTTGGGAAGATCAGTCAGCTGTCTCTTTATGTTGTGTTCTGTGAAATGTGGGATCAGGGAATGTGACCAAGCAGTTTTGGTGTGCTGGGCTGTGTGAGGAGATGCTGAATCCCAGCATGGGAGTGATGCAGGAGGAGTTGGCACCTCTGCAAACAGGTACCTCTGGCAGAATTCTGCATTCTCCCAGACCCATTTAGTCATTTTGGACTAAATGATGCTTCCTCTGGACTTGATTTAGACAGGTTTTTTTCCACAATTACAAATTTCCTCTTCATAAGGCAAACCCTCAAATTTAGTCTCTTTAGTTAAAGTATTTTAACTTTCCATGTAGTCTCAAATCTAGCTCAGCACTAGAATTTCTCAGGTAAAGTATCAGTTATAGTCTGAATGCAAGTGTGGGGGTGCAGAAATGAAAGTTCCAGCAGTAATAGTGCATGGCTTAATTATTTTTTTGATCTATATCATAAGCTATGTTTTATAAGCTCAGCTTTATAAAATGATTGGATCCAGGTGGAGTGCTGATAGGTTTGTCATCGTGTTTGATGTGGTGTGAATCTTATTTATCCTTTTTCACTTGTGTGAAAATGCTCTGCCTTAGCAGTGATGAGACTTTAATTTCTGTAACAGGTGGTGGGGGGGTTTAATTATTGAATTTTGGAAGCCATACATTTGCAGGATGTTGCATTTAGATGAGCAGCAATCCAGCCAGTGCTATTGGGGATGGGGCAACACCACATTATCTCCAGCTTTCCTTGAGTTATAACTGCACTGAAAGCCAGGCAGGCTGGGTTGGCTGAACTTCACAATCTTGTTAAAATGGCATTGCCCAGCTGCCACTGATTGTACAAAAATTCCATTATTTTGGAAGTGGAAGGAACAAGCTGGTATTTATTCTGAATTTTCTCTTGAATAGCAAGTGATTCTGGTAACTTGCAAGTTGGTGATACAGTGTATGTACAATCTGTGTTTTCATTTGTTACCTCTCTTGTTGCTGAAGGTTCATTAACCAAGGAGGGAAAATGAAGTAAATATTCAAACTAGTAGAGAAAAAAAGGGAAAATAGCACTCAGTACCAAGTAAGTTTTGGGCTTATGAAATAGTAGAACCAATCAAGAAAAATTAGTAAGTATTAACTGTGAAATAGTTTTGTTGAGTGAAGTTTAAGCTTAGTAGTGATTTTTATGATTGCAAGGAGAAGGCTGACCAAATTTGCTTTATGACAACAACAAATACATTCCAAAAATACTGAGATTAGTTAGCAAGTTATTAGGGAAGAGAGAGAATCACACTCTTTTTTCAACAAGTAAACATGGGAACCAGAAAGATAACAAGAGCACCCTGTTGCTTTGGGAGTCTGTTCACAGAACTCTCCCTCTCCTATGATGTGTGTGGAACAGACTTAAAGCTCCACAGGAGAAGCACAAAGGAATTAATTACTCAGATTAAAAGACTTTGCTGGTTTTCTGTGGGCAATGAAAGGAGCTCTCCATAGATCAGAGCTCTGGGTTGTGTGTAGCTGCTGTGTAGCAGAACACTGCACAGACTTGGTTTAGATTAATTTTTTCTATAGTGCATATTGAAACAGCAACTGTTGTGTTAGGAAGTTTATAAAAATAATTATATTGCACAAAGTGGCACTTGCACAGCTTTAATGCATTCAAAATGTGATGTAATGCAAAGGTGGAGAGAAAGTACTCAAAGGTTTGCTCTGGTTTTCCACTGGTGATTTCCTGCTGGATTTCCTCTCAGGTGATGAGTGTGCCTATAGTTCTCAGCTCCATGTAAATGTTTGATGGGCTCTTTTAGCTAAAACCAACCCAACTTCTATCAAAATGTTCTAGTAGGTGTGTGTATTTTTTCAGTGCAGAGCAGAATGCAAACATGGTCATAATGACTGTGTGGGCAACTGTGCCATCAAGTATTGCAGAGTGCTCAGCATCACTTCTCCCTGACAGCAGCACTTTGTCACTGGTGCTTTAATGAAGGTTTTAATAGGTGCCACAAGCTATGCAGACCAAATATTGTGCTTGTCTTTCAAAGTACTACAGATTTGAGCTTCATTTTCCCCCCAAACTCTTAAAACAAGTAGTCTATAATCTATTTGTCAGACATTTAAATGTCTGTGAGAGACTGAAAAGCAAAGACAGACTTACTAGAGAGGGAACTTTCTTAGTCATTCAGCTATTAAAAAAAGAAAAACCTCCTGAGGTTTCACTATTTTTTTTTTTTTTTAAGAGAAATAAGCAGAGTTTGAAATACTGTAATTTTCTCTGTTTCTCAGTACAATAGTTTCAATCCCTGTTGTGGAAGGCAAGCTGCCAGGCACAGCCACACCATCCACTGAGCTTGGAGAGACAAAAAATTGTAACCCCCCCAAACAAACCTCCCTTTAGCCTTCAGCCTCTCCCATCCCATTCCAGGATAAAATGGGCTGAATCCCTGGATTCCTCTGTTCAGCTTCCCTCCCAAGCAGAGCTGAGGCTGCTCCCATGGCAGGTGTTGCTGGTTGCATCAATGGACACCAAGCACCTGCTGTGGTCAGACCTTGGCAGGAGCTTTAGACAAGAGCCAGGAGGTCCCAGGAATGTTCTGGGAATGCTCTGGGAATGTGTCTGCTGAGCCCAGGAACCCACAAGGATTATTATTTCTCAAAGGCAGCTGCAGGTGTTGTCCTTTCCTAAAGATGTTCCCACGCAAAGTCCTTCTTGGTTTTGTTTTGTCATGCCTGTGATTTATTGGAGTTATTAAGGAGCTACTTTGGGCTGTGCTGTTATTTCTGTGCTGCTCAGCACTGAAATGCCAGCTGGAACTGGGGATGGAAAGCTGCAGGAATGGTTTTATCTTGTGCAGCTGCACCTGCCTTCCCCTCCTGGCCTGTAACTGCAGGGCACTGGGAAGTCACCGGAACTTTGGGCTTTTCCAGTAGTGAGAGAACCTTTGGCAAACAGCTTTTGTCACTTCTGCCACCTCCACTGGAGGCAAACAGCAAAGCACAGTGCTCTGAGTCTCACCTCCCTGCCAGTCCTGGCACAAACTATCCATCAGCTCATCCCAGACAACAGGAGTTGTCAGCAAAATCTGGTTTGCAGGTGTGATGTCAGAGACAGCCCCATCCATCCATCATCCATCATCCATCCATCCATCCATCCATCATCCATCCATCCATCCATCCATCATCCATCCATCCATCCATCCATCCATCATCCATCCTCCATCCATCCTCCATCCATCATCCATCCATCCATCCATCCATCATCCATCCATCCATCCATCCATCC
>VWYE01004083.1:35510-48634 GCA_013398995.1 Alaudala cheleensis
CATCCATCCATCATCCATCCATCCATCCATCCTTCCATCCATCCATCCATCCATCCATCCATCCATCCATCCATCCATCATCCATCCCTCCATCCATCCATCCATCCCTTTATCTCCCCATCCATTTCTGTGCTACTTTTGTCCCCTGCATTTGCTGGGGAAGAGGAGCCTGTTCCATTTTCTGGCCCCTGTGGATGTGATGATGTCCCTTCAGAGGGGTTGTGCAGAGGATCAGATCTGTACCTACAAAATCCTGTACATTCCTCTTCTCTTTGCACAACTAAATGAAATATATAAATATCTGTGAATGATTCTGAACTCTTGTTCCTTTGAAGAGCAAGTNCCCCATCCATTTCTGTGCTACTTTTGTCCCCTGCATTTGCTGGGGAAGAGGAGCCTGTTCCATTTTCTGGCCCCTGTGGATGTGATGATGTCCCTTCAGAGGGGTTGTGCAGAGGATCAGATCTGTACCTACAAAATCCTGTACATTCCTCTTCTCTTTGCACAACTAAATGAAATATATAAATATCTGTGAATGATTCTGAACTCTTGTTCCTTTGAAGAGCAAGTTTCCTTTAATTAAATAGTCTTTTCCTACTGTCTGATGTTAGTGACATTTTATAATCACACAATTACTGCTTCATTTGGTTTTGTGTTATTTTCAGAGATCAGGAAGGGTAATATTCCAACATAACCACACTCAGTGCGAGGGTAACAGCTGACAGGAGTTCTTGCTTGGGGTTCTCATCAGTAGATCTTGAAGTGCATTAGAAAAATATGGATTTTTCTCCCTGTTTTAAAGGTGATGGGAACTGTGGCCCTGTGAGGATGTCCAGCATGGCTGTGCAAACCTCTCCACGTGTTCTATTGCCTAAACATCCCATCAGGCTACTGAACAATAGATTAAAATACAGGCTGGAAACACAAGAGCAAGAAAATTCAATGGAATCTTAATGGCATAAAATTAGGATTTAAAAAAAACCAAACCAAAATACTGAAGATATTCCTGCTGAATTCTGTATTGTGTGTTTGGTTCAAATCATCACTTAGATAAATTCATATGAAGTTAATACATAATGTCAATTAATTTTCTATTTAATGAGTGCTACCCTGGGATTTAAGCAATTCTCACCTGCCTTGGTGTGACCTGGCTGTTAAAAATGGCAAAGACCCTCAGTGCCAGGAGCTGGTTTGCCTTTTCCTCTCTGGCAGAGAGAACAGAGTGTTTGTGCTCCCCAGGACTCCAAGGAATTGGGTAATGCTGGGGAGGAACAGTCAGGTGAGACTTCAGTGCCTGCTCGAGGGACAGGAGGAAATGTATTATAAAAAGAATGTATTAGAAAATGTATCAAAAAATTCAAATGATAAAATTTGAACTTTATGAATTTGTAAATGAACATGGCAGCCTGGCCCTGGTTTGACTTCTGTGTGCCTGAGAGAGCCAGGCAGGGCAATTCCTGCCATGTCCAGGAAGGAAAGTTTCTATGGAATTTTCTTGCACATTAGGACACAACTGAAAGATTTCATTTTTAAAATCATATTTTAATACTCTATTTGTAATTACTGTTGTAATTATTATTTCTTTCTTTCTTACTACTTTTGATACACTTTTCTGATCTAAAAATCTTTGGAAATATTGAATAGAACTCAAAAGATAAGAGCTCATAGTAATAATGAAACTATTTTAATAATGTTCATTTTATTGTAGTTTTTTGGGGTTTTTTAAGTATTTCAGTTTTGCATGTTGGGGATATTTCTTTTTCCTGCTTGTTTAGTGGATTTGCTTCACTGTCACCAAAAGAGCTGCTTTGGGCAGTGGCAGGAAGTGGTTAATTGTATGTTCTGGGTGTTTCTCTGGGGTGTTGCTCAGTAATTTTTTGAAACAAGGCATTTTTCACAGTTTCTGCACTGGCCACCCTCTGTAGGCACAACGGGAAGTCCTTGCAGGTGCTTTGGACACATTTCCCTCTCTGAGGAAAGGCAAAGTGCTCCAGGGAGCAGCTGCACATGAGGAATTCTCCCTGAGTTGGGAGCAGTCCTTGGTAATAGCAGTGAGTCGCTTGTGATCAGTGCAGAGCTGCCTCCCATGAAGGGAAATCTGAGTGGGGCTGCTTTAGGCTTTCCCTTGGCAGCCTCTTTGATGGTGCAGGGTTTGGAGGTGTGTTCCTGGATTTTTATTGGCTTCTGGCTCTTTCTGGAGCCCAGATTTCTGCTGGTTTCTCCTAATGCAGAGCACAGAAATGGGAATTTTCTTAATGTGACACCCAGAGGGTTGAGTACAATTCAAATGCTAATATGTAGAACCCAAATCTCACAAAGGAGTGTGTTAACATTTGTCTTTATTCACACTCTATTTCAAAGGATATGTGCCAAGCCTTGCTTGACACTCAGAGCATTCTACATTGTACAAATTCCCCCCTGAAAGGCAGGCAGGAGCATTTCCTTTTTGCCTTGTTTAAGTCTTTTGATCCCATGGAAAAGTGAATTTTTCCTTACGTGACCCCACCTGCTTTGCTGATTCCTCCACTTTCTCTGGCATTTCCGTGTTGAATTTCCCTTTTTAAGGGAGAAACTGAACTGCAGAGTCTGAATAGGGGATTTTTTTCCCCACCCAGCTGAATTTATTGCTTTCCTAGGTGCTGGAAAGTCTCTCCTTGACTTTGGTGTTCTTTCCTCTCTTTCCCAGTTTACCCTGCGAGTGCAGCTCTGTGCTGAGATCAGCCTGAGCTCCTTTTAGACCAAGCACAAGTTCCTTTTTCACCTGCTCCTTGTTTGAATGTATTCTGAGCTCACAGATCCTGCTCAGCAGCTTCAAGGTCTGTGTTTTGCCTGCTCTTGGTCATGGCTGCTGGAATTCCCCTGACTTCAGGAGCTGTGTTCTCTTACAGCAGCACAGTGGGTGAATTCCCTGTTTGCTCTGAGTTTGCTGAGCCAGTCATTTCCCATTGCAATCCATTTTCCCCCTGGAGAATTCATCTAAGCCAGGGATATTAATACCTGTCCTGAATGGGTATTTGATAGTTCCCAGCTTTTGCAGGGTTCTGTGATCCTCTGCCCTTCCTGCAGAGGGATTCCCTGAGCTGGGGATTCCCTCAGAAGCAGCTGGAGAGGAGCTTGTGACTGCTCCAGGGTGGGACCTCCCACCACCACCTTGGCCAGCCTCAGGCTTAGCCCTGACTTCAGGCTCCTGCTTTGTCCCTGTCACATTCCAAGGCACAGGTTTTGAATTCTTTGTCTTCTCCATCATTTGCATCATGTGGATGGATTGAGCAGCTTGTTCCTGAATCTCGTTTTAGATTTCCCCACAATCTCTCCCTGCAGATGTTGGTGCTTCAGTGCTCAGTGAAGTGATGCTTTGCTTTTCATGTTCTCAAGCAACACATGGTCTGCAGGCAGCTCCTGAAACTCACAAAGTATTTAAGAATATATTTAAATTCAAGGTCTTAGAGAAAATGCAAATGTATTACTTCTCACTTGATTCTCACGATAGATTTCTGGAGAGTGCTCTGAGGCTTTTTTTTTTTTTTTATTGGTGCTATCACTACTTTGCCTTCATGCTTATGCTGATTTTCTTTCTTTGCCAGAGCCCCATAACACTTGTTATCAGTAGCTACAATTTCCTGCCACCTGTGGTGGAATATATTTCTTCATTATGAGCTTTTTGCTGCTTCCTCAAGTTTCATCTTTGATGAGCTGCTATGGAATTTTTACACATCATCATCATCACTTGTCCTGCACAACTTGATTATTTGATAGATATGAAAATTCCTGCTTCCAGCTTCTGTTGGCCCAGATCCTTTAGCACCAGTTCTGGTGCCAGCACTGACCTGAAGTGATGCTAAATCCAGAGTGAGAGGATGTGGAGGAAGGCTGCCTTTTGTAGGGTTTATTTGGGATTTGTGGTCGTGGTTTTTTTCCCCCCTTTCCTTTAAGTGCAAGAGCACTGGAAATGCCAAGGCTGGGGTCAGTGACTTACCTGAACTGGGCTGCAATATAGCAGAGATCATAACCTTCTAGTGTGAATTTGGTGAACATTTTCTTAATTTTATTTGCATCAACTTCACACTTCTGCTTTAGAATCAGTTATAATTTTAACTATCTCTTTATACAACATTTAGCAGAGGTTTGCCACTCACTATAAAATATTCTGGGAATGATGTGCTGTGAATCCTTCTGCCCAGACCCAGAGAGAAGAGAGCATAAATTACATGAGCTCCTGGCTTTATAAATGCAAACATGGATCTTATATTTTTGCCCATTAAATGGGTTTTTATGGACTCAGTTTAAAAAAACCCACACTTTTTATTGCAGGAACAGCTGCCCAGTTTCTCCCCTGTAGCAGGTAGTTTCTTCTCTCCACCAGCATCATCTGGGATGAGGATAAAACTGAGTTTATCAGAGTTTGATAAAAGGAGCATGTGTGTGTATGAAGGCAAATGTAAATCTCCAGCATCACAAAGATGTGTGCCTTAAACACTGCAGGAGGAGAGGGAAGGAAGGGTTTTGTCTCTGTGCTGAGCTCTGCTGGAGCAGCTGCTGGAGCTCTGCAGCAGAGCTGATGTGGGTGAAGCTGCTGCTGCTGCCTGGGGTCAGTGATCTGCTGGGAAAGCACTGCCCAGGGGCAATGCTGAGGGGAAAAGAGAACAATCATTTCCTATCATCTTTATTGGTGGTTGGTTCTTTACCCTTTCAGACCTTACCAAGCCGCTGGATACAAATTCTGGCTTGGAGGGAGAGGAGTCCATGCCAGTTTTCAGAAATTCGTGTTAGACAGAACCCTAAAAGCCTGGTCATGAAATGATCCCTGGCACTGCTGGGAAAGCTGTAAGGATGACCCCAAGGGTGTCCCTGTGACCACTTTTCCCAGGTACTTCTGTCACTTCTGGGCTGCTCTGGCTGATGGTTTGTTTGGTTGTTTCCTTTGGGGTTTTGTTTCGGGTTGGTTTCTGTTGTTGTTTGGTTGGTTTGGGTTTTTTTTTTCCAAACCTCACTGCTGAGGAATCCTTCCTTTCCCCATCATCCCAAGATCCCCAGAGTGCCCAGTCCTGCTGGAGCAGGTGGTTCTCCCCTGTGAATGTTTCTGTCAGTGGTGCTGGAGAAACAGCACCAAAATGGCAATGAAAGCAATGCCCATCCCAGCTGAGCTGTTCCCTTTTGACCTGCAGGTGATTCCTGGGGGAATGGAGCATGTGAGGCTCAGAGAGCAGCTGAATCCTCCTTTTCTCAAAGGCTTCTTTGAATTTTTCCTAAATCCCAACAAGTAGCATTCTTGAGAATTAGCAATGTACAGTTTCTGAGAACCAGGTTCATCCTTCGTGGTGAGAGTTTAACAAGGAAACTTCTTTTTCCACATCCAGTCCCAGACTTCCTGGATCAGAAGTGGCACCTGAAGCAGAGCTTGGAACCACCAGGAGTGGGTCCTTTCCAGGGATGATTCAGGCAGTTGTGGGGAGAGGCTGGTTGGAGGATTTTGAGGGTACAGGGGTTGCTTTGTGTGAACAGATCAGAGCAGGCTGTGATTTTTGGGAAATCTGGTGAATGGGCAGAAAAAAAGGGTGAGTGCTCCAGCTCAGCAGCCCATGGCAGGGCCCTCTGATGGGAAGAAAGAAAGGAAGGAAGGAAAAGACCAACCTGAGGCAATCAAGTTACAGACCCAGCCCAACAGTTTTGGTGTTTTAGACTAAAATATAACAAATTGGGATTGAAAAGGCTAAAGGAGGAGACTGCAAGAGTTCAAACATGAGATGACTGAGGATCAGAGAATTTTCTGTCTTCTCTTCATGGAGTTTAAATTAATTTAGGTAAGGTATGGATGAGTAAAGAGTAACATTTAAAAAAGGAGAACCTGAAAAAATAATTTTATTGCAATCTGTTCCTGAAAGAAAAATGGCAGAAACAGAAACCCATCCAAATCATCATTAAATAGAAACAGGGCTTTAAAGCAGTGGATTTTTTTGCAGCTGTGTGTGTATGAATACACAGGGGGATTGGTGTGCTGTTCATACAGGCACTGCTGGAGTTCAGCAGCAGCCCCAAGGTACTACAAGATTTAAACCTGTGAAAAGCTTCAGTTGTTTCCCATCTGGAGGCTCATTTGAATCCTTTGATTTTGCTGCAGAAACCTTGATCCTTGTGATGGTGTTATTTATTTTTCCATAAATTTTGTATGTGATGAGACTTTTGTTATTTCTGTGGTCAAATTTGAGTAAAACAGATCATTTTCATACTACAAATTTAAAAAGCATGTAATTTAGATTTTCATTGCTCACTTTGCTTCCAAGGCTTGTTGTGCTCACAAAACACTCTCTCATTATATGACATTTGAAGTTCTTGTGATGGTGGCTCAGTCCTTGTCTGTTAGGAGCTGGAAGCTGGTTTCAATGATTCATTTTGAGCAGCTATTTTGGGGGCACTCACATCATCCTGGATGCAGCTTCACATGAAATGGATGGGAAAATGGGAGTTTATGTCCCTCCTCCACCCAGCAATTCAAATGAAAATCCCCACCACTTGATGGAGACTGCCATTGGCATCTCTTTGGGAAGAACATGCTTTAAAAATACAGCAGGGAAAGAACAAGGCAGGGTCCCAGGAATGGTGGGAAATGCAGGAAATCCTGTGGGCAGCATCCAAAGTCACACGTGGCTTTAAGTCACAGATGTTTGCAGAGCCTGGAGAGAAAATCAGCCAAAGCAGCTCAAATGGAATTCCAACTGCAGCAAGGCAGGAGAGAAGCTCTGCTTATGTTCTCACACACTGAGGCAGAAGGATCTGCTCCCAAAAGGGGTTTGGGGTTGTTTGTCACTGGCTGGGAAGGATGGAGAAGGAAGGGAGAACACAGGCCTGTCATGAGAGCTCTGAAAAATAACCAGTGATACCCTCACTGCCCATAGAGGGGAGTCAGATGTTTGATAAAATGGGATTTATCAGAAAATATCAAAATTGTTGCACTGGGTACCAGTTGTGTCATTTCCATGGCTGTGGCTCCTGGCCTGAGGTTGCTGCCAGTCTGTTCTGTGGGGTGTAAAATTGAGTGTTGTGAGCAAATGAGATCCTGTGACAGTATTTATGTGAGTCTTCCTAAAGTACAGAAACAAAATGCACTTTTGCTCATATACAATCAAAATGCAGTAATGTGTTGAAAAATGTTTATTGCAGCTTTGAATGAGCAGTGAATTCAATGAAACTTCTGTTACATTGAGCTTGGTTCCTTGTTGATTAATGAGAAATAATCCATATTTCTAAGTGCAGGAAGAAATCATGTATAAAAATACAATCTTAATATTTTTCATGCAAGCTGTGAATAATATAGTTTAAGGGTTTTGTTTCATTGCAGTGTGTGGGGGTTTTTTTGGGGGGAGGGGTTTGGTGTTTTGTGGGGTTTTTTTGTTTGTTTTTGGTTTGGTTTTGTTTTGTTTATAGGCTGGAAAGGTTTCTTTTTTCCTTTGTTTCTAGGCTGCAGCTGTAACTTAACCCTGGCAAAAGTCCTGCAATGTTACTCTTGCCCAGTTTGACCAGTCAGTGATGAACATTCTCTTGTTTTGTGAGCAGATGGGATTCCCAGTCTGTGCAGAAATCCTGTCAGAAGTATTTCCTTTTGTACTTCCTATGTTCCAGTTCTTCTCACAGCTCTCCTTCCCTTTGGGACCTGTTTGGAGTGGGAAATCTGTGTTCTGACAAAACATTGAAAGGTGAACAAGTGGGATAAGTTTTGTCTCCTCCACATTGGGACAATTCCTGACACATTCCTGGTGTGCTCCTGTGTTCTCAGTGGGGATTTCTACCTGGATGAAAGGAAGTTTGAACTCCTCAGAATTAGGGAGGAAAGGGATTAAGGTTTGCTGTGTGGAAAGCAAGGACTGGTTGTTGAGGAGCACCTTTGTGCTCAGCTTTACCACCAATAAATGATTATTTATTGGTTAAATTATGTTATTCCTACATAAGTCCTGGATTGCTGTAAAAGAAAGGTTTTCTCCTCATAAAGCTTTAATAAATCCAAGGAATTCTTGCCAGTAGTTTTACAGTGCCAGTCCCATGGAGTTCCAAGGCAATGCACTGCTCAGTATTTATAGAACTTCATTAAACATCACACCTGTTAATTCCCCTTCAAATTGAGGACAGGGAACCAAAGCAACTGAAAATGAAGAGAAATGACTCTGCCATGAGACCTTAATGATTCCCTTCATGTCTTAAGTACATTCCCTGGGATTATTCTGCTAATTTTCTACCTCTAAGTGTTTGGTAAATGAACTTATAAAGTGGTGTTGTACATTAGACTGGAAATTGTTTGGTGCTGGAGTTGTCTGGTTGTGTGAATTTTGATAGACAAGACATTATTTGCCATAATACCATTTATATATCTGGAGTAATTTTGCCATCCAGGATTGTGATAGATCACTAAAATTTCATTTCTGTGATTTTTACCTTTTTCCAAAGTAGTCCTTTCACTCACATTCTGAAATAGAGGGAAATTTTCCCAGAAGCAATTCTCTGTGCAAACTCTCCTCTGGGGAGAGCCCCTATTGCAAAATGCCCCGTATCTTTTACTGCAACTGATCTCAAAGTGCAAAAGGTCAAAAATGTCCTGATGTGGTTTGGAAATCCACGTGTCAGCACAGCACATTTCAGAAGGGCTCTCGGGGCTTTGTAGAAATTGCATTTTTCCATTTGATTTTAATTTTGTACCTGGAAAGGATTAGGGGAAGGATTTGGCTGATGGCTGAGTGGTAAAACAGAAAATATTTTTAGAATGGAAGATGCACACTGGAAAAGACTGGGACTCAGAGGGATGTGGTATGAGGAAATATTTATAAACTTTAATTATGAGTAATAATTACTGAGTGATGTAGGAAAAACATTTCTAGGGAATTTTTTCCATCTACAATGCCAGATCTCTGTGTTTGTTTGCTCCTGATTAGTGCAATATTATTGCTGACCTTGTTCCCTGTATCTCACAGCAGAGTTTCATCCAACCCAAAATATCATTTCCTAGAGAGCAATATTGAGTCATTGATTTAGTTACTCACTCTGCCTTTCCATCACCCATCATTTTGCCAGAGCTGCTCCCTGGTGACAGTGACCTTGCAAGATGACAGATTAATTCCAGTGTCTGGGAATTTGTGCAGGCTGCTGCTCAGTCTGCTCTTTTACAATATGTGTACACAAAATACAATATCCTTTCATGCATTAAAGCAGTTTAACTTTGACCAACCCAAACACAGAGAAGCTTTAAAAACTCATCCTTTTTTTTTTTTTTTTTTTTTTTTGTGTGTGTGTGTGTGTTTCTGGTCTCTGGTCTTAAGTCCCTCCTGTCACCTGCAAATCCTTTGCCTTCAATCTGTTCAGTGGCAAAATGAAGCAGCATTCATGGAACTCTTGCAGTGCCTGGGTGCAAGATCCACCCAAAAGGTGTCACAAAGCTCACAATGAATGAATCTGTGGGCTCCAGATGTCAAATTCTTGATGTCACCTGTCGGGAGGAGCTGCCCAGAGCAATGAGCCTCATTTCAGGGCAGTGGAATTGGGTTCTCCAGGTGCCTCTGGCAGAGAGAACATTCAGAAGCTGCTCTTGGAAAAGCAGCCACAACTCCTTCAATCCTCCTGGCTCCTCCCCAAAATCTCAGTGACAGTTTAACTGCTTTGATTTTAATCAGAATGACTTTTGGGGAACTGATTCATGTCACTGATTAATGTGACAGTTTTAAAATGGGATTTTTAGAATGGAATTCAGGGAAATTTATAACTATTTTCATAGCCCTGATGAAAACCACTCTGGAGTTTGCAGCCAACCCGTTTTGCTTTGGGTTTGTTTGTTTATAACTGATCCATATGGTTGTTATGAATATGTGGTACAGAAGATGCTGAGAGGAACATATTAATAACTGGGAGCACGTAACTTCATTAAACATTAACTTTGCAGTTGTGCCTATGCCCATACAGATTCTATCTGCTGTTGTGGGAAATATTAGTGAAAAACTGTGAGAAGTAACTGCAAAAAGAGGCTGTAACTTCTGAGGGATACAGAAAAATTCTCATTTTGTGTGCAGTGTGCAGCTTCCTGAGCAGAAGTGGTTTATGTTTGATGTGGCACAGTCAATGTGAACACACAGAGATGTTCTCCACTGGGACACTTCAACTGAGTTCAGTGACTGGACATCAGAGACACTTGGTGGTCAGTGAGGAATGATCATGGTGGCCTAATTACCTTCTTGTGGAAGGGGATTATTGACCTTGGTGAGGTTTGGAGGGGTTGAGACACGTGGTTGTTCCATCACAGCTTCAGCTGATGGAAAACTGGGGTTTGGCCTTTTTGGTTTGACCTCCATGAGCCCAGTCCTGGCTCTGGCTCCTGCACTCACCTCTGAGCTGTCCAAGTCCTGCTCAAGCTCCAAGGAGCCCGTGGTGGGAGCAGCCCATCCAACACCCAAAGCTCTGAAGCTGAAGGAAAAGCACTTAGAGAAGAGTTTCATTCTTTAAAAACGAGGGTGGAGCTGATTCTGTTAAAACTCCTTAATGTAGCAGTTGTGCTCCATCTTCCCAGGGACAGCAGATATTCCATGAGATCACAAGTAATTTTAGCACTGGGATTAATACCCAGTGAATGTTCTGTGGTTAATGCACTTTCAGCCACATTTGCATTAAAAGGAAAAGCTTCAGCTCTTCATCATTTCTCTCACCCTGCTTTATTTATTTTCTTAAGAGGCGTCATTATTGCAGAAAGCAAAATCCAAACTTGTGTGTCTTTGTGAACTTCAATTTGCACTTGAGCTGTTGCACCAGTTGGTTTGCAGTTGGGGTTTTCTTTTTCCTGGAGCTGATGGATGCCCAGCTTGCTTTGCTTGGGCAGTGATAATGGCCCAGTGGAGCAGTAGCTGAAATTAGGATCCATGAAGGAATATTTATTGACAAAAGCAGCAGAAGAATCCCATTCCCTTCTCCTTGAGAATCACTTTGCTGCAGTTAACCCTGCAGTGAGCTGCCTGGGGAAGGAGAAAAAGCAGAAACGAAACAAAAGCCAAGCTTCAGGAAGACACAAATGAAATTTCTGTAAATCCAGGTCCCTGAAACGAATGTCTCTGAGGTGAAGACAAGCTCCAGAGCCACGAGGGGAGCAGGGAGAGGCTGCACTGAGGAGGAGGATGGGGCACAGGGCTCTGGCAGAGGCAGCTCCTGGATCTGCCTGGGTGTGCTCCATTCTGCCTCTAAGAGATGCTCAACTCCCAAACTCAGATATTGCATGGCCTCCATTGTCAAAGAGTGGTGAAAAGAACCTGTAGAATCTGCATCCAAGCAGAAAGATTAAATGAAACAAAATTTACCAGTTTTTCTGTTGTGAGATTGTTCTTGGATGAGGGAGCAGTGGGGCTCTCACAGAGACATTGGTTTGGACCATGAGGTTCATTTGTCACCTCTGAGTGAGAAATCTGTGAGTAAAGGGACTCCAGAGAAGGAGCAAACCCTCAGCTGCACACAGCAGAGTTGTGCAGAGGTTAACTTGGTGATTCTGGCCTCATCCACTGTGATAATTACCTTCGGCACCTTTGTGTCTGGGCCTAATTCATCTCGCAAAGATAAGGCAATAATTTACCACTTAACCTCATTCCTCATGTGCCAAATAACACCGTGCTACAACAAAGACTGAGGTGTTCAAGCTGGGAGTAGGGAATGGAGGCCAGTGTCTGGGGTCAGTGTTTGGACAGGAAAATATGCACGAGTAGGTGGAAATTTTGCCTCAAAACAAGCTTTGCATTGGGATTTTCAGTGGTAAACTGGGATTTGCTGTGGCGAGACGTGTCCAATTCTCCAGCAAACATTTGTGGATTTCCAAAGAGGCCATGGGTCAGGCAGTATCTCCGTGCCTTTGGTGCCATTTTATGGTAGGCTCTGTAAAGTTACATGTGCCTGGTTAATTTTTAGTTTTGTACCGTGGCTCAGACACCCTTTGTGCAAATATGCCTTGATAGAGCCTAAAATCCCCAAACTCCAACCTGGGACAGTCTTTAGTGTGTTTGAAATAGGAGTGGCACGGGTTAGTCCAGATAAAGAGGGGAATATTTAAGAATTCCCCAGGTGAAGGAGTCTGGAATTGCTGCCTGGCACCTGAAGAGGAGATCTAAGTGTTGATGATTTCTCCATTAACTCCTGCGTGTGTGAGTTCTGTTTACAGCTGAATAATTGTTTATATGTAAATAAAGCTCTTGCATCTTTCTTTCCCTCTGTAAGGACAGTTTTAGCTTAATTACGTCGGAGAGAGATGTGTGGGGAGCTGGGGAATGTTCATCTGTGATTCATTTTAAATTTGCTTCCTGTTTATTTGCTACTTGCCACACTTAATTGAGTTGTTGGGTTCGTTTTTGGTCGGTTTTTATTTTTTTCCCTTCTTTTCCTTTCTGCATGGAATAATGTGCATTCTTTCCCTCTGGTTTTAATCTAATAGGTGACATTTTCATTCTTCCTGGAGAATTAATTAAGGTGAACTGTAGCTTCTTTTCCAGGCACTCGAGTGGGCTGAGATACCACTGTCATTTCTGGTTGTGGATGTTTGAACAACTAGAGAATCCCTTTAGAGTTCATCGTATTGGGGCTTTTTTTTTTACGGTGTGAGAGAAGAGAAATCATGAATTAATCTCTTCAGTGGACCTTGGCTCCTGTCACAGCGAAGTTTCCCTCCTGTACATGCTCGGTATTATGTCAGCTCCCTAGAAGTGCTCATTAGCACCTACACACGGGGTGTCAAGTGCTGCTTTCTGAAGAGATTAGTACCTTCTCCTCCTCCTCCTCCTCCTCCTCCCTCACGGTTGCTCAGCTAAGGAGAAGAAAATCCAAATTACCGCAGCCATCCAGGATGGGAGGTGGAAAATAATGCCCTGATTTGGTTGCTGCTTCGAGGGGAGGGATGAGATGCAGGATGTGATTCCTCCTCAGCAGGGCTTTTGTGCTGACCTCGTTCCACCTGACGTCAGGAGCCGTGGCACGGTAGGGCTGAGCTTTGGGTAGGGCTGAGCTTTGGGTAGGGCTGAGCTTTGGGTAAGGCTGAGCTTTGGGTAGGGCTGAGCTTTGGGTAGGGCTGAGCTTTGGGTAAGGCTGAGCTTTGGGTAAGGCTGGGCTTTAGGCAGGGCGGGGCG
>VWYE01004083.1:48652-78378 GCA_013398995.1 Alaudala cheleensis
GGCTGAGCTTTGGGTAGGGCTGAGCTTTGGGTAAGGCTGAGCTTTGGGTAAGGCTGAGCTTTGGGTAGGGCTGAGCTTTGGGTACGGCTTAGCAGAGAGGGGCTTTGAGGCTTCCAAACCCTCTCTGCACACCCGGGATGCTTCATTAGGGAAACAGGTGCTGTAAGAGGGGCAGGCAAGAAAACCCAGGGATTTCCTCCCTGTGGGATAGGGAAGGGAAGCAAAACCCCAATCAAAGTAACAATAAAACCAAATCCTAATCAAAGGGGTCCTTGAACCACTGAACGATTTCTTTTGTTTCTGTTTTTCTTTGTGGCTTCTGTAGTACACCTACACCTGGGAGAAGGTTTGGCTACTGGGCCCTTATCAGTTTGTTGTCAGCCCCCTGGCAGGAACCACTCCCATCTCTCTGTAAGGGCAGGAACGTGCTGGCCTTTGCCAGGCAGCACTGACAGAACCAGACAAGGGCAGATTGAACAGGGGGGAAAAACAAAAATTCCATTTACTTATTCCCTTGGATATGAATTAATATTAATATTCACTGGGATACTACCTGTGCATGCAGCGAGGGTGTCCAGAAGGAGAAAGGATGGATCACAATGGAAAAAAGTGAATAAAAACATTCCGAGCAAAACACCCCTGTAAGAGCAGTGCCTGGTTTGTAGAACAGGAAGAGTGGCAGTGCCCTTTGATTCCAGCTGTGTTTTCCAGAGGTGGAAGGGAGACAACAGAATGAGCTTTTGGGAAATAGGACATGCTGCCACGTTGGGAAAGTGCAGGGAGCAGGAGGAGGAGGAGCCTTTCCTTCCCCATCTCTTAATTTTTTTTTACTTTGCAGCCATGCTAAGTAAGCACTCAGTCTGGATCTTCCTGCTGAAGTCTGCACTGAAATTGCTCTGAAAGCTTTTCCATTGTTTTTGCTTCCTGTTTAGAATCACAGGATCATTAAGGTTGGAAAAGACCTCCAAGATCAGGGAATCCAAACTTTGAGCACCACCTTGTCAGGAAGAGCATGGCTCTGAGTACCATGTCCAGTTGTTCCTTGAACACTTTAGCACTCCTTTGAAGCAAATGACTGGGATTAAGATTCTCTACTTCTGTCTAATTCTGCTTTGAGCAGGCTCCTGCAGCCAGGATTGTGAGATGTTCCATTTGAATAATTCATCCTAAGAAATAAAGGGTTGTGTTCCTTAGAGTACAAATCCAAATCCTGTGGAGAAATCCAGTGACACCAGCAGCCTGGGCAATGGCATTTCAGCCTTTCCCAGGGAGCTCCCATGTCAGAATGTTTAATAGATTTGTCCCACTCACTTTTTCTGGAGGATTTCCTGTTATTGGAGCAGAGGTTTTCCAGCTGTGGCCGTGCCTGTGTGCAGGCTGTGCCTCTGCCTGGTGCCTGGGACTGCTTTGGTGCTGTCCCTGCTGCAGGATCCCTGTTTTCCCCCTTTCTCCTGCTGGTGGGGAGGTCACCAGTTCTTGGTGGTGGGCAGCTCCTGCAGACAGGGCAGGGAGCCCTGGGGCAGAGGTGCAGGCATTGCACTGGGGTTTGGGATTTGTGCAGAAATGGACAATGGCTCTGGAGGTGCAGAGGGAGAGGTCTCTCTGCCTGTGCTCAGGGATGAGTAAAGGAGGTTTGGAAGTTCCTCCCTGCAGAAAGCAGGGCTGGCAGCACTGCTGCTGGTTTTCACATTTAAACATTGGGCAGGTGGATAAAACAAACTCTTCAGAGAGTGCTTGTCACTGGGAGCTCACAGGAGACAGAAACAGGCACTGTTAGCACAAAGCCCTAATCACTGGAGGATTTGATGGCATTCACTGCTCATAAAGGTCTTTCCCAACCTAAATCTTTCTGGATGGGGGGCTTGGAGGAGCTGCTGCAGGTGTTGTTCAGTGCACACAGGAGCTTCACATCCACGTTACACCAAAAGGGGTGTGTGTGTTCTGAGGACTGTTGGGTTTTTTGTAAGATAACCCAGGTGAAAGCTGAGGAAGCAGGAATTCAGTTTTGTATCTGAAGCAATCTGGAAATGCAATTAAATCAGTAGGGTAATTCTAACACAAGGAGCAAAGACTATGGGATGTGGAAGGTAAGCCAGAAACAGGAACTGCTTCCTGAGATCAGCCAGAAGACCTGGGGCTGGGATTCCTTCACACCTCAGTTTTGTGTTGACTTTTATGCTTGATAAGTCAATGTTCTGAGATTTGACCAGAATTTATGTAGGTTAAAAACTGGGAAAAATGTGCCCTGAACAATTTTGAGGATTTTCTAGTCCATGAAAATGAAAGAAAGTATTCAATATTTTTAGGAACTCATTGGAAAAAGTCTGTAGTCCTCCTCAGCTCTGTATTATGTTCAGTAAAACATGGAATATTGAATTTACTCCTCTGAATTTTTGCTGCAATGTAATAGAGTGCAATAAATTCCCCAGCAATTTGGCTACTTAATATTTATTTTGTATTTACCCAGTAGATTGTATCTGCCTATGGAGAGCCTGCACTACTGAGAGTTTATGTGAGTGTTTAGCAATCTCTGTTTGTCCTGGCTGCACATTTGGGAGATGATCTATCGTGGATATATTTAGGAAGCGGGCACGGTGAAATTAAATCACTTGGTCAAGGTTACAGGGAGAATTTGAAATGGATGCTGAAATTAAGCCTGGATCTTCCCAGCCCAGAGCTAATCCTGCAGCAGCATGGTCACCCTTTATTTGAAATCTCCTCTGTCATCAGGGGCTTGTTTGTGGCTTTGGCTGGGTTTGCTGCAGCCACAAAGTGCCTGTGGCACCCACGTGGGGACAGTGGCAGAGGCAGCAGCCCCTCTGCCCCACCCCAACTGCTGGGCAGAGTCAACCCCTCCTCCTGGAAGAATTCCCAGTGCTTATGCAAGTTTGGAGCTCAGGAGAGCCTCAGTTAATCGTTCCGTTGGATGGAGGGGAAGCTTTGTTCCAGGTGGCATTCCCAGAAAGTGTCTTGAAATAGGAGGAGTGGAGCTGGGCTGGGAATGGAAGGTGCTGGCCCAGACCTTGGTGCCAGGCAGTGCCACCAGAGGGGTCAGTGCAGGGGTCAGGAGAAGCCTGCAGAGGTCTCAGATTTGGTTTTTAAGTGTCTGCCTTGAGCACTGATGCCAGAAGTGGGGCAGTGTGGAGCTCAGCACACACTCAGTGCTCAGGGCTCTCCAGGATGATATAACTGAACATAAGCTGTGCTAGCTCTCATTCTTTTCCAGCTAAATATACATCCCTGGAGCCTTGTGGAGCTTGAGCTGATTGTGTGCTGCTGGAGAGACAATGTCTTACGTAAGGCTTGTGTAGGAGATCCGAGCAAGATCTCTGCAGGGATCACAGCAGAGCCTGGAAATGGGGGATTGCTTATTTACAGCTGAAGCATGGGGTGGGACAGAAAGGGATTTAGGATCTGAATCTCACTGTTACATTATCTCCAGAGAAGTGCTCACTATTTCCTCAAACCAAACATATAAACTAAAACTGATGCCTGATTACATTAGGTGCCATATTTATAAAAGATGGGCTATTGGTTTGGAAGTTATATTTCATATTTCACGTAAAATCTCGAGGTTTCAAGCCCTTAAAAAAAAATTCCAGAGCTCTTTAGAGCTATCACTGGATCTTTGTAAAACTGCATTACTTTAACTTAACTGGACACTGGTTTTGCTGTGTCCAACAGCAATTTTTTTAGTTCCTCTTGCTGGATGCACAAGTCAGAATTGGTGTTTTAAAATAATTATTTGAATTGGTTCTGTAAGGGACAGAAAAATGTGTTTCATTGCCTTGTACTGGTTAAACATTCCCTTCCTAGAGATTGAAATCCCTGCCTTGCTCCTCTGGTGCTGATTCTGCAAACACACCCAGAGCCTTTCACTGATGGAACACCAGTGCAATCACTTTCCCTATTCATGGTGCCCAAATAAACCATGTGTTTAGGTTTTCTCATAAACCAGGAGAAAAGAAGGCAGATTTCCTTACAAGTGACATAATCTTGTTCTTTACAGACAGTGATTTCAGCATTTATTATTTTTGCCTTCCAGGAAACACAGGATCCAAAACTTGTATAAATTAAATATCCTGATGTAGACTCTTTAATGCTGTTATATCTCTGATTTGTGTAATTCATGCTTTTCCAGTGGATTCCTTACATACCATATGGAAGGATTTTAGGTGGTCCTTTATGATCCCTGGCCATCCTTCCTTCCAGGGCATTCACTGAGTTTCTTTCCTGAGCTGGTTTAGAAGTACCTCCTTTTATACCCTTTATTATATCAAAATAAAGAGAAATTAACTTCTGTTCTTAATAATGTGATCAACTTTATTTCTGCATAATTATATTTAACTTAGGTGAGACTGAGAGAAAGCAAATGATGTAGAGTTCTGTTTTGTCAGATTTTTTTTTTTCCTAGGGAGGAAGAAGAGGCATCTCAAAGATGCTTTCCCAACTATTTTAGAGGCTAAACAAAGGAAATGGATCTTTTAAATTCCTCTGCTAACAAATGATCATTTTTTTCGTTGGAGTGAAACTCTTCTGGATTCTGGGGTGTCAGTGGCACAACTGCAGGTGACAGTAGTGAGGGGTTGGCCACAGATGTGCTGTGGGATCAGTGTTTTTGGGTTCTGTGTATGAACAGGACACTTGTTTAGCTATAAAAGGGTCTTTGTAACAACCAAGGGACACCTTTTTCTCTTGGGACCAATTTCTGTGGACCCCTGGAGGGCTCTGTACCCCTGTCAATTAGCAGTGAGCTGTGGGGGTGTCCAGTCCCTGTGGGTTTTTTTTCCAAGCCAGGCCAGGGAGTGCACACTCAGTTCCATTCCCATGGAATTGCCTCTGGGAACTGAAGGAGCTGTGCCTGGCTCTGCTGACTGCCCTGAGTGGGATCAGGTTCCTGGGGAGGAACATCCAGGGCAGCTCAGACACGGCTCCCTGGGTCCCCAAGGCAAGGGACACTTCAGGGGACACCTGGGCTGTGCTGAGGGCACCAAGGGGAGCATTCCCTAAGGAGCACCCCAGGATTTGTGTAACACAGGAATCCAAGGCTGACTGATGCTCTGAAATGTTTCCTTGAGAAACCATTGCCTATTTGAAGGACAGCTGAGCTTTGAGATGTTTCTCTAGAGAATTAATGAAAACCAGACATCTCAGCAGGCAGGGGAAGCTTCTCTGTGAGTCTTCTCTCCCAGGCACAGAAGTTACCAAAAATTCCATTATTTTAAAGTAGAAAACATAGAACTCTGAATGATGTTTCATATTTTATTATTTTCTCTCTTACACACATTATGATTTTCCACTGTTGCTCCTGAGCTGGAATTAATGAAATGGCAAGAGGAAAAAAACCTCAGTGGGATTTAATTTTGCGAATAATGTGCTGAGGGTTCTCATCACTACTTTATCTAAATATAACACTGTGAGCATCTCTGGTGCTTGTGAATTAGAGGATGTTTGGATGCTGCAGCAGCTCCCAGGAAACCCAATTTTCCTCTCCACAAATCGAAGTTAGGAGTATTAAATATAATTAATATGGAATATCTGTGTTTAACTGTTTTATGGTATGTAAGCACAGAACATTTCGATGTCTTTAGTGAACTAAGCCGAGGACACGAGGCAGGACTGCACAATTTATTTTTATCCTCAAGGTCAAGCAGCATCTTTGAGCACTGACATCAGTGTTCAAGAAATATGGCTCTTACTACACAATTCCCTTCAAGGTTAGGAATTTCCCTGAATCTATGATATATGTACACAAGGATATGCATTACTGATTATCTCTTTCCTTAGGCTTTTGAAAATAAAAAGCTGTATATTTTTAGAGACTGGAATGTCTGACTTAGAGAGCAAAACTCCAAGATATGTAACAGAGGTATGGAGCTGATCTTTGTAGGACAGTGCTGTGTTAAAGAAAAAAAGGCTATTTGTATAAAGAAATGGAGGAATCCTTCTAAATATGGCAACTCCAAGAAGAAATGTGGATTAAAGTAGAATTTGTGCTTATCTGATGGTGCTGGATACCTTCAAAAATTACTGAGCTGAAATGGCAGATGAATTCTTAATGGTCTTGAATTATCAGCCCATACATAAACCACCTTGTAACACTTTGAAGAGGAATAAAAAAAATGATGCTCTCCTGGCTCTTGCTGATTTACAAGTGCTTCCAACTCTCCCTCTTATCTTCCCTTTTTTGGAGTGATTTAAGCAAACTTTGCAGATTTATTTTCTCAACCTCCCAGAGAGGCTTTTGTTTTTATTTACTAGTAAATTACTTTTTTAAAAAAAATTGTTTTCCCCCATTATTGCTGTTGCTGGAGATGAGGATGTGGTTGATCAGCTGAGGGTGAGGAGCAGGGGTGGTTTCTGCCAGCCTCGGACAGGAGGAGGCTGTTGGGATTTTATCACTCTCATCTGCTGGTTTATTACTGGACATTAAGACATCCAAAAGATTTATTTGGAGCAAAAACCTTGCTAAGAGATCACGTCTGTGAGTTAGCCCTGGAAAAGGGGGATGGTGATGTTGCTCATCCAGATGGAGAAGTTCTGGATGAGGCCTTGAGTTCTGGGCTCTGGAATTTTCCTGCTGGTCCTGGAGCACTTCCCAGTGGTCCCTGTAACTCTGTGGAGGGGAATTTGGCAGGATTTGGGATGTGAGCTGACAAATGACCCACAGTGAAATAAATAACCAGACTTTGATTTCCCCTGCACAATGCCACGTCCTGTTCTCAGAGCCTGAAACAAATTGTTGGCGGTGCAGGAAAGAACAATTCTGGCTCTGCAGAAAGGGAGGTAAAGCTGCAGTCAATAACTCACTGCAAATGTAATCAGGACATCATTCAAACCTCCCAGGCTGTGCTCTCTGGTAGGTTGAACCTGGCTGTGACCCAGCCATGGCCAGGAGTTGGGCTCAATGCTCCCTGTGGGTCCCTCCCAGGATATTCTGTGATTCCATGAAGGAATGTCTGCTTTGGGTTCCTTCTTCTTGCTCTTTTGGTTCTTGCATTTCCTGGCTCCTTTATGGGGGATAGGAGAGCTACTACCATGCATTGTTTGCCCCTAAATCCTTTCTTGACACTTTTCTGACCAAACAAAATGAGGTTTTTTTGTTTTGTTTTGTTTTTTTAATACTCTCCCTGAAGGAATTGAACCTTTCCTCTTAGTGAGGAATCTGCAGCACATCAGTGTTGTTGGTGAAGGACAATTTTAAAGGAATGGAAAGCTTGAAGGGTTATTTAGCTAAGGGAAATACTATAAAATGTGTCAGTTTTGTTTGGATGTGAGATTATTCTAGACTAGATGTTGGTGGGGGTTTTTTCTCCCATAACATTTTTGTTCACATGTTCACTCTTCTGCACTGGACAGACTCTTTTACTCTACAATAATGTTTTGGCAAGCCCTAAGCTCAATTGCTTCAAAAGGTTATAATATTTTGGCAAATCTTTCATAACTATTGTTTCATAGTGTTGCATCTGGGGCTAAGAAACAGCTCATGGATCTCCAGGACATGGCTCAGTCTGGAAGCCAAGCCTGACACCCACCTAACTTTCATTTAGAGTGTATTTTTATTTCCTATACTGACTGTATTTATTACAATAACATTTGGGTCTTGTATTTAGTTTAATATTTAATAATAAGTGAATAAGTATTTTTGTGCAAATTATATGTTAAGTCTCTAACTAAATTTTCTATAGCAATAATTCTTGAAGCTTTCTTATTGTAAAGCTCATTCTTTGCTGAAGGATTTGAACAGTTATTTCAAATTTAGATATAATTGTGAATGGAAATTCTGAGTTCTTGTAGGAGAATATTTATATCTAAAACACAAACAGCCATTGTGATAATTTCAGATCAGGTTTGACTCTGTAGTTCCTTGAACCCTTGGATTGGCTTTTGTGAGAGTTGTTCCCAGATGTTCCAGTGGGATTGAAAGCACTGATTTATTGCAGTTCACACATTTTTTGTTTGTTTTGGCTGAAGTGGAGTCGTTCTGCCAAACGCTGCCATGCAGGGGAGGACAGGACTGGTGTGAAACATTTTGGGCTGTACCAGCACGTTCCAGCCAACACCAGGGAACCCTCCCAAGGCTCTGGGAGCAGCCTGAGTTCCCACAGGGAGTGGGGTGGCAGTGCCAGCCCAGGTGACCTCAGCAGCACAAAGGGACTGGCTTTGCCAAGCGGGAGGTTGTGGCACAGGGAAACACATCCGAGGTTCTCAGTGATCCGTGTGATGGGTGAGCTCCAGCTCCTCCTTCCACCCAGGGGTCACCAGCAGCTGTGTGGCTTGGTGGCCCTGCAGCCAGGAGAGCCCCTGGAGCTGGGCTGTGGGGACAAACTCCTGAAGAGGTGGCTCTGGGGTGACCCTGAGAGTCCCAGGATGGGGCTCTGGGCTGTGGGGACACCCTCAGCAGGAGGTGGCTCCAGGGTAGCCCAGGATTCCCAGGATGGGGCTCTGGGCTGTGGGGACACCCTCAGCAGGAGGTGGCTCCAGGGTAGCCCCAGGATGGGGCTCTGGGCTGTGGGGACACTCTCTGGAGGAGGTGGCTCCAGGGTAGCCCCAGGATTCCCAGGATGGGGCTCTGGGCTGTGGGGACACCCTCAGCAGGAGGTGGCTCCGGGGTGGCCCCGAGGTTCCCGGGATGGGCTCCAGGCTGCCCGTGTGTGCTGGTTCCTCAGCTCCTCAGGCAGGATGAGCAGCAGGGCACAGACACCCAGGGCTTACCAAAGCTTAGCAGGTCAGATTGCTTTGCCCACTAAGCTAAACATAGCCTTTTATCTCATTATATTGGGAAATCCCTCTCCTCAACAGGAGGCAATCGCTGCAGGTGATTAATTACTAGGAAATGTGTATTGGAGTTGTTTGCTGAGATATCAAAAGTCCTTTTTCCATAGTTTGCTAAAATTCTGTTCTCCTGTTTGAATTGTTGAGAGTGATTGAACCTTGTTCCACCGTTGTTTCCCTTTTTGTTAATAATTTGCCTTTATTAGAGTAATAAATAAGGCTGATCTAGGCTCCTGTTCAGAGCCATTTGACAAAAAGGCTACAATGGGAGCTACTGTGTCAGACTAATGAGATTTACAGTCAGGAGATCCAGGTACGTAGGAAAAGTCCATCTATTGAAGAATGAAAGCTTTAAGTTCTCAAAGGAGCATGCATTTCATTAATAATATTAATTAAATTACAAACATGGACTATAATTATCTGCTATTATTTCTTACTGTCCAATCTGAACTATGACTGGAAGGGCTGAGCAGTTTAAATAGAACAGTGGTGGGTTTCTTTTTTAAGGTGGAGTCTGAGGCCGTGGTGTGACCTGGCTGTGTAAAGGGGGTACCTGAGGTTCACATCCATGTCCCAGTCATGCACAATTTCATGGCAAAGGGTGCTCCTTCACACACATCCTGCTTGGAGGATTCTTCTCAAATGGAAGATAAGTGGTTTCCTGTACACAAGTTTAGCAAATAAGAAGGAAAAAAACTTCTAGAACATTGTGGTAGTGTTTGGCTTCAGTGATATCAGAAGAAGGTACTGAACCAAAATTCTGATTCCAATTTTAATTGGGTTTTTTTTTGATTCTGATTATTTTTTGCTGGGAGAATAGTTTTGATGCAATAGAGGGATGAGTCCATGTAACCCATCTACTTCTGCAAAGTTTCAACCTTATTTCCAAACATCCTTCAAAGTCAGGTTGTCTGAAATCTGCAGTTTGATGTGAGCTGATGTGACCCCTTTAAACTGTACAATCCTATAATTTGAGTTTAAATGACTTTATATGAAATTTCTAATCCCCATCAGGACCAGTGATATGAGACTGCAGGGGGAGAGTAACATTCCCTTCCAGAACACAGGGAAGGGAATTCCTGTGGTGGAAACACAAAGGACTTGACTCTCCCTCCCAGTATCACTGAATTAAGTAAACAGATTAATGCTGGAAGGCAGCTGGCACAAATTCTGTTTGAGAACTGGCAGTTTATGAGGTTTAAATGCCCATGGAGTGAAGGGGGAATTCCTTTGCTGCCTATCCCCAGTTCCCAGAAGTTGTGGCACCCTCACAAGGTTGCTCTTCAAAGCTCTTGTCAAGCCACTCTATTGGCTGGTCTAAGATTTGTTCTGAGTGTCAGCAAATATTTCCTCTCATCCACCTGTGAGTCTGTCTTTAAGCCAAAAAGAGGGTTTGAATGCTGGTATAACACAGGCTTTGTATTCTTAGGCCTGTCTTAGGCTGCAGAGAAGCAGATTTCAGCAGTGGGCTCAGGTTTAGCTGTGTCAGGTGTTGCAGGTCCCCACTCTGGCCAGGGCACATCCCTTTGGAGGAGGCTGCTGAGGTGCTTCTCTGTCACAGCTGTGCTCAGGCCGTGGCAGTGAGCCAGGTTAACTTCAGCTTTACTGGGAAGCTCAGGCTAATTAATGCTTCTTCCTCAGGTTTGGTTTTTTGTTGTTGCTGCTGTTGTTAGAAGAGCCCAATGACTTTTCTTCCTGCTTGGGTGATCCTGGGAGCCTGGTTTTGTTTTCTGAGCTTTAAACCTCAAGGAGGGGACAGCAATGGCAGCCCAGCCTTGCAGGCATCTTCTCTTTGTGGGCATGGCTTTTAGATGGTGAAAGGAGAAAAACTGGGATACTTGTAGATATCAGATGGTGGAGACTGAAGAAGAGGGGGGAACTGCAGTTCTGGCTGGTGGTAGTTTTCCTTTCAGCTGTTGAGAAAGTTCTAATGCTGCTCAAGGAAATAAACTGATGGGAGCTGCAATAATTCATCAGTCAGAGCAAGTGGCAATTTGTACAGGAAAATAAATGTGGCAGATAAAACAAAGAGTTCAAGGCAACCATCAGCTTCTGAGGTTTAAATCACATAGTGAGTGGTTGGGCTTGGACAGGAGCTCTGGGGCTCTCCCAGTCCAAGCCCTGTGCCTGGATGAGCTCCAGAACTTCCCCCAACACAGCCAGGTGTGCCCAGCACCTTCCCCCAAGGGCAGGGAAGGGTTAACCAAGAACCAGCTGCAGAGTGCTGTGATTTAAACTGGGGAATACACTGATTTTATAGTTAGGGAAAGTCAAGCACAGTGGGATCAGGTGACCTACTAACATCTCCCAGTCAGGAAACAGCAGGGCAAGTCCTTGAATGTGACTGTTCTGAGGTCCCTCTCCTCCACTCCTCCTTTATTAGGTCGTGTTGCTTCCCAGGATAACAACATGTTTGTGCAGTTTGGGAGTGCAAGCTGTTTCCTTGCAGAAATATTACTGCTCTGTGTTCCCAAACTGGAGAGACACCGAAGCTGAAAACAGATTTAATTCCTCTCTTTAAAAATGTAGCAAATGAGGCTTAAAAATATGAGAGGCTGCCAGTCTGCTGTTCTAGTTTAAGTATCTGGGTTGTGATTAGGAAAATATTAGAAATCTGCTGCTGCTTTCCAGTGCTGTTCCTCTGATTGGACACCTTCACTGGAAAGGAGGTCTTGGTCCCCAGGATCCTGAAAGAGGAATTAAAATTATGTTCCTGTGTTTCCTGTCATTAATTATCTTGTAAAGACCTTGAAATGTGCTTATGATGTCTATCACCAGTACATGTGGAATTAAAATTTTCTCCAAAGAAATTAGGTAGGCTCTTTGGTCTCCCAATAGAAATTGCCAGTTGAAGTTTTACTGGGGAAACAATTTTTTCAAGTTGCAGTTCAAGCTCAACAGCTCAAGTCTCATTCCTTCTATATCCCATAAACATTGTCGTGCTTTTAAACTTAGTTCCAAAGAGCATCTTTCTATTTTCCATTCCATTTTTCTGCTCCATTTCCGCTCCTTGCCCCCAAGTTAAGGTGTTAAATTGTTTTTCTGTCAGAGCTAAATAACATGCTGCTGGATGCTTTAATAGGCATGAAGATGTGCTGACAAACCCTCATTTCAGATGGTGTCTTGCTTTGCAGGGCTTTGCTATTAAATTTGATGATGAAATATCTCGAAAAAGCACCAGCCAGTGTTGCAGCCATTTTGAGCTGCACATGCTGCAAACCAGGTTGGAAAATGTTAATATTTTCACAGTTGTGTCCAAAAAGTAGTAGTAATAATAATAATAATAATAATAATAATAATAATAACAACAACAACAACAACAACAACAATAATAATAATAATAACCCCCTAACGCTTTAAATTCTGATCTCAGAGTGTTCCTAGAGGTGCTGTTTACTGGCTGGCCCTTTTCTGGGGGTGGAATTGCTATTTTTGGTTCTGGTTGGAGGGTGCCTGCTGTGGGTTCCAGGTATTCCCTGGGATTGTGGCCTTGTAACTTTGGGGGTGGTGAGTAGGTGTCAGCCTTGAACCAGAGAACTCCTGGCCCTGTCTCAGCAGTGCTGGGGCTCAGGTTTGGGCCATTTCTGAAGAGTTTTCACTTGGGAGCTGTGAATGAGGGCAAACACAAGTTTATCTCTTTATTCTGAGCTCCTTGATGCACAGCCAGGGCAGGCCCCAGTGTGGTGCACGAATCCCACTCCAATTTGCATCCTCTAGGATGGAGATCAGCTTGGCCTTGGCTGCAGGATGGCAGCTTTGTGGTGGAGGGAGAATCAACACAACCCTGTGAGCAGGCTCCAAACAAAGCTCCAAAAATCCTCCTGGCCTGTCCAATCTCCCCACGTTGCTCTGGTGCTTTGGGGGCCTGCAGTGAGGGAGCACTGGGAATATTCAGGTGCAAAGTTGGCTGGATTTGGTATAAAATGAAATGTTCAAACTAAGGTTTTCATTCCCTTTTGAACATTTTTTTTTTTGTTATTTTTCTCCTCTTATTGCCTTGCCTATTCTGTTAATTAAAAATAAGAATTAGGGTTTTTTCTGATATAGCCCTTATGACTCTGTCTCTGGCCTCAAGTTTCTGTAGTATGACAGAAAGTCTTTGAGAGCAGCACTCATCAAACTGCCAACAGCCAAATGTGTGCAAGAAGATTTTTATGCTGTGTTGAATTTCTTTAAGCTATTCCTCTCTTCTTTCAGGAAAGACAGTGTAAGAAAAAAAGTCTTCTTTAATGTATTTTGGTACTGTGTCAATCAACCTTCTATTGCTTTTCAAATTATCTTTAAAAATTCTACCAAAAAAATGAATGTCAGTAGCCAGATAATTGCAGATGTCTCGGGATCTTCCTGCTTTTCTGACAGAGCAGTAGAGGTCACCAACATTTATGGGTCTGGGACCTCAGCACAAGACACTGAGCTCAAGCACAGCTTTGTTCAGTGCTGGGATTCAGCCTGAGCTGCACTGCAAACTCCTCACAGCTGCAGTTTGTACTGAAAACTTGTTCTGAAAAGGGGACACGTCTCTGCTTAATATAACCCAAAGTCACTGCATCTGGTGTCCTGGCATGCATGTAATTGCCTGTAGCTTCCTAATGATAAAGGCAGTCTCACATGAGAAAATTCTGCATTGATCCTGGTCCTGATTTACATTTTACTTCGTTAAGAAAAAATTGATCAGCATAGATAAAACTCCTGATCAATGATCCCAGCACTTTTTTTTTTTTTAATAGCTTCCATTTTGGTGCAGTGCAGACTTTTGGCTTAACTGGCTGAATTGATATTCTGAGCAGCAAGTAAGGCAGGATGACAGAGCATCAGCACAGCTACTCCTATTATTGCTCAGGGAGGTGTGCTCCTGCCCATCCTGGCCCAGGCACAGGCAAGCCAGGAGCCACTGCTGTCCTAGGATGCTACAGAACACATCCCAACTTTTATCTGTACTGTTCTACACATCCTTCACCAAAAAAATGGAGAGAGGCATTTTCTTGTGCTCAGTCTCTCTCAGGACTGAATGGTTTGAGGTAGGAAATTGGAAGTTGTAGTTTGGACATGGTACATGCAGTGATCACAGTTTCCTTTGAAAAAATAAACTATTACACAGAAAATATTCTGCTTTTCAAAGTACTGATGTCTCTGTCTTATTTCTGGTATTTGGGTTTGCTTTACACTGCCATAACACAGTATTCCATTGGAAAAGCCTTTTACACTTCTGGATCCTTTATGTGCTAACAATTCAAAATAGCAGATACATAATAACTCGGGATGGATGATGAGAAGCTGTAGATAAAATGCAGCGATTCCCCCAAGTGCAGGGCTGTAAGGAAGAGGAAGAGAAGGGCAGAGAGCTGCTCTGGCATGTGTGTGTGTGTGGTTTTACAGCACATGCTGATGTGACCAAATCAGATTAAACGGGGATATTTCGCCTTTCCTCCTGTATGGTTTTGGATTTCTGGCAGGCATGGCAGGGACACAAACACAACACAAACCCCACAGCGCTGCAAGGCTGCTGCTTTTTTTTTTTTTTCCTTTTCTTCCCCCCCTATTTTCTTCAGAATCCCCATTGTTCTTACATAAACAGAGAGAGCAGGGGAGGGCGAGCGAGCCGGATCTTTGCAGAGGGTGATTATGAAGTAATTTGCAGCACGGACACGCCGCCGTGCCGGGCTGTCATCAGCGGGCACGGCCCGAGCAGCGGGATGCGCTGCGCGCTCCTCCCCGGCGCAGCGGCGGTGGTACGGTCTCTGCAGCGCTGCTCCGCGGCCGCTGCGCGCCTGCCCGCGCCCATGCCCAGCCCGCAGCCCTCCGAGCAGGCTGCGCCGGGGAGCATGGCTTAGCCAAGTAAGTAGCGACATCCACAGCACGGGAGCGATAGTGGTGGTGGTGAGAATAATGATAATAATAAAAAAAACCCCCAACATCTTTCCCCTTTCCGTTCTGAGCTCGTTTATTTGGCGTGTTTTGCTGCCGGGGGAAGGCGCGAGCTGATGGGAAGATGGTGTGGGGACCGGGGCTGAGTGATGCATTAGGTTGTGGTTCGTGCCCTGGGAATCTCTGCAAAGGTAATGCTGCGACTCGTGGAGATTATTCTGTAAGGTCAAAGAGAAACTGCATAGCTAAAAGGCTCTCTTGCATCAGAAAGCGTTTGCTGGGCTTCGGTAGGTTGAGAATTCGGCATGATATCTTGTTGTTTTTGAAACGTATGGGCTTGATTTTGATTAAATCAGTTCTTTAGTGATGAGGAAAACACGTGGATGGGATTTTGCTTTTATCATTGCTNTCGGGGGTGCCGGGGATGCGCCGCTCCCCGCGCCCCCTTCCCTCCTCCACAGCCTTTCATCCCCCCACCCCCTTCCCGCCTCCAGCGACACTGGTAGGACTTGACAGCCCTTGTCCTTGAAGGTTTCTCCCGTTTCTGAGTAAGTGGCATATTCCTGGTCGCTTGCCATCTTCCGTTTTTGTCATTATCCCAGGGGAAGCATTAAAAAAAATCGCAAACAACAAACATGGTGGTTCGATCCTTTTTTTTTTTTTCCTCCCCCCATTATTTTTTTTGTGTTGTCCCTCCGTTCCCCCGTGCCCGCGGAGGTGTCCCGGTGTGGCGGTGGCGGTGCGGGCGGTGTCCCCGCCGTGGCGGTGGCGGTGGCGGTGGCGGTGCGGGCGGTGTCCCCGCCGTGGCGGTGGCGGTGCGGGATGCGCTGCGCGCTCCTCCCCGGCGCAGCGGCGGTGGTACGGTCTCTGCAGCGCTGCTCCGCGGCCGCTGCGCGCCTGCCCGCGCCCATGCCCAGCCCGCAGCCCTCCGAGCAGGCTGCGCCGGGGAGCATGGCTTAGCCAAGTAAGTAGCGACATCCACAGCACGGGAGCGATAGTGGTGGTGGTGAGAATAATGATAATAATAAAAAAAACCCCCAACATCTTTCCCCTTTCCGTTCTGAGCTCGTTTATTTGGCGTATTTTGCTGCCGGGGGAAGGCGCGAGCTGATGGGAAGATGGTGTGGGGACCGGGGCTGAGTGATGCATTAGGTTGTGGTTCGTGCCCTGGGAATCTCTGCAAAGGTAATGCTGCGACTCGTGGAGATTATTCTGTAAGGTCAAAGAGAAACTGCATAGCTAAAAGGCTCTCTTGCATCAGAAAGCGTTTGCTGGGCTTCGGTAGGTTGAGAATTCGGCATGATATCTTGTTGTTTTTGAAACGTATGGGCTTGATTTTGATTAAATCAGTTCTTTAGTGATGAGGAAAACACGTGGATGGGATTTTGCTTTTATCATTGCTGGTAAGAATCGGATGTGCCTTCTTTTTTTTCTTTCAGAAGCTCACATTTCACTAAAATGTGAGCAGTACACTTCGACTGTTGTATTTTTCTAACTTTAATGTTCTCTTCTGATAGGCAAAGCTATTTCATGTTAGGAAAATCTGTAATCCTCAGCTGGGTTCCTTTATAGAGCTGTTCATACTTTTTCAGTGCGTTTGCTTGAAAGTAAAGGGCACGCGGGTTAAAAACCCCAAACATTGCCTTTGTATTGAGATGGACTAGAATATAATGTGGAAGAAGCCGGGAATTTTCTGTAATTCCTTTTGACCATGCATGATGTTTCCTGTGGCAAGATAGGGAAAGGCTTTCCCGAGGTGTATGATATAATAATTAAGAATTCTGACAGATAGACTTTCATTCTTATCTATCTATCTATCTATCTATCTATCTATCTATCTATCTATCTATCTATTTATTTTTCGAAAAAGAAGAATCAGCTCCAAATCCACCGAGGGCTGCATGGGGAAAAGCTTTTGGCTGTGCATGAGGCATCCAACGCTTTAAGAGCGAGCCCGAGATTACGGGAGTCATTTCCGATTATGTAAAGGGAGATTGTGTGCGTTCGATCCGTGCCTGCGGCGCCGGCAGCTCCTGTGCCCCGGGCAGCAGCCGGGCTCTGCCCCAGCTCCCCATCCCCGACTTCAGCGTGTCCTCCCCGAGCCGGGGCGCTTCCCTGGGCATCGCGGGGCGCTGCCGGGCTGCGGGGCCATGGCTGTGGGCAGCCCCGGGGCTCGCAGGCAGCCACGGGCAGATGCTTAGCGCGCTGCTCCCCGCTCCTGCTGCAAGGTGAGTATTGAAGCGGCTCCAAGGGAATGGCTCAGGATAAACCGGTTCGTCTGACATCCCGAGGGCTGCCTGCTCCTCGGGGCTTCTGCTCCTTTGACCCCCTGATTGCTTTGTGTTGCGGGGCTGAGGAAGGATTGCAGGGATATTACACAAGTTGGGATGTCTGGAGGAGAGCTGGCACGGTGAATATGGGAAAATTGCACTTTTGTTGCTGGGGGTTGAGGTTGATGTTAGATATTTGTGGTATGAAATTGATAACGAGGGTTTCTTGTTCGTATTTGCTTAGGAAAGGGATTACAGATCGACTTCATAGTCCACATGTTTTTTTTACTGAGACGCTGAGATGCATTCCTGATTAGCATTTAATTTGTGAGAGGTCATCCATATGCATGACTGGCTCTTGTACCTTGCTCTGGAATAACTGTTTGACTCAGGTATCCAGCAGGTCTTTGATCACAGACAGCTTTTACTTTGCTCCTGCTCCTCTCATTTTAATCCAAATTGCTACCTGTGAAGAGGTGGTTCATATTTTCCCTGTAGTGCTGGTAAAATGAGAAACTTTGTGAATAAGGCAATAAAATAAGGCTTGTAGATAAGTTGTGTAGAGCAATGCAGCATGAAGGTTTTTCCCTTTTACTCATTTTTTTTCCTCTGTGTGCCCTCTTTTCATCCTTTTTGGGTATCTGTCTTCATTTCTACAGAGCATTGATTTTGGCCCGCATCAGTGCTAAATATACATTCTTTTTCATGGAAAAGGTCAATTTTCTTCTCTGCTGCAAATCAGAACTGCATGATATTCCTCATGCTTTCTGCATATATAAAAAGGTTGCATGCATGTATATTGGAACAGCTTGGAAGAGTTTCATGCTTCCCAGCAGGATCCCAGCTTGCAGAAGACATGGTAATGATCAACTAGGTATCATACTGTTCTTCTAAGGGCTGCCATGAAATCACTTTTGTGAGTGTTTTTTTCCTTTTAAATTTCATACCACGTATCTAGGAAACAGCTTGGAAATATTTTCTTTTCCCCTTTCGTCTTTGCCCAGCATTTAAAATGTAGAGCTTATCTTTCCCAGTGCTGTTGGATTAGAGATGCAACATTTTTTTGAATGCTACTAAATATATATTTATATATCTTCCTGTCTGAATACAGCAACTGTGAGCAGACATGTGAAAACGTTAAAAGTGGTTTTGCTTTTTGTTTTTTCTTTTCTTTTTCTCATTTTCATCCTGCAGTTCCCATTGCCAAATGCCAGTTGTGTATGTAGTAATTCCCTGTTACATTTTGGAATAAATGTGGAAGTCTTGACCTTGTATCTCCCTCTCCCACTCACGGAGAGCCCATTGCACTGCAGTAGGGCTCCAGCAGTGGGGGTTCTCTGAATGGACCCCACCTCCTTTAAGAAATGGAAATACTTTTACAGCTTGCACCTAAAATCATGTTCCAAAGGGAAGAAAGTGGTTCATTTGATTAACCTGACTGGGAAACCTTGTAGAGAATAAGCTGCCTTTGCCAGTTTGTTTTTTTTTTTTTCATCCTGTTTTCAAGGAGACACGATGAAGGATGTTACAGTTCCCTGGAATTTAGCAAGTCCTGCTCTGATTAATTACGTTCAGGTTATACATTATCTGATCAAATGACAACCTCCCCCAACCTCCCCCATGATCAAAACCACACATTTCTGATTAATTTGAAAAAGAGGTTATTAAAAAAAAACAACAAAAAGAGAAAAAACCCCAAAAAGCTAAGGATTCAAGAGGTGCTTTTGTTTAATATAGATATTAAAAACATGATGCTGAAGCTTCAGGCAGCCCCTCAGTGGGGTCGTTCCTGTGCTGGGGCAGGCAGGGAGCGATGGCTGCGCTCTGAACGGAGCCTCGGTGGAGCAGCAGAGCTCCCTCCGAGTGCCGGGACAGCTCGGGAGCCCCTGCAGCCCCTGCCCCGAGCCCGGCAGGGATGCTCCCGCCTTCCCCAGCCCCCGAGCCGGGCTCCGGGCTGGCAGACCCTTCCTTAGTGGAGCAGTTGCGTAAGAGAGCAGCCTTCCTCTCTAGGTAGGTTATGCTCCGCATGCCGGCTGCTTTTCTGTGTGCCAACAGAGAAATAAAGGGCATTGAGGAGGCTGTATAAATATAGAGGTGTTAGTTTCATCCCTAAAACAACGGGGAGGGTCAGCAGCATTTAATTGGAATGTTTATTAGAAAGTTTGGTGCCCTTTGGTAGGAAATGGAAGTGTACGGTGCAGTTTTAAGAGCTGTAGGGGTTTGGGTCCAAGTTTAACTGGTTTTGCTCATGCTTAGGTTAAAAGGCATGGTTTTACTGTTGCATTTTTGATAAAGAACCTTGTTTTTTTTGCATTAAACCTGGAGATTTGCAGCTGAAGAAAAAGAATGTGTTAAGAGAAGGGTTGGGAACGAGGCATATTTTAATAAATGTAAGGGGCTGCCAGGACGTAAAAGGCAGGACGTGTTCCCTCTGACTGCTGCAGATGGGGGAATATGGAGCCTGGGAAGGGATGTGGAATTCCTGCTTAGGTACCAGAGTTGGCAGAGTTGGGAAATGGTAACCAGGTTACCAAATGCTTCCCTTCTACCACAACGTGTATGAACAAGTTCATCCTGCTGGTAACATGTTTTTCCTTGTTTTTAAAATATTCATGGCACAGTTAAAGCATCTCAGGATTGTGCACCAGGCTGTCAGAATCCTAGAAACAGTTAATGGGGAAAGCTAGAAGAGGAGCAGCAGTAAAACTGGGATTTCTGTGGAAGAGTTTGTGCATGTTTTACCTTTTGTCTCCTCTGCCCACACGGTGAAGGTGAAATGGCTGGAGAAAGCAGCTGATTTCAGAGGCACAGAATAGTTGAGGTTGGCAAGTGCCTCTGGAGATGGTCCAGGCCAACCCCTCCTGCCCAAGTGGAGTCACCATAGCAGGACAATGTCCAGTAGGTTTTCAGTATCCCCAAGGATGGAGACTTCACAACCTCTCTGGGGCACCTGTGCCAGTCTTTGGCCGCCGTCACAGCTTTTGACCTTTAGATGGAATTTCCTACCTTTGCTCTCCTTCCTTTTTGCCTTTCACTGGACACCACTGAGAAGAGCCTGGCTCCATCTCCCTCATGTTCTCCCATCAGCAGTTTATTGATAAGGCCCCCCTGAGCCTTCTGCTCTCCAGGCAGAGCAGTCCCTGTTAGCTGAACCTCCTCCCCATGTCTCCAGTCCTTTCCTCACCCCTGCATGTCTTTGGAGGGCTCTGTCCAGGAATCCAGGTCCCCCTTGTCCTGGGAGCCCAGCCCAGGTGGGAGCACTGGGATGTCCCAGCAGCCCTGTGCTGTGAGGACACACTGCTGGCTCCTGCCCAGCTTTGGGTCCAACAGGAGCCCCAAGGCCTTTCTGCAGAGCTGCTTTGGAGCCAGCTGGCCCCAGCCTGTCCTGCCTCAGGGGCACAGGTTTGCCTTTCCCTTTGTTGGCCATCCTGGGATTCCTCCTGGCCCGTGGCTCCCTCTGAGAGGCAGCTCATCCATCTGGAGGCACAGCCACACCTCCCCACTTGGCCAGTCTGTGCCCTTGCACAGGGTGCTCTGTTCCCTCATCCCTGCCATTAATACAACTCTTGGCTGTTGCATCGGAAGAAATCCCTTGGAAGGAGATGATTGGAGCTGGAACTGCAATTTCAAGATTTAGCCCAGAATTGAAGTGCTGTGTTATTAAAAAATGCCAAAAATTGGTCAATAACCTGAATACGTTTATGGTTGAGAGTGTGGAATTTGCAACATTGAATGCCCAATGCATTGCATCAGCATCCCAGGGTTTGAGGATGAAACAGGAAAATCAGTGATTCAGATTTACTAAGAGCTTATTTTATATATTAAAGAATGAAGACTCACAGCTGATGAAGTAATTTCAATTGATAATTTCATTCGCTGCATTTCAATTAAAGTGAGTTAAAAATAAAACCATATGAAATGAATTAAAAATAAAATGAGATTTAGTCCAATCTGATTTGGATCTTGCTGAAAAATCTGTCACACAGAATGAGGAAACAGGATAGGGAAGATGCTTATCTGTGAGATGTTGGGCAAAGAGCTATTTCTGTAGTCCTGTCCAGTTCACTGACCTTCCCAGCTCCTGACCTCTGGAAATTAGTTGGGCATTTGGAGAAGATGACACTCCTCATGTCCACACTCCATCTGAGGAGATTTTTACTTAGACAAGTGCTGTCTTGGTCTGATCAGTTATCTTCTGTGCTTTGGTTTGGCTTGTGTTCCATGGTATGAATCTGTGCAGACTTTGGGGAGCAGTTTAGGATGAGATCCAGCATTTTAAATGGGATTTGGGATTCCTCCTTCTGTATCCCCCAGCTGAGGTCTCATATGACAATTCCCACCACTGTCACAGGTGAGGCAGGGAATGACAACCCCCACTGGGATTGGGTGATGGAGTTTATCCAAGATCCAACAAGTCTTGGGCTCTTACCCTACCTGATCTCACACACAGGCTGTCCTAGGCATCCCCCTGCCTTTGGTCTCCATGCATCTCAGAATTCCAGGGTCTCCCTTTACTTCTCTTTCCAAACTCCCCTCGGCCTTCTGTCCAATCTCCACTTTTTTTTATCCCAGGTATCCTTGTTTTCTCAGAGACCCCTTCTTTGTTCAGCTTTATCTTCCTTCTGGAGCTCAAGGGGCCTCGTTTTTCCAAATCCCAGTAGTCTGGGCAGGACCCCTGCCATGATCAGTCCCTTTGGTGGTGCTGCTGTCTCATCCCTCTGCACTAATTCCATGCTCCACTGTTTTTAGTCCAGGTATTCTCACCTGGAGCCTGCAGCCAGCCCAGTGAGGCTGGAGCCAGCAAGGAGCAGGCTCATGCAGGAGGGTGGAACAGTCTGGGACATCTTTACAGCCTCACACACGTTCTGGGATCTGCTGCACTCTGCTCTGAAGCCATCTGTCACCTGTGACTGGAATGGGGGGATCTCCACCCCCCTTCCCTTGGCTGCCTCAGCCTTCCCAGCACAGGTCCTGCCAGCCCCACTCTGCTCAGCAGCTTTCTGTGCCTCGGTGGGCCTTGAGGGGAGAGTGACACTTCTCAGAGTGGAGGTGGCTCTTTGGCACGTGCACTGCTTGTCCTGGAGCTGGATGAATTCGTTGCAATGGTCGTGCTCAGCATCTCACTAACCTTGACACCCCCTGGGTGCTGATGAAGCACAATAAAATGCTCTGCCACCGAGCTGACTTGTCTTTCACAGTGGTACACCTTGTGTCACACAGGTAATTAGAAGGGAACAGCATCCCTAATAAACTGTTCCAGTCTCCTTGGGAAATGTGCAGTCCCAAATGTCAGGAGGCAGCATTGATCTGTGTCCTCTGGAAGTCAGTTGGAGAAGAAGCTGTTGTCCTGGCTGAGGACAGCTGTTCAGTTTGCACTGCAGGCTCCCCATGGCCCTCTCCTCTGCTTGCATTGTGATGAACACTTGGCACGTTGTTCTAAAAATACCTCCAAACGATGTTGGATGTTAAGGGACCAGCAAAATGCAATTACAATGCAATGATGATTTCGTGGTGTTTTTCACAATGACACGAGATTGTCATCCTGCCTCCCCCAGTGCTTGAAGCAATACCTATTTATGAGCAGTGGAGCTAACCTGGGAAATTCCAAGAAGAATTGCAGACAGTTCCTGAGATGCAATGCAAATTGTTGCAGTACCCATGGAGGACATTTGCATGATGGTAGGACTGGTTGTCTCTGTAATGCTGTCGAGGTGATTGTTATGCAGAGAACTGCAGGATAAAATGGTAGTGCTAAATCAGCAGTGCTGAATAAGATGGCTGAAAATGCCAGGAAAACAAACTGTTGGAGCAGGAGGATTACAGGGGGAATGGGATGCCCAGTTCCCATGCAGGACACTTCTCAGCTTTCTTGGGGACAAGCTCTTGGTTCTGCAGGTTATTTTTGTGGTTCTTACAGAGCATTTGGTGCCTCTCTCATCCCCACACTGCATCACTCTGCACCAGGCAGGACAGGCAGGGAGGGGAAGGGCTGGGGGGGTGCTCTGCATGTCTTGGGCTGAGCTGAAAGAACGTGAAGGGACTGCCCTGAACTTCCATTGCAGCATCAAGAACTCCCTCCCCTTCAGGGCACAGAGGTTTCGAGGTGATGTTTTATACTGAGTGTTTGTGGGGAGCTGCTATCCCCTGGGCACTGTGTTGGTGAGTTTGCACTACTGTTTGCAGAATCTTTGGTTTACTTGATTTTAAATCTTGTTTTGGTTCATCTAAAATAGGACTGGGTCTCTCTGTCTGTCCTGTGTGGTGCCTAAATATTAGAGATGGGTACAGAATGTGGAGGAGTTGGATTTATTTACATGCTTGGGCTGAAGTGGGAAGACAGCAAAGGGGAATATGTGTTTTTCCAGGAGTATCTGACATGACTGGAGGTGACATGGAAAGGAACCACTGGAGCCTGTCTAAAATGAAGTGTTTTGGATATGCAGGTGGGACCTGGCTCGTTCCTAAGCTGGGGGAAGGCTGGGTGGGCCAGCTGCTGCCTGTGGCTGGCAACAGCCTTGACCTTGGAGAAGGGAGAATGTGTTGAGAGAGACAAAGTGTGCTCAGACTGTTATAAAAAAAAAAAAAGGGACTCTCTGCTGCAAAGCTTGAATTGCTGCCTATTGCTTTGGTTATCTTCTGATAAATCTTAATGTGGCTGCTCAATTGAAGCAAGTGCAGCCAGGATGCCATTCCCTACCTTGGGATGGATCCTCCCCTCCAGCAATGTTTACAAAATAATGAAAAAAAGGAGTGGCAATGTGAGGAAGGCACATATAAAATCTGCAATGCAGAAATAGGATTATATATTTATCTGAGTTCTCATGTAGACAGATGATTAATACAGTACCAGCTACAGGGTTTATAGCTTGCTATATCATTAAGGTTCCCTGTAACTCTAATGTGAAAAGATAATAAATTAAGTGTCCTCTTCCCTGCCCTTGTCCTCCTTTTTCTAGTTTAGAAATACACTTGGAAGTTTAATCTGAAAACATGATTCTGGTACCAGAACTGAGGATGGAAAGGGATGAAAGGGAAGATGGAAGACATCTGAAGTGGTTTTTTTCTTGAACCTTTTTAAGACTTAAAATTGAGTGCATGAGGTCTTAACATACAAGCCTCATTTACATATCTGCTTTTGGATTAGGAGAGGATCTTGAAAAATCTGGCTAGGGAAGTATTTTGGGGGATTTTTTTCCCACTTTTTAGAGAAAACTTACATACAGTTGCTTCACTGTGTCCAACTTCCTTCTAAGGAAATCTTGTTCCCCTCCTTTATCTTATCTGGAACAGATGAAAGGACATGTTAAATTTTTTAGTAACAATCAGGTAAGTAGCACTGCTTTAATTGCCAAACCCTGAGAGAAGAATAATTGCAGTATTTAAAGTAAACCTGAATTAGAACACCGTGAAAGAACAAAGTTAAAGTGACTGGAAGCATCCAAACATATTCCTTTTAAAGAAGGCACTTTATAGTGGGAGACAGTGCTGGTGAGCTCAGTGCTGTTGTGGGCACTGGGAACCAAAGTAGATTAGGTGTGGGATCCTCTGGAAAGGCTCAGTGCTGGATTGATCCCAGCAGTGAACTCACCCCGCTGCCTTTGGGCACAGCATGACCCAGGGCTGTGGCAGTGGCAGCAAATCAAAGGGGGATGGCAGTGCTGGCAGGGCTCACACTGACCCTGCAAAGGGCAAAGGGCCCTGCAGGAGAGCAGATTTCACAGGGAGCCTTGGGAACAGCTCTGCCCATTGCTGGATTAGGGAAGGGATAAATCCTTGCACACGGAGAATAAAATCTGTCTCTGTGTTTGCACACACGTGTGCATGTGTGCATCTCAAAAAGCATCCCAGTAGTTGCTCCAAAATCCTTCTTGCTCTTTGGTTTACTGTGGAGTTTAATTCCATTCAAAGTTAATCTTGCAGTGGTTCCCTTGAAAACAATACCAATTTTGTGCTGCCTCCCACACACCAGATCCACTCCCTTCCTCAGTAATTCTTGTTTGACCTCACAGCTGGTTCTCCAGAAACCTTCCTCCCAGCTGCCAGATATTTCTATTCAGGAGTTACCCTCAGGAGCAGCAGCACATTTCCATGTTGGTCTGGCTTTTGTGTTTGCTCTCTAGTGAACACAGAGCCTCAAAGCTCGAGGCCTTACTGAATTCACAATTTTGTAAGGATTTGACTTTCTCTCCCATGACTCTGCTTTTTTGCAGCACCCAAGTTCCACTGCAGCAGTAAGGAAGCAAACATGGGAATGCTTGTGATGAGTTGAGACAAAAATGTCTTCTTGGGAGCCATGGAGTTCATTCCTGCCCAGGACTGAGCAGGCCAGGGAATGAACCACGTGCTCCACTGAATCACAGAGCACCCAACATCTGTGCTGGTGGCCATAAGGGCTCCATGAAGCTGTTTTTAGTTCAGTTCAGGAAGGAAGAGGGAGTAGATCCCACTCTTTTTCACCCCTTTGTGAGGAGAGCAAAGCAAATACGAGTATAGAAATAGGGAATCCCCTCAAACCTGTTATTATTTATTATCCCCTCAAAACATGTTATTATATTAAATTGAAAGGCAGAAGGTGTGATATTCCATGTGTGCCCACAAGAAATAGCCTTGTAAGGAGAAAATATGCAGACCAGAGGCAGCAGTTTGGAGGTTTTTTTAATCCATGTGGAGGATGGAAAAAATCTCCTTGTAATTAAGGTATTTCCGAGGATCTCTGTTATCACTGGCAAATTCTTTTGTCTGCAAGCAGATCCTGACCCTGGCCAGCTCCAGGGGTGTTTGTGGGTGCAGCTGTGGGAGGCAGTGATGGAAGAAGGGTTTTATGGCCCAGCTCTCTGCTCCCATGGTGCAGACACCCCAGCACCAGCAGGCTCTTACCCAGGGAGGGCAGTACACACATCAACAGCAGCTGACAGCAAAGAAACCTCTCCAAACCTGGATGTCTGATGGGAAAGTCTCTCTGGTGCCTTCTCAGAACACGTCCAGAGTGGCAGAGCTGCTGTCAATCTGTCCTTCATTGCCCCCATGCAATCCCCCTGTCCCCAGAGCTTTGGGCAGCTCTCCCTCCCTGGAGCCTCCCCATCAGTAAAGTTGATTTTTAAATTCATCTCTCTCCGAGCTCTACCCAGAGGAGGGAGGGAATTTGCTGTGTGTCTTTGCAGGGCTTTTGGAGATGAGTTTTGGGAATTAAGGTTGTGCTGGATCAGCCTGTGCTGGGGTTTCTCCACAGCCAGGGTCTCCCTAGGACTCTTTTGTCTGGGATTCCTTGCCTGGCTGTGCAGAGCAGCCTCTCCCTGTGTTTCACACTGATGCATGTATTGGTTGTTGCTTGTGGATCTTCTTCAGCATCATCTGCTTTCATTAGCATTTTTGAACAAAGGAATGAATCAGAATAAATCACAACTAATAGAAATATAGGAACAGTTTATCATTTTGCAAAGCTGAACTCTCTCAGAGGAGATTACGTATTTAAATTGAACAAATACAACTTCATAAATAAACTAAATTAAACATCATCTAATTTTACTTTTGAAGCCAAGCAATTTTAATCCATACTCAGCTTCTTGTATAAATATTTCCCAACTCCATTTTATTCTTTGAAGCATTCTTATTCATATTTAAAAACCAAAAATGTGCCAAATTGAACCACAGTTGTGTATGCTGAATAAATGTAAAAGCTTGGGTATATTACGTAATAATCTGAGAGTTGGCAGGAGGCAGTGATTGCGTTTGTGAGTGTCCAAGTGGTGTAAAAATGCTTTTGCAGAACCCAATATTTGTCTCTAAAGCTCTCTGACTGATGGTGTGCCTGAAAAATCCTTTTCATAAATCCCTCATGTGTCGTTCAAAAGGAAGCAATAGATGATTAGAAATCTATATATTTCCCCAGGGATAATTGATGCACAGACTGTGGTGCTGCTGCAAGCATTGCCCAGATGGTCTGGATTGTGAGCAAATTCCTGCTCATGGATGGAAGGGCTGCTTTCCTGCAGAACTAATTCTTAGAAATGGGAGCATTTCAAGCCCCCCAAATATGTCACTGTGTGATTGGAAATGTGCTTTATCAATCATTTACTGGGCAAGAAGAGCCTTTTTTAAAAAATGTGGTAATGAGCTTGAAGAATGCTTGTTAAATTTTTCATATGATGTTCACAAAGCTGAAATATAATTTCAGTCCCCCCTGTGTTCAGTCTAAAAACCACCATCAAAAGCCATTTTCCAGAAATGGGCTTAAATGCAGCTCTTTCTGCATGTTCATTCAATCACTGTGTGCAGTTTGCAGAACTGACCTGTCCAATGACTTCAGGGGCTGAAAATGGTTAACAGTTCTTTTCAAAAATACTTTATTTCTAAGGAAATAGATGTAAAATTACTAAGAATTTGGTTTTCCTCTAATATTTTGAAGATGGGACAAAACAAGAGAAATAAATCCGCATCTTTTTTCCCCTGGTTTTATTATTGAGTCGTTTATTTATGAAGTTTTTATATAATGGTCAAAAAAATAATCTTACTGGTCAGATTTATTTTCATAATGAAATCACTAAAATGGATAGTCTGGGTAAAAATTCTGCTTTTCCTACCGCACTCAGATTTTTCTGGGAACAGTTGGGCACAGCTTTTCCCAGTGGCTGAAGTGAGCATTTGCTGTGTGTAGCAGCAATCGAGCAGAGCTCAGGGGCTGTAGGTGAGGGACCATTTGGGGAAGGTGCTGCCCAGAGGGGTTTTTGTTGGCAGGTGGCTTTGCCCTGGCCCTGCAGGGCTGGGTTTGACAGCCCCTGATGGCACAGCCCGTGGCTGTGGCTGTGCCAGGATGTCCCTGCTGTGGCTCAGAGCTGCTGTGCCAAGGCAGAGCAGGGCAAGGGCGCCGTGACTCAGGGCTGCCATGGGCTGGAGAAGGGATGCCACGGGCAGGGCAGGGCTGCTGGGCAGCTCCCAAGCCAGAGTGGGAGGCTGGAGTGGCTGGGTTTGTTCTTCAGAGTGCCGAGCAGGCAGCAGGAAGGTGAGGAAATGTGGGCTGCTGCTGTTTGTGCCATCCTCCGTCACGAGCCAGAGCTCCCGGCTGGGGATTGTGTCACGTAGCAAACGACAGAAATGCTCCTGGTGGCTCTGAGTGCAGGCAGATCCAGCTGGAATCCAAGGGAATTGCCACTTCCCTAATGAAATGTGCAGCCCTGGATGAAGGGAGGTTCCTGAGCATGGTGGGAGCACTGCTGCAGTCGTGCTGCTCCACATTTGCAGCATGTCCTTGAGTAAGTTTGCAGGGATGCTGGGATGAGAGGATTAGGAGAATGCAGCAAGGAGTGCTTCAAGAGCTGCACGAAGACATTTTGCAAATGAAACAGGCTAATGGTCCTGCATCTTGGAAATATCATCAATAATCAGTTTGTCCCCAAATGATGTACTGGTGACAGGCATGTGCTGTCCAGTCTGGGGCCAGTGGGAAAGGCCAGCTGCAATGGGAAATGTGTAAAGAGCATCAAATGAAAAGGATTTTCTGCAAATAGCACTTCATTTTGATAATTCTGGCAAAGCAAAAATTTGGCATAAATAAGTTTGGTATTTTTTGGTAGTGCCTCTACCTGCAGAAAAAGAAATGTGAGGGCATAATTTAATGTAAATTGTCAAAACAGTATTTTGATTCTTCTCCTGTGGACTGTAATTGTTCCCTTGCCACCGAACTCCTGGATGCATTCCAGTCTTTATCAACATACCTGCAGTTCTGGACATGACTAGATCCTATCCCTCAACTGTCTGTTAGCTGCAAGAACAGACTTTTGCATATTCAGACCTTCTAAACATTGCTTACAAATAAAAAAGTCTGATAAATCCCTGTATTTTTTAATAGACAAAATATAATCTGACATTTAGTGTTTTGTCACCATTACACATAATCAATATATTTATCATTTAAAAATGATTCTTCTCAAACAGCTGTTTTTTACAGCATGACAAGGATTTGATATTTGAATAATCAAGGCATGGGAAATGTGGTGCTGCCTAGGATTCAGACTGACATCTTGGTCTAGAACATTAAATACTATCTTATGCACAAAATGTTAATTATTGTATTAAAATCTGTATGCATGAATCATTCCCTGACACAAGGTAATGTACTTGCAACTCAAAATAACCTCATTTGAGCAAATGTTTCTAATCAAGGAGAAGTGGCCTGCAATGATGCTGTAGAATGGTTTGCCAGAGTTGTGCAAAGAATATTTTTGACAGTGATTTTGGGCCTTGGTAAGGCTCCTGCAGGAATTCTGGCAAAGCCACTGGTGAGTGTGGTGCTGGGTGGGGTTGCCTGGTGGCTTTACTGGGATTATGTGGGTAAATCCCAGCAGAAGGGAATGTCAGGATTAGTGTCAGGCTGGGATTGTGCTGGGAGCTGTGTGCCTGTGACTCCTGCTGCTGTCACTGGGAGATGCCATCAGCAGATTGTTCTGCAGGGGAATTTTCAATACAGACCTTGGCACTTGTCCTTTCCCCTGGGTGCTGTGCAGGGGGAGGCAGCTCTGCTGGGGGACAGGGGATGGGCACAGCCTGGGCCCGTGGGCTGAGCACAGCAGTGGGAGGGACAAGTGTGGGATCCTGCCCTGCAGTCACACCAATCCCTGCAGCTCCAGGCTGGGGATGAGCAGCTGGAAAGGTGGGAAAGGCCCTGGGGGTGCTGGGGCCAGCAGCTGGATGCCAGCCCAGGTGTGCCCAGCTGTGCCCAGCTGTGCCCAGGTGTGCCCAGGTGGGCCCAGCTGTGCCCAGGTGTACCCAGCTGTGCCCAGGTGTGCCCAGCTGTGCCCAGGTGGGCAGGAGGCCAATGGC
>VWYE01004083.1:78579-100232 GCA_013398995.1 Alaudala cheleensis
AAAACAAAATTCACTAAAAGAGTGGTCAAGTGGTCAAGCACTGGGACAGCTACCCAGGGAAATGGTGGAGTCACCCCCCTGAATCCTTTCAAAGCACGTGTAGATGTGGCACTGGGGTGAGGTGGGGATAACTCTGGGATTCAGTGCTCTCCAAGGGCTTTTCCAACCTAAACAGTTCTATCCTGTTTTGGAGAAAATGTTCCCAGAGCTGAGTAGAAGTGGAAATCCTAATGATGAGCTGAGTCAGAATATTTTCCTTAAGAGATCCCATTAACCCTGTGGCCTCCCCAAACCCTTCATTCATTCTGAGATATCTCAGATTTTGAGCAGTAATATGTGCTACAAGGGAATTCATATCATTGACAGCACTTGGCAGTGTCCTACATAATAATTAGGATCATGACCAGAAAATTAATCAGAGGTTAAAAAAACCCTCCCAAACCTAAATTTATTAGAATTGCTTATTTCTATATGAATTTTTAATTAGGTCTATCTAAAGCATTTCACCCTTTATTTTCATGTATCATTTCCTAAGTGTTTATTATGCCATGTTTTTTTCAATCATATCTGCTTTCCAGAGTTTTAAACTAAATTATTTTTATTTAACCTCAATTATCTTTGTAGTGCAGCTACACTCGATGAGGCATTGGACATAGATGTGTTCCATGCATCTTGAAAAAAATAGCCAAAATAATTCTGAGTGACAGATTTGCAGGTTATCCATAACAAAAAAAATAATCTATGTTCCTGAAACTGGATGATGGAGAGAGAGGGAAATAACTCTGTGTTTTAGGTTTATCTCTAAATTAAAGAGAAGCAGCACAGCTGGAGTTCATTTCATGTGCTTCCTAAAAAGCTCTCATCATGTCTTGCACTGTGCATGGACTCCATTGAATTCATTGCAGCTTTTCCATGATAACGATTCAAGTTTGTGCAGTGATTTGGTTTTGAGTGCCTGGGCCTGTTTGGATATTGCTACCAGCCCCACTCTGCTGATTTTGAGACATTCAATAAATCCTGCCTGTAAATAGGTACCAGGAAATAGGAAGGGGCTGGATGTCGTGGGGTCAGAACCCAGCAAAGCTGGGCTCAAACACAGAGCCACCAGACTTTGGGGGGGAATGAAGGGTTTGCTGCCCAGGAGATAAACACAGATCCATCCTGAGAGGCACTGGCAATTCTCAGCAATTTCTGTTCTATTGAACACTGTTTTTCAGGTGCTGGAGGACTCCTTTTCCCTTTAAAGAAGTCGATTGAAACTTTGTTTTTTTAGTAAAGTGGAACTGTGAGAAATAATTTGGGTATGTTCTTAGAGGTATCACTTCTTGGCATGTGAAGATCTTCCAGAGTCTGAAATCCATCCAAGCCTTTTCATGTGTTTGCTCTTGGCTTTTACCCTTTTCTGAATGTTTGGATGTATATAATATATTTCTAGTAAAGACAAAAAAAATCTAATTGCTTTTAAAACATACATGAGCTGGCTATCAGATACCTCTTAGAAGTTATTTCTTTTCAATATAATTTTCTGGACAAAAAAAAAATGAATGTTACTACCATGTGCATTTCAGCTATGGAAAAAACCTGTGGAAAACCAAATAAGCAAAAAATAATGGACTTTTGGGCCATTCTCCAGATGAGACATTTATTTCATGCAAACTCAGACTACAGCCTTTGAGAATATAGTTTATTACAGAGGTAGCAGATGAATCTATTTTCTTTTCTTTGACATTGATAGTATTTATGTTCTGCTTCAGTTAACTCAGACAGTTCTTAGGAGCTCAAGCAAATGGTAACACACATTCTTCCAGTGTCACATTTCATCTCATGGTTTACTTTTCTCTTTATTTTCCTTTCAAAAAAGTCTCTTTCTCATGCTTATGAAGATTTAACTAGAAATTGAATTTTAAAATATGGGACAGTTGTCAAAATCCAATGTAATCCAAGTTTTGTGTGGCCAGTAGATGACAGAGGAAAGGGAGAACCCAGAGTGTGTTGGAGACAGAACTGGGAATTCTATAAATCTAATTTTAATATTTTTTAAAGAACTCTATATTTATGTAAGCAGATACTTTTGAAAATGAGAAGTATGGACAAGGATAGGCAATACCTTATGATGGTTTGAGCACAGGTAATTTATAAAAGAATATTGAATAACTGTGCTTGGACAACTTTGAGCACTGAGTTTTGCACTCTTAACATTCCCAAAACATTTCTTGACTCTGTCTATATTTATATTTATGAATGTGTCTAAAAGCTTTGGCACTTTTAAAAGAATGCTTTCTGAATTGCCTGACCAGCCTTGAGGTGTGTTTTATTGGAAGATGATTTAAACATTAACCATCTAAAATACAAAAAATTATTAAACAAGAGCTTCTTTAGCAAAGTGCTGTAACTCCACCAGGCACCATTGTTGTGCCATTTTTTTTCAGTAGACAGGAATGAGGTTGAACACAGCAGAATTTGTCCCAAATTGGCTTCAGTGCTGCCACCTGAACTTATTTTGGGGGCTGGGGAGGAGAACTTCAGTGTTGTGCTCACACCTGCAGCAGTTTCATGTCCCCATTGGAGAGCAGCAAGGCTCTGTTGGGGCAGGAGGGGCTTTCAAGGCAGCTGGCGAAGATTTTTGTGATGCAAACCTTTGACAGACTCCCCAGGGAAGGACTTGTAGAGGAAAATACAGTGATAAATAGTCATGCAGTTATTTGGAGTTTAAAAGGCTGAAAAAGCATCTTTGAGAGAACAGAGGGATTTTCTTAAGGAAGGAGACTTTAAAAAGTCTTGGTGTTTTCTTTTCTCAGTTCCCACTTGGTAACAGCTGCTGCTCAGCAATTTTCTTCCTTTGTTGGGTCTTGATGAGCAGTGATGGGGATTTTTGGGTTGGTTTTTTTTTTTTTTTTAAATATTTATTCCTTTTGAGCATGAGCTGAAAACAGTTGGTGCTTGTGAAGGCCATGAAAGGTGGTGGGGGAAGGAGCAGGTGATGCAGAGGGTTCTGGTGTTGTAGATTTTTCATTACCTCATATCAGATCTATTCTCAGTGAAAGGTTAAAGGCTAATTAAGTAAATGTTCATTAGGGATGGGTAAACCAGTCTGGACAATCTAAACAAGAGAACAGAGTGCCCCAAGTTGCAGCTAAGTAGAGTCTTGTCCATTGAAACCAAAGCTGAAAGAGCTGTTTGGCTTAAATGAACTTGCTGCAGCTCCATGCAGAGTTTGCCTGTTGCCAATCACATCATTGTCTCTCAGCTCCTGAGAGAAGCATTCAGGACATTTCAATAGTAGTTCTGTTCCTTTTGTGTTTTTATCTGTGGTTTATTCTCAGTGTGCTGGGCTGACAGAGCTGTCATTTCACATAAACATGTGGCTGAACAAGTCGTTTTAGAAGCAAAGCAGCTTCTGAAAGTGCTTGGAAGAACCTCTGAGATCCTTTCCCACCAGTATCCCTGCTAATGAGTTGTGTTCCTTCTTCTAACCCTTCTCATCAGACTCAGAGAGGGATTCAAATAACCAGGGCAGTTGTCAGACCTAAAAACTTGTGAGTTCCTTCCCCTCCATGAACTTGGTTGTGACATGTAAATGAATTGGGGATTTGTCAGGGGCAGTGGGGATGGGCAGAGTTAACAAATCCTCCTGTCCTGGGGAGAGCAGGTTGGACTGAGAGGGAAAGGCTTTGGATCAGGTGACAGGGAAGGAAACTTGCCTTGTGAGCACAGGCTGTAGCTTTGCCAGTGCATTGATAATAAACCCCAACATCATCTGCAGGGAAATGTCAGCACTGTGTTACAGAAAATCTCCTGGAATCCTTGCAGACAGTCTGTGCTTGGCAGTGTGAAATGCAGAAGTGTGCAGAGCTTCCAGATCCATCTTCATGCCATGGAAATCAGAGTGCACTGGTTAGAAATGGGAAACATCCCAAATGATGCTAGTTATGCTAGGCCCCAAATAATTTAATTTGACTGTGCATTGCTTCAGTTGTTATAGTATCAGCACTTGAAATAATCACTTATGAAACATTTTTGCAGCAGATGACCAAAATGTTTTATTGCTCAATACCAATCACTGGATTAGGAAAATGGATTACAGCTGTGAGTAATGAGTTCCTAAAGCCCCTGAATGATATGATTTCTGTAAATGTCTGCTTGATTTCATTAACCTTGAGCTTTCTGAGAAATAACTGACTGCAACATTTGCCTGTACCTCCTATTTTGTACTGAATTTACTCTGTGTATTTATTGATATACAGGGGAGATCTAACTGGGAGTCACTTCAGTGAATGGACTGGATTTGAATAACTGGCAGGAACTAAAGAATTGCTGTACTTGTGCAGTTCTGCCCAGACCTGTGCTAACAGGAAGTGAAGAGTGACTTTGTAAAACAATAGCATGGAAAATCAGAAGATTTTGTGTTTAGAGAGCCTTACTTAATATTTAATACAATCCTTATATGATGTTTTCTGCCATCAGTACCCTTTCTAAGGTTTTGCCTGTAGGGATCTCTCACTCAGTGGAGGCTGAGCTCTGAAATCAGGGTGCAGCTGCCATTGTAAAATGTTTGAATTAAGTCTCAGTGTAGTCACAGGAGTATTTTATCCTTTTCCTGAGCACCTGTGGAGAGTTCACTGCTAAACTAGTACAGAAAAATGTACTCACTTTTCTTTGCCTAAACCAGCAAATACACCAGCAATAAACTGTGAGTGAGGTGTAGTCCTCTTCTCCTCTGCCTGATGTAAAGATTTGAAATATTTTTCTCAGATTTGAGTGATAAATGATAACTTCAGTATTGGTCCAAGGGGAAGACCAGTCCTGTAGGCATAAACTCTGTTTTAAGTCACATGGTGAAAAACATCCTGTCTGCAAGTGGGAAAGAAAAGCCTTCAGAATGATAAGGTTGGTAATTAAGCTGGTTCACAGAGACAGTTTGGGGGGATTGTTTTGAGGGGTAAATGATCTGCAGGACTATCTGAATTGGTGTAGAACTGCAACACTCTTCACACACCTTTCTGCTGTGGGGTACTTGCCTTTGAAAGTACTTTTGCTTAGGTGGACCCACAGCACTGCAAACAGGCCTTTAGGGGCTGCTTGCTGTGTGATTAACTCTCAAAACTGATGGTGGAGAAACTTGCCATGAGTGCCCTGCCTGGTGCTGCTGTGCTCAGTGCAAGCTCAGGGGAAGGGCAGCCATGGGCAGCGTGGTTTGAACGGAGGACTCTGATTTTCTGTGCATCTTCCCTGGCTCTGTAGATGGGAGGCTGCAGCTCTGCTTAGCAGGAAAATGCCCATCCTTGTGCCAGCTTCTAGAACTTGCTGTGTGTACTGAGTGTGTCCCAGCTGCAGTGCAGCCATGCCAGGGAAAAGGGACACCCCCAGGCAAAGGGGACACCCCCAGGGCCAGGGCACACCCTGTCAGCTCAGCTCCTGCAGCCTCTTGTGAGCAGTGATCCTGTGCAGCACCTACAGAAACATCATCAGGTCCCTCAGAGCACAAATGGGGCTGCACAGCACAGGAGCACACTCCTCCAGTGTGAGCAGTGCACAAGATGGATGGGCTTGAGGGACCTCAGTTCCACCCCTCAACATATGGAATAAAGGGATTCCTGTGCAGATCAGCACTGCAGACACAGCTGCTCCCTCTCCACCTTGCTGTCTCATCCCTTGGTTCCTGCCTCTCCCAGCAGCTGTGGGGAAGACATCAAATTAATCCCATTTTTGCTTCAGGGTATACCAAACTTTTCTCTGTAGAACTTTCCTAAGAACAAAGCCCATTCCTGTTTGTGGCTTCCATCCCTGACTCCTGAGGTTGGCTTTTGGCTTGGATTGATCCCAAATCTTTGGGGTGCTGCCAGTCAGATCTTTGTGCAGCTGAAGGGGAAGACAGGCAAGGAGTCTTTAAAAACTTCCCAGCTCTGTGTGAGAAACCTGGCTGGAGGGAAATGACTCTTTCTGATGTCTTGTTTTGTGCAACAGCTGTGCTGAAGTCAGCACAGGGTGGGAATGGATGTCCTGCTCCTGCCTGTTGATTTCCTTGGGAATGTTCTTCCATTTGTGCCCCTTCTCCATGGTTCCATTTTGTGCTGTGTGTCTGGAAGGTATCAGCCAACTCCTGACAAGATGATGTGTTATTTTTCTCTCTGGCTCTCTGAATTCCCTTCCCAACTTCTTTTCTGAGCTTCTCTCTCAAGTCAGACATTGCTACTTCCCAATTTCAGCCCAGGTTGCCTGGTGGCAATGGAATTAATAATAACATTTTAAAAGTTTAAGGATCTGTTGTCTGATATTTTATTAAAGACACTAAAAATACCCAGTGAACCCCACGCAGATTTTTGTAGAGAAGGGGCCTAAAGAGATCAGATTTTATTGGGCTGTCCCCAGACTGGGTTTAAATTCTGTCCGTTTCTGATTGCAAACAAAGGTCAAAGTGGCAGCAGGAGAGACAGTGAAAAAAAAATAAAGCTGTGACCTGTCTGCCCATCCAAAGCTGTTGGATTACAGCTGTTCAGATATTTTTGAAGTATTCAGCAACAGAATTGTTTGCCAGATCACCGTGATTGGATTTGGAATTACTGACCTTTCCCTCCTAAACACTCTGTGTTGCCTTTGCAGGCTCATTGCTGCAATGTTCTTGCAAAGTCTGGTGTCATTTCTGAGAGTTTGTTCAGGTTTCAGTGTTCTGATCTGTTCTCTCCTGTGGGATTTCTCTTCTCCTCTTCAATGATTTCTCCAGATTGCTCAGGTGGGGATTTCCTGCTGGAGGAGCAGCAGCCATGGCATGACTCTGTACTGTGGTTACCTCTCTGCACCTGTGCATGTATAAAGCCAGGTTTAAGTAGGTGGTTTAACACTTGTGCTTTACTTCTCTTGCCTTCTAACTGCAACAGTCTGGGTTTAGCCATGATTTCAAACTTCAAATTTTCCAAAATATCTTTTAACTTCATTTGGTTGGTTTGTTCAGCTTTTTCTTTTTTCCCTCCCATCCCCTTCTCTGTGTGAAAATGTCATCACAGAGTTCATACAGGAGATGGAATCATGGGATGGTTTGGATTGGGAGGGACCTTAGAGCTCATTTTATTCTACCCCTTGCCATGGCAGGGATACTTTGCACTGTCCCAGGCTGCTCCAAGCCCTGTCCAGCCTGGCCTTGGGCAGTGCCAGGGATCCAGAGGCAGTTTCTCTTGGCACCCTGTGCCTCCCCACCTCAAAGGGAACAATTTCTTCCTTATATCCAATAAAAAGTTCCCACTTTCAGTTTAAAACCATTGCCCCTTTTTCTGTTGCTACAGGACTTGCTAAGAAGTCCCTCTCTTTTAAACCATGTTTTTATATTGGAAGGCCACAGCTGGGCCTTCCTGGGCTCAGAGCAAGCTGCTGCTGTGGTGTGCAGCAGTATTATTGACAGGGAAAAGCCCCAAACACCCTGAACTGAAGAAATGGCTGCAGCCACACTGCAGGGGAGTGCAGAGCTCAGAGGGGTTCTTCACCCATCAGTGAGCCCCATGTGGGTGATGCCAAGTACCCAAACCCTGTGTGAGAGAGGAGTGCAGTGGATCCATTGGCTTGTTCTTTCAGTACATTCAGCTCTCTGAGCAGTGGCTACAATTCCTTGAAGTGTCTGTGGCCACAATTTCCCTGGAATAATGAACAACAGTAAACAACAATAAACAAAGCCTGAATGGCTTTTCCAGCCAGAGACAAGATCTATTATTGTGCCTTCATTTTCATGTTAGCAAGGCCCTTCCAAAAGGATCAAAGCTCAATGCTGTGCTTAAGTTACAGAAATAGACATAAAATCGGTGTTTTCTATTTCTTGCTGCAAAAACTCTCTCAGTGGTGAACACCTGGATGGTGAGTCCCTACACAAAGGAATTTTGACCTCAGTTTCTTAAGAGGAAGCTGCCAATGGCTGTGGGTTGTGGAGGAGCAGCTCTGGGGCTGAGCAGGGCCAGAGCTTTATTGCATAAAGCAGGTCTAAGCTGCCAGGGATGCTTAGTACAGCCTAAACTGGATAAACAGGATGTATAAACAGATTAGAGCAGTGTTTATTGGGAATTCCTTCTGATGGGGGGAGCGAAGGGACCATTTGCGGGGTGTAAAAGGGGGAACTGAAGAGGTGCTGGGCTGTAGAACAGCGTTGAGTTAACTGAGCAGTAAGTGCAGAGATCCCTCTGAGGAGAGGAGAAAAGCGGCCAGCTGGGCTGGAGTGGGATGGAGATAAACACGCCGAGCATTTGGAAGGTATGTTTTGAGCACCGGGGATTAAGTGGACTCGGCAGTCGCTTTGAGCTTGCCATTGATATTGTAATGAGCTTGAAATAGCAGCTCGCGGCTCCTCGGTGTCCCCGAGGGGAGCCCCGGGGTCACAGCGGCCCGGGGACACGGCCCCAGGTGACTGCGGGCTCCGGGAGATCTGTCAGCTCATCCTGACTCACCCCTGGAGCTGCTCCTGGGCAGGAGGAGGAGGAGGATGAGGAGGGATTGCACAGCCCCAGCCCTGCAGGAGATGTGGAAGGGGCTGGTGACAGAGGTGTGAGCAGCAGCTGCCCAGGGCAGGCAGCACCTCCCGTGTGTGTGACCTCACCCCGAGGGTGGCACGGGCAGTTCCCAGCAGCGGGCACAGCTTTATTTCAGCCTGGGCACCTTCTCCTGCCGGGGAAACCCCCATTCCTGCAGAGTGAGAGGGGCAGCTCTTTGTCAGAGAAAGGGCAGCTGAGCACTGAAAAGGGCAGAAGCAGAACTGGCCTGGTACCTACAATGTTTAAAAAGAGATCAAATCCCTCAGGAAACCCATTTAATGGGTTCCATCTCTTGATAAAAACCCGTTCCTACTTCAACAACATCCAAGGCCTCTCATCATTTCTGCAGTGAGATCCTGATGTGTTTGCAGGTCTTCCTCAAGAAGATGGGCAGAAGCAACCAGGACAGAGAAATGCCAGGGAAATATTTTAAACCAGATCAAAGAAATGCAAAATGATTTCAGTGAATGCCGAGAACAAATTTCAGTGAAAAGAACTGTTCTCAAGAAACTTGGAGCTTAGAGTAAAGCAGGCATTTTTATTCTGAAACAAATTCAGATCATTGCTGTTATTCAGGAATAGTTATTCTGGACAAGTGAATTTGGATCATCCCAGTGTGGTGAGAGGAGGAGCTCTGCAGGTCTGTGCTCTCCAGGTAAGGACCAACAGTAACTTATGTGGAAATGTAGGAGTGGTCCAAGAGAGGAGCACTTCCTGGGGTATCTGCTTATAAAATAAATATTGTCACTTTGTTTCTTATTGGTTTTCAGGAAACAAATTGATGTTGTAATCTGAATTATTACCTTATTTCTAAGAGCCAAGTGGCCATGTGGTTCCAATGCTGTAACTTGTATGTGACACTGGGGAGGGATGCAGTGAAGACCACGGGAATGTTTTTCCTGCTGTGAGTAACTCTGGAGTAGCTGCCTGTCAACATTTCAACATCTCAAATGGGCCACTGGAATTCCTTTTACAACTATTTTGTTGTTTAAGGAGAATCTTGTGCCAGTTCTGAAAGAACCCCAAACCAACAGGCCCAAACTCCCCCACAACCCTGGAATCAAAGGGGTCAGGAAAAGTGAACAGACTCATTTCCCAAAGAGGATGACTTGGGGGTCTGAACTTCTAATCTTTGCTTAGACCCATATTAAAAAGTCAGATTAAAACTGGAACAAAACTTGGAGTCAGTCTCTGGAACAAGTCTCTGCAACTGTTTTTCCAGAAATTCCAGTGAGCATCTTCACTGGTTTTAGGTTTGCAATGGAAACAATTTGTGAAGTTCAGGATGTTAGGGAATTTACCCCCAGCAAATGAAGCTTTTCTGCCCACAGAGGCAGTGTTTTTACAATTCCTGACAGAGTCTAACAAAAACCCAAATGGGAGTAAATATTTACTTGAACCCAAATTTCTGTGCTTCCCATGGGTGTGATCGAGGGGTACAAATGGTGACTTTGCCATTTAATCTTTCTTTGGATAATTCATCAAGCTAACAGTTTTTCAAAGAACACTTCTCTTTTCCTGAAAAATACAGCTGTGCTATAACATGGCACCCCAGGAGCACCCAAAGTTCTTTTCCAGCCAGAAATTCCAGATGGTGAAATCCCTGGTTTTTCATGCTGCAGTGGGAAGTGCCAGTTTCACCTTTGCTGTCCCTTTTCTCCCTGGCAGTCTAGAATAAGAATGGTCAAAGATGACAATTTTCTGGGTATTTTTTAAAGCAGTGTAGGCACAAGTTTGGTGTTGGAAAAAACTCCTGTGAAAGTTTGGTGTTGGAAAACACTCCCTGCCACGTGTCAGTGAGGAGTGAACTGAGAATGTCTGAATTTCAGCTCTGCCAGGAGAGCTGAGGTGTGAATGTTCCCACTTTGCTGAGGGTGCAACAGAGAACACTTTGGGTTTGTTTTTCTTCTAAATCAAATTGCTGGTTCAGAGCCCAAGTAGGAAATAGAGAATCCAATGGCCAGACCCAGAAATTTGTCCCATGACCAACGTAACCAAATCTCAAGTCATGTGTTGGGATATTTTTTTGCATTGTATTAGTGAAGTTTCTTTTTGCCCTGACAAACCCAAGAGTTTGAAAAGTTAAGTTTTTCTGTCCTGGGGTAACCACAGGAGATTTCAGCATGTTTTAAATTTGTTTCTCTGTTCTAAAATGTTTTTTCAATGAAGCAAAATCCATCCTGATCCTTGGAATTGTGCAGAGGGTTCTTTGGGGCAATCCTAAGAGAATTTTGGTCATTTTGTCTCTGATACAGACCTGGGTGAATGGGTCTGAACTGCTTTTCATGCTGAGATCGTGATTCAAACAGAAAAATATATTTAGAAATAGATTTTCTTGTTCTGTGGCACCTCTCCTCATTTTTGTCCTTTTTTGTGCATAAGATGAAATAGCAAAAGACATTGAGTTCACTGATGCTTGCAGAGGTTTTCCTTATCAAAGTCACCCATAGCACTTTATTTGTGAAGTTTAAGATATTTACAGATGTTTTATGTTGAAGCATTCTTGGTAATGTTGAAGCTTCTGTTTTTCAGTATGACTTTCCATGGTCCAAGCTAAATGGAGCACTTCAATTTTGTGGCATCTTAGGCTGTTCTAAAAATCATTTCCACAAAAGTATAAAATGCTGGATGAAAAGTGAAGGCAATTTTTGATGATCACTAGCTTGTATTTCTGTAATGTTTTAATGCTTTTTAAGTATCAACATTTTTCTCTTTCTGCTGGAAACAGATTATTTTGAGACTTTCAAGATTATTTTAAAATCACAGTCGTCAGCATTTTATTTCCTAATTCTAGATTATTTTTTTTTGCTCAGATGCTCAGGCAACCAATACAAACACGGATTAAATTTAATCTGGGGGGACAAATAGAAGCAAAAGAAACTGCATTATTATCATTAACATATTGGATTTTTAATATGGAATGATTGGTTCCATGTTAATCTCAAATCTCACCAACAAATGGCTGTCTTGAGGAATTCTGAATTCCACCTGGTGAAGTGAAAATGAACTCATTTGTTCAGAATGCAACTACTGAAAGCTTATTACACACCCTGCTTGCTCCTGAGCCCCAGCTGGGTGGGAATTGCTGCCAGAGGGGATTGGGGGGGTTTTCCAGTGATTTTTCACCTTCAGACAGTCAGTCTGAAATGGGCAGTGACTTTTCTTTGCACTGCTCCATCCTTAGGAGAGCCAGTGCTTTAATTCTCTGTTTATATATATTTGTATTTACACTCTCTGCTCTTCTGGACCAATAAAATTCTGATTTTCAAGCAGCTGAGTGGCTCCCATCTTCCAGCTGAATGCTGCAAGCAAGAGAAGACACTGGCAAGGAATGAGAATTCCATCTCTCCTCCCCCTGATTTTCATTAATGTGTCACTGGGGCAGAATATCCTCCCCCCATCCCTTCCCTTGTTTCTCAGCTCATTTTTGTTTACAAGGAACGCTTTGCAAAGAGGCTCTGGAGAAACATTCAGGGATTTCAGCATTTGTGGCACAGGGCTGGAGCAGTGCCTGGGTGCCTGTTTGTGTGTGTGAAACACCCATCAGATCACTGTGTGCTTTTATAACCTGAGAGGGTTGGTCAGAAGGGAAAATTGTCTGCTCCTTTGTGTTCCTGCACCACCTTCTGAAAAATCTGTGCGTGTTTGAGTGCTCTGAGAGGAGGATTCTGCAGCTCCCATTTCATCTGAGAAAGTGCTTTGCCCTGATGGGGGTTATGCAAGAGGCTTTTATTCCCTCTCCAGGAATTCAGGGAAGCAGACAGTGAAGGCAGAGTGGTCTTTGGGATTTCTGTTGCTCTTGGTGCTCTGAGGAAAAAAAAAAAGATATTTTTATTGTGATGACTTTTATTTAATGATTTTAGTGATTTTGAGAAGCACAGTGATTTATTAGCCAGCACTCACCCTCAAGCTGTAAAATATAAAGGTCCATAACAGGGACACTCAGGTGTGTTACCTGATCTGGTAACTGAGGCAAACTTTCCCTGCAGAGAGTGGGGAGAGCTCGGGCAGAGCTCTGACCAGCCTTAGGCTCCTTAGCAATTAAACACAAACAATTCAAACAGAACCATTGCACACTCAGATGACTGGGAAATGCCTAGAAACGCGTTGAGGGCTGTGATTACCAGTGCCAGAACCAGCTGAAAATTCTCTTTTGCTGAATGATTCATTAAAAATTTGCCTTTGTTTTTTTATTCCGTGTGTGTATGGTTTTTTTATTAGAAAGAACAGGATTTCTGTCTTATAAGGGGACTGGCCCTTCTTCCCCAAAGCAAAGCAGATGTCAAAGGATGTAGGATCTTTTCCACATTGATGTAACTGCAGAATTGGACAAGTCAGTAGCCTCTGCTGAGGTTTCTGGGGGGATGTTTGGATGCCAATCCGTGCTCCAGAGCTTTTGGGCTTTGGGAGCCCGTGGCTGCTGAGCCTGTGGGAGCTCCATGTGGAAGCTGAGCACTTCCAGGAGCTGCAGCTGCAGTGGGCAGGCAGGCTCAGTGCTGGGTGTTTGCTGGGTGTCTGCTGTGGCTCTGAGTGCTCAGCCCTGTGAGCCCTGCCCATGGCTGGGTTGTGGGAATGGAGCCTCGCTCTGCAATTCCTGCTGTACAAATCCCTATGGATGGCTGGAATATCCTGAGCTGGAAGGGACCCATAGGGATCATTGAGTCCACAGCATCCCAATAATCCCACCCTGTGCCTCAGAGTCCAATGTGTCCATGTGGATCTACAGCTGGGATCAGAGTATGGCAACTTTAACATGAAAATTCCCACTTAATTCTATCTGGGAAAGGTTTGTTATCTGAGATTAGTCGTCCTCATGAAATGGGAGGAGGATATTTTTAAAGTGATGTTTATGTTTTGGTCAAACATTTGGGACATGCTTATTATAGTTTGTATATTTTCATTGTCATAATTATGGAAAAAGCGGGGTGGGGGATGGATTGGGACTGTGGGAACAGTCCCAAAAGTGCACAAATGCAGTCTTTAAATCCTGTTCTCTTGCTGTAGGAGATGTAACACAGCATGGGATTAAATTATGGTTTTACTGATGTTGAAAGGGGTTTTGCAGCTTGGGCTTCTGCTCTTCTACCCACCTTAAAAAGCAGATTAATTACTTTAAAAGACTGGTTCTTCTGGAAAAAAACCAATAATTTTTCCAGATCCTTAGAAAGCAGAAGACATTACTTTTAAAACTTTCTTCTCAATTAAGAATTCTGTTCTTGCATTGCAGAAAGATTTGTCATGACAGATGCATTTGGATGAATTTAGGTTAATAACATTGCATGAGGAAATGTTTGATGAGACACAAACTAAACTGTTCCATGGATATTGGACAAGAGTTCAAACATAAGGAATGTGTGCAGATTGGTGAAATATAACAAGAGAGTGTTGGGTCAAATTTTGGGTTGATACATCTTTAGAAGTCACTGGAGGAAAATGGTTTTGTTTTGCTGATTTCACCTCAGGTTATGGCAAAACAAGGCCCTCCTGCCCGTTGGAGGGGTTCCTGTAACAAATCCCAGAATGGTTTGGGTTGGAGGGGACTTCAAAGCTCCTGCAGTGCCATCCCTGCCACGGGGATTTGGAGCCATCGTTTGTGATGTGAAATGCATTCAACCTGCATAAAAATGTGCAGTTCTCACATCTGTATGTGTACATGAGTTTGTCCCACAGTGGCACTCAGCACTCTGTGACAGGTTCCTGCAATTATCTGCAAAATCTGGAGATGCCAGAGCTGCCTTGCACTTCTCACTTCCCTTTGGGGGGAGTAACGTGACACCTTCATGAAATATTAGTGCTCAGTGGCTCTGTGTGTGTCTGAGATGTGCTGTGTGGGACAGCTGGGCACTGCTGCTCCAGCACTAAAATCTCTGCACTTGGGGCTCTTGGTGTCTTTCTGGAGGTGAGGCTGAATTTCCTGTGCACACAGGGATTTTGGAGCTCGTGTTCCAGGGGAGCTGGGGGAATACTGGGGTCCAGCAAATGGGGTCCCCTCTCGTAGCTTTGGTCAGAATTCAGAGTTCTTACTCCCTTTGTCACAATTCATCGTTTTTGCACCTTTTGTCTGAGTTCATATCTCTTACACCTTTTCCAGCTCTGCTTGCACAGAACTGGTGCAGTCAGAATTTCTCCAAAGGTGCAAAGATCTGATGGAAAGGTCACCCCTGAAACTGTAATGGATACAATTGTATTGATTGGATCAAGCCCACTTTTTTTTTCCTTTTAATTTCAGACTTTTGGTAGACAGTTTTTGTTTAAAAATAGTAGTTTCTTTTAAATGAGCTGTTGTATTCTTGAATTTGAAATGACATTGCTAAATTTATGGAAAACCAGGTTGGCCTAGTTCTTCTATTACCCTTTTCCATTTCTTTGTTTCCCAGCATTGTTACTTAATTTGTTCTTCATCCCCACACATAAATTCCATCATCTCCAGCCCTCCTTATTAATTCCTTAAAATGCCACTCTCTCCTTTAGCCTTGTGCCTATGCCTTGATAAAATGATTTGATACAGATTTCTCATCTCTTATCTTACATAGAACTCGTAAAAAATTTCAAATCTGGTTTTGCTGTTAGAAATTTCCTAAAAACTACCTGGTTAAGAAGCAACATTTTCTCTCTTCACAGAGTAATCTAGGCCAGAAAGTTACATTTATGTACAAGAAATTGTGTATATGTCTGCCTAAAAAGGAGAATTATATAAGATAATGTGAGGATAATGTTCAGTTACCCTCAGCTTCATGCACACTTTAGAGCAGTGACTTTCCCAAAGTAATATCCTGGACTGGTCTTGAATGTTCTTTTCCCATGCTGTGAGCCAAACTTCTCTCCTTTGGTTTCTGTCATTTTTAAACACTCCCACCCCAATCAAAAGGTTTTTTTCTCTGTGAATTTAGATAATACAACTTCAGAGTTATTCAGAGTGGGAATTATCACAAAGGTAAGGGAAATAAATCCCTCTGATTGTTAAATCCAGCCTGCTCCGCTCAGGTTGGGAAGGGCTGCTGAGGAATTTTACCTTGTGGCAGAAGGGAGTGACACACCAAGTGTTAATTTGTGTCGGTGCTGGAGTGCCAGCAGAGCACTTGGAGGTGATTTTGTGCCCGTGTGTGAGCAGCCCCTCTGTGCCCCTCCCGTGCCAGCCGCAGGCACTCGGCATTCCCGGCTGGGACACGCTGGGATTGTGGCCGTGCCAGGTGTGCTCTGTGCTCCTGCAGGTCACCGTGCCACTGGGGCTCTGCTGGGCTGTGCCACGCCCTGCTCAGGCACTTCTTGCCCTCTGCACAACGTGAGCAAAGGCCTCGTCAATCAGAGCTGTCCCAGCTCGGAGCTGGCCCTGCTGGGGCGGGCAGGGAGGGAGCCCTGCGAGCTGCCCTGGCTGGGGTGGCACAGACTGGGCTGGAGGGCAGCGAGCCCTCGGATGGAACTGGGACTTTATTTCAGGGGTAAAATACCTGCAGGACACCAGGGAAAGATGAGCTGAGGGGGTTTAATTCTGCCACGGCAAAAGCCCCAGCATTTGGGCTTTACAACAATCTGAAACCCAGCAGCTCAGCACAGTTTCAGTGCTTTCTTAGACTCTTGTTTGGACCTGGAATACAAATAAAAGTTATTTTTAGATACATAAAAAATAGGTCTTTATCATCTTTATCAGTTCCACTTAAGAAACGAGTCCTCTCACCAACAGCAATTGCTTCTCAGTGCTTAAGAAAAGTATTTTGTGGAGGTTGCACACACTGCTTTCCTGCTAAGGTAAAATTTGGTTTTATGTTGAGACCTTTGCATGCCACAGATGTACTTTTCTAGCAGCTTAGTGCCATATTTTGTTCCTGCAATATTTTAAAATGTTTTAATTACCTGGGTTTTAGCTGCTTATTTTAATAGCTGGGTGAAACCGTCCTGAGTATTTTTGGAGGCTCTTTTTGCAGTCCCAAAATTTAAAGATCTGGGATGGTTGGGGTCTTTGCCTGGAGGGTCTGTACATGTGAAATACTCTGTTAAAATTCTGTCCAGTCCAACATGCATTAACTCACAGAATTTGATTTTTCTCAGGTAAGTGTTTATTTTTAAATATCACAGTATAATTCTTCTGGACTCTATTGAAAGTCCTTATACTTTTATAGGAGAAAATGTTACTTTTTACAGATACAAATGTCTGTAATTTAATCAGAAGTTAATTCCCATAGTGTGACAGTGATAAACATAATTTGCACCATTAAAATATAACAATGTTTCCTGAGAAAATGAGCCAATAGTTTAAAAAGCAGCACTAAACTTTCCTACTTTTGGATATTTTGTCATTATTTTCTTATTCTAATGACAATTCTTTTATTGATGGGAGAAAATGCTTACCTGTTAGAAAGTGCCTGAGGTTAATAATAATAGTAGGAACTCAATGTGTGTGTATATATCTCTTCCATAAAAATATTGATTTGTTTTTTAATGTGGATTGTCCCACTCATTTTTGTGTGGACATTTTAAGAAATTTTAGCTAGTAGGAGCTCTCTTTTCCTTTCCTCTGTTCCTTTATTGCCTCTTAAATTGAGAACAGTAGTTCAATAGATTTGTGTTGATTACAGAAAAGACTTGTTACAGTTCAATTTGGGCAAGTTGTACAGAAAGGGAGGGCGAGGCTCACACCTGCTGTCCAAACCTGGGCAGAGGGACTGGCAGCTGGAGCCCTGACTCTGCTGCCTCCCCTCTTTTGGGATGTTTTAGTGGTTCAGGGCTCAGTGAGGCAGCCTGGGCTTCAGTTCCATCCTCTGCTCGATCCCATTTAATCCAGCACCTCTCATTTTCCCACATATTCCCCCACCACAGAACGAGCCAGGTGCTCTGGGTTCGGTGTGAAGGCTTTCTTTGCTGCTGGGTTTATGTTTCAGCCCTTCAATGAATAACTCAAAAGGTGAAATGTGGTGGTTGGGACTCTGATGGCTCCCTGCCTTTCCAGCAGCGTTTCCTGAGAGTGGTTTCAGAAAGTCCTTAGTTCTGCTTGAAGTGTTCTGACTTCAGAGGCTCTTGCTTTGCTGGGTCGTGCACATGTTCCCGTGTGTTCGGAGTGTGAGGAGCTGTCCCGTCCCTGGCACAAGGTGTGCACCGAGCCAGCCTGGATTTCCCGGGATAGCCATGGAGGAATTGGGAACTGACAGGGCACAGGAATGCGCCTTCCTTGCCGCCTTCTCTGGCAAACTGGTGAATTCTGCCAGGGCCAGTTGGAATCACCCCGCCTAAGGAACGGCATTTTGGCATTTTGCAGTTGGGGATTTGTCAGCGAAAGGAAGCATCGCCCTGCCGGCGGTGCCTCTCCCCGCCGAGGCAGCCTGTGCCGGGGCGGGCGCGGTCAGCCAGGGATTCCAGGGGGTGGAGAGAGGCGGGAAAGGTGTGTCCCTGCCGCCACACCCCGGGGGAGTGCTGGGGAGAGCCGCGCTCATCCCATGGCCAGCGGTGCTGCGAGTGCCGGGGAGCACCTGCACAACTCACCTGCACAACTCACCTGCACAGCTCTGCTGCACAGCTCTGCTGCAGAATTCACCTGCACAGCTCTCCTACACCTCTCACCTGCACATCTGTGCTGCATTTCTCACCTGCACAGCTCTGCTGCACAGCTCACCTGCAGAACTCACCTGCATATCTCACCAGCAGAGCTCTCCAGCACAGCTCACCTGCAGAACTCACCTGCACATCTCACCAGCAGAGCTCTCCGGCACAGCTCACCTGCAGAACTCAGCTGCATTTCTCACCAGCAGATCTCTCCAGCACAGCTCACCTGCCCAGCAGTGCTGCAGCCTCAGTGAGCCCATCCCGGGGCTGCACCGTGCCAGGTAGGGCAGAGCGATGCTTTGCAGGCACCTCTCTGTGCTCTGCCATCCAGCAGGGTGATTCTGGGCTGCCTGTGCAGTTCCGTGTGCCAGGGAGGGGGCACGGGCTGGTTGTGCAGTGAGAGGGAAGCTGGGCAGAAAGTGTGGGGTTGTGAGAGAGGGAGCATGGCCATTATTAGTTTGCACAGCCAGAAGGCAAATTATTATTGCTTTGAAAATGTCCCCTGCGTTTGACTTTCGGGAAGGATGGGAGCAGAAATGATTCATTAGAATGGAGCCATGCATGTGAGAGAAAAATGTAACTGGGGGGTTTTTGTGGGGTTTATTAGCAGGAGATGATGTTGTACCTGAAATATTCATCAGCTGTTTATTTGCTCTTTCACAATTGTCACTGTAGCCCATTACAAATGCAGTGCTTTGGGATGAATTTCAGAGATAGCAGTAAATGGCTGATATTGCAAGGAAATGTTTGGAAAGAAAATAAGCAGCTTACTAATGAACATTCAATAATAATAATAATAATGCTTGTATTTCATGTAGATTTCTGTGTTGAAAATGTACATCCTTTCTGTTTAAACCTGATATTTAAAATATCTATTCAGCACCAGCTTTTGCCTTGTCAGAATTTCACATCCACTCCTATTCATTCTTTTCTTGGTTTTAGGCTTTATAATAGCTGTGAATTTTATTTAACTTGAGCTTAGGCACCAGTAAGAACAATATTCAGGTATTTATTTTGGAGGTTGGAACATTTCTGAACTAGTTAAAGCTGTTAAATGAGTACATTTAGATGAAATAGTTCAGTAAAACATAGGATGTATCACTATTCCTGCTTCTTATTGGAAGCAGGGATAGAGGAAAATAGATGACAATATTAAATTTGATCAAATGCAGCCACATTTTTCAAGTTGTCATGCTTAATGTAGTCTAATTTTGCTTATCCTTGATTTTTGCATGGATTCACAGTGAATTTTTAGCTGAAATTCAAATGGTACTGAATGTCTGGATAGGGTGATATATTTGGCTTTGCAAATGCTTCTATGAATTTTATCACTTCTCTGGAAGGAATTAGCTGAAAAGGGATTCTTAAAAAGACTTTTTTTCTTTTTTTTTTAAGGGTTCAAGTTGGATGTGAAATATTGGCAGCCAATCTGCCATTCATCAGTTTACCTGAGCTTTTTTCAACCCCTCTAGAGAGACAATTCATACTTTTAAAAACCTTTCTGTGTGGGCAAGTCTGTGAAACTGAATTCTGCCTGAAAATACCCCGAGTTGGTAAAGCATGGTTATGTAACCAGCATTGCATAATAATGCATTTAATGATATTCTAATAGGAGTTTACTTTTATCACTGTTTCTTTAGGAGAAAAGGTTGCAGGGCTGTGACTAATTACCCTCCTTCTGTAAGGTTATCAGCTGCCCTCGTTTTCAAGGACATCCCTTGCTAACAGGGACAGCCCTGGACTCTTGGAGGCTGTGTTGAAAATGGGGCAATGTTCTAATTTCAGCACAATCCCATGTCAGGCAGCATCTGAGCAGCTCCAGAGCTCACGTGGCTCCGAGGGCAGCACATCCATCCCAGCAGCACCAGCTCCTATCCTGGCACTCAGGGATGTGGCAGAGAGGTGCAGCAGCAGCTGTCCCACTGCTGCACACACACAACAACCTTAGAAATAAAAAAAAAAGAAATATATTGTGTTTTCTGTTCAGACACGTGTTCACTTTTTTCCCCTCAGCCATGGGAATGGGTCAGCAAAATCAGGTTCGTTGCCCCATTCCACTTAAATGGAAAAGCCAGGCAGCAAATGCTGGAGCATTGGGAGGAATTTTCACAGAGGCTGAGGCTAAATTTAAAGGAGGAACAGCTCTCTGCACTCTCTGTTCTCAGACAGTTGTCAAAAGAGAAAAGTAGGTTTGGGAAGCGTTCAGATTTGTTTGACGACTTTGTTATCTCTGTGCTTGAACTCAGACTATTTTATATGTGCTTTAAAATAAGGAAGTCCTGGAATTATGTAAGGGGTTAGCCAAGTACAGCACAGAGGAAGATGCAGGAGGGATTGAAGGCTGGTTTTAAATGTGGGCCAGGACATCTGTGATTGCATGGATCTCCAAAGGGCTCTGCCATGGAGGAGATCACTGATAGCTCAGCTCTGCCCCTCTGAAACTGGAATGCCTCTGAGGGCCTTCCTGGATGTCACTGAGCTTTCCTGTGCTTGAGAACAGTTTGTGGAATGGTGTCTTGTATTGGAATGAAAGCTTTCTAATATTTTTAGCACGGAGACCTTAATAAACTGGAGGGCTTTAAGAGGCAATCGTTAAAATATAAAGTCCATCACTCTTCAAATTTCCGGGGGTGATGGTTCCACAGCCTTCATGGCATCTGGGACTTGTGTGTGTTGGGGTCCAGGGCATTTGTCCTGGAGATGGAAAAGGCCCAGTGGGGTATTTAAATCCCCCCTTCTCCCATGTGGCTGTAACCCAATGTGTGAGCTTGTTAGGAAAGTGCATGCATTTTTCATGTATGATGCTGTGTCAGGAAACATGGGAGACTTTCCTTTCCGTGGTGTGGGGCTTTAAATGTATCACAAACACACACACACACTGCTTGTCTCTGTGTTTTAGTGACAACTGGTTTTGTAAATGAACCATTGGAGTTACGGCAGCTGGATTTTGTAACAATATCCATACTTGGTGTCAATTTATCCAGAGCTGAAGGAGCTCAGAAGAATGTGGTTTTTTATTTACAGCAGCTGACTCTTACCTGGGTAAGTGACAGGTCTAGTGTCCCATTACTTCCCCTTCTGTCATTTTGCAGGATAGAATTTCATGCATCTGCCAGCTCAGTTTCTCTTTTGCTGGGAAGATTTCATGTACTCCCACTTCTCATCATTAGAATAACAGTGCCACATTTTCTCAAGGTTAAGAAAACTGCTGGAACCATGAAACAGAACATAAAGGAGATGTAATTGCTTGGTTTTTTTAAGTGAAGATGTGAAACTCCCAAGGAATGACCACAGTTTTTATGGGGATATGTCACTTTTGATCAGTTGCTGATCACTGAGGGCCCAGGTTTCAGCTGAGGTGAAGGAATGACTTTGCAAAAGTGTTGGACCTGATGCATGCCAGGAAAAGCATCTGTGCAACAATTTGTAAGCTATTTAACACTGTAAAAATCAACTGACAAGTGTTTGTGTTTTCTTTAGTAATTAAATAGGGATCACTTCAGTGATAATGCACCGTGTGGACTGAGTCCTGCAGCTCTCCTTGCTGCTAATGGCATTTGCAAGTGTTGCAAAATCCATATTCATCCAAGAGAAAATGTACTTCAGAGTGCT